>JAYRBT010000156.1:14273470-14283538 GCA_036023395.1 Myiotriccus ornatus
AAATCTTTCATACTTGCCTAGAGTTTAAAGAATGAGAGCTCATCTAAACACAAATAATAATTCTGGAAGGCATGCATTCTCATGTGTACAAATAATATATTGAAAAAAATACTCAAAAATCATACTATGTTTTTTTTGATCAACTTAAATAAGCCATTCTTGACTTACTCACAAGCTGAGACTCTGTGATCCATTTTTTTGACTGGAGTGTTTTTTTGCAGTAAAATCACAGACTCTTGAAAATAAAGTATTATAGTGAAAAGCCAGTGAGACCCTGAAGTGTAGCAGCAGGAATAGTGTTCCTAGAGTATTAAGAAAAATCTCATACAGCTACTTTAAAAGCAGAGCAGTGGCCGAACAGCATAGGATGACATCAAACCTAAAACACAGCAGCATTTCAGTAGAAGAGAATAAATTCATCATTCTGGTAGTCAGTAATTTTATAAAAGCTCCTGTTCTCATTATGCCTGTTAGTGTTTTAACTACAGATGAAAAATAGCAACAATTTTAGGCTATTCCTGGCAGGCTGAAGCAGGTCTAAGGGTAGGTAACCAGATGGAAGAGGCTTACTTTTAAAGCCCTATCTTTTACCTTCCATTCCCCCTGGCACTAAAAGGAGGGGAAAGCACTTCTGAAAATTCCAGGCTTTGCTTGTAAAAGCAGTAATATATGTTTAGCTAAAATGATTTTAAATAGGCTGCTATTACTGCTGAATTTCCTACAATAAAAACAATTGGAACATGTTTCACGAAGTGTCTGGGGAAACGGCAATCTTTGGAGAACATAAGTTCAGGTTTGTACAGGGAAAGCAGTCATCCCTTGAGAAAATGCATGTGTTCTGTAGTGAAACACAAGAGGTCTGAGGTCAGGAAAGGTTTATGTGGAACATGCCTAATAGTTATTTAAATCTGCTATCAGTCAAAACTTGTTCTGGCGTAGTGATTGTTCTCTTGGCCTGTGGTACCTCATGGATTTGAAAATAAATTTTGCCTTCTGAGCTTCCAGAGCAGAGAGGTTATTCTTAGTCTTAGCACATGCTGAACCACTAATGATGTGCTGTATGGACTGTGAAGCACATTCATTCAGCAAAAGTCTCTGTTCATTTTAACAAGCCACAGTCAATAGGACTCAGTTGATTGCTCCTGCTTCATTCTTACAGTAAAATATCTCTGAGAATATTAATTGGGATCCAGTTCTGATCACCCTGACACTAGTATAAATTCAATGACAACTGTGGGACATGCATAATGCTCCCTACTCAAAACAAGTTCATCATACAAACTGCAAATTTTTCAGTCATTTCAACTTGGAATGGTCACTAAACCCCTCTATTAGGCTTTTAGTAATAAAATTATACGAAAAAGAGTGCCAATCTTTTTGTCATGCTAAAAAAAATTAAATTTTTTGCTTTGTTTTGTTTTGTTTGGTTGGCTTTTGGTTGGTTGGTTGTTTTTTTGTTGTTGTTGTATTTTTTTCTTTTGTGGGTACCAGCATGAGAAAATATATGTCCACAGTTAATGTATTTGGGACCTTTTTATTTACTGTCACTCAAAGTCAGGGGTGTTGGATGCTCTGTGTTTGGCTGTTACATAAAAAAAAAAAGGATTTTGAAGTTTTACCAAAAAAGTGTGGTCTTCTCACTAGGATGCAGGTGTTGGGTTCAATAGCCAGCCTGGAGATCAAAAGTCAGTAACAAGATTCTCTGTGTGATTTCTGTGGAAAATGCATGAACAGCCCACTTAGAATTTCTGTGAGAGGGTGAAACTCATAATGCTTTCAAAGATTGACTTTTGAAGTAGGCAGTAAAAGTGGAAGGGATTCCTATCTATTCAGCAGACTGAGATGAAGTATCAGCAAGAAGTTAAGTTGATAGCACAAAATAAAATACTCCAAACCTGTTGGTGTATAAGTGACCCGGTGGCAACACACCAGTTCCATAGACAGTATCCTGTGAGTGCCAGTATGTCTGGTAACCTTTACTGTCACCAAAACAAGGTCATATCTACTTTTTCTTATTGAAATTAATCTCACTGCAAATACAGAGGGAGGCTTGGACTCTTCAGTAATAGAAAAAATGGAGCCACCTTGTAAATTTTCTTCCAAACCACGCAGAAGTTAGATTGTGCAATTCCATTGATTTGGCCACCACAGCTCCTTCCTGACCTGACTGTAAGTGAAACTGCAAAGGATGAGTAATTCAAATCCATGGATGAACATGAGACACATGGTAAGAACAAGTGTTTGAAGCTTGATTGTAAGGGACCTAACACGTTTCTGATTTTTCCACTGGCCCTTACGCAAAGTGCAGTGTGTCTGAAATAAATTGTAATGAAAGCTAAGAAGCCTAGGAAATCTAGCAAAGAAGTTATGATTGTTCAATAAATAAGAAGTTTCTTGGACAATTTGCTAAATTCTGCCATTTTTAGAGTTGCTACAATAGAATTTGCAGATATTACGTGTTTGAACCCACAGCTTGTTCTCTTTTTGTACTCATACTGTCTTAGTTTACAGAAGCTGAGCTAGTAAAGTCGTTGGGGGAAGATTTTCTTTCAGACATACTGCCCACCATCAAGAGCTGGGCTTTGATAGCTTTCTGATATGACCACTTGCCTTGAAGGCAAGTTGGTCTTTTTCATATATATCAAACTGACTAGAAGTTCCTTTGATTTACACGTCTTTAAGTGATAAAAATCAAACTTATAGCTTTGGAGTAAAAAAATAACGAAACCTGGATGAGGGTTTTAGGAAGAGGAAAAGCTGAACAAGAAACAGAAATTGGGAATGGAGATTCTGGGAAAGAAAACACAGAAATATCCAAATGTGCTCAAACCTAAAGATGTGTTGGATAGAGCCAGTGTAAGTGTGCAAAGAAGCAGCAGGAAATCAGTCAGAAACTTTCCCTATCTTAGAGAAATTTATTTTAGGCTAATAGTTATGGTAGTTTTCCTATCGACAGAACCAGTGGCTTTGCACAGTTCACTGATTATGATGCTCTGCCCTTACACACCTTTAGAGTTTTATGACTTTTATCTTATTTTCAGATGGTTGCTTTGGTTATATGATGCAGTGACTACCAGAGTGCCTTCTTATTTCTGCTTATAGCAGAATACAAGAATATTTTTGCATTTTACTACATAAATGTCCAGCATGAATAAACAGGGAAGATAAGCAGACATTCTGATTTTCTTTTCATTGCACAATCTTAGCAATAATGCTGCTGGGACTTGTTCATCTATTGCATGGGCTAAATCATCCATTTATACTTATTTTGACCAATGGTCTCTAAAATACCTATGCATTTGTATGCCCATGTGGTTCAGTCTGCAGGGCACACAAGAATGAGGGGTAAATATCAGGGCAGGGGTCAAGAGTTGAGACTGGGGAGGTATAAAAATACTCTAAAAATATAGTTACAAATTGTAGTCATTCTCACAAATCTCCTCATCAAAAAAATAAAAATAAAAAGAAATTCAACGACCTTATTGACTATTTATTTGACTTGCATGAGTATTGACTGTGCTGAAGGTTTTCACAGGAGCCATTAGCAGTATTTCATCCTTGCCATGTAAACTGCAGTTGTTTAGTCCAGCTAATTAGGCTGAAACCAGATTATGTTTTGTTCAGTGGTAAATTATGCTTCTGCATGCAGTATTTCATCTTTGCTTATGATTTAAAAATACTGACCCCAATTATCAGCACTTCTATGCACAACACTTGCCATCTTACAGTACTCATTCATCTTGGGCACTGTACATTTAGGTTTTACAACATTCAAGTAATAGTTGTCAGGTCATATTCACCTCAAGGCAACTCAGCTCTGTGGGCAAGACAAAGTTTTACTTCTCCAAAGATAAAAGGAGACAGACTAAGAAATTAACCTGGTAGCTGCAAAAGGAAGCCAGGGGAACAGTAATGGAGCCAGGGGGAGATCCTTGAAGATGAGACTGGTAATTGCTGCTGACACCACATAGCCCTACTAATTACAGCTGCTGCAGCCCCATACAGACTCATTTGTCCATCAGGGATGATGTGGCCAAAGTCAGATAGCTGCCCACTGCTCTAAGCTCGTTCTCACATTCCATTTGCAGCAGAACCCACAAAGATCATTGAAGTCCAGCTCCTGGCCCTGCACAGACACCTCAACAATCTTACCCTGTGCCGAGAGCATTATCCAAACACTCCTGGAGCTCTGGCAGCCTTGGGGCTGTGCTCACTGCCCTGGGGAGCCTGTTCAGTGCCAACCACCCTCTGGGGGAAGAACCTTTTGCTGAGATCCAACCTGAGCCTGCCCTGACACAGCTCCAGCCATTCCCTCAGGTCCTGTCTCTGGTGACAAGAGAGGGGAGATCAGTGCTTGATCTGTTTTCAAACCAGTCAGGTCCCACCACACACTGGGACAGACTGTACAGTGCAGATCTCACAGTGCTTTAGTAGGACTGGGCTCACTGCAACTCTTACCTTATATATGGCAGGATCTGAGCTCGTGCCATGTGATCTGTGTAATATATAGAGGGACACAGACATGCCAAATTGCCTTTCTTCATTGAATGCCACATAAAACTTAGAAATACTGACAACTAAGACTGACCTTTTGTCTTATATGTTTATCGACTGTGTTTTTCTACTACTTAATGGATGCCTTTATGGTGGGACTGTGCTACAGAAGATCAATTTTAAGTGTTAACCTTGACTTTGGCAATTGTTTTTAGGTAGAAAGCAAGACTCAGTGTTACTATGAAACTTCTATGGGAGAAATAAATTGATATATATTTGAAATTGTTTTCATAATCATAACTCTTAAAGAAAGATCTAGTGGAAATAAGTGCAAATTATTCTGAAATGGATGGAAAAGATTTTTCTGAAAAACCTTGAACTTTAAATTAAAAATCCTGTTTCTATTTATTTTTAATTTATTCTATCTTTATAATGTTAAAGATTCATTTAAATCATCATTGTCTATATTGTTATATTCTATATTCTACAGTACTTCTCTTGAAAAAGGAACTTAAATGGATCTTAACAGGAACTCTGATTTTATGGCATCAACCCTTTTGAGATTTTTTGTGGAAAAAGTTCATGTGAAATTAAAATAGAATTTTAAACTCCTAAGCATTCAAATATGGAAAACCAACTCCTGCTGAAACCTCATCTGTTACATTACCAAGAGCTGCACTACATTGTAATCCTGAAAGCGTTCATTATATTATGAACAATTTTCTCTTATTTATATTGGTTTCTCAGTTCAACATAAAAAATAATTTCAAATCCAAAAACATGGGCCCTACTTTTTCAAACTTCTAAAAATAAAATATTTTTTTATCTTTAAATATTTTGCATTTAAATACACTGAAAATAAAATATTTTCAACCTATTTTGAAGGCAAAACTCTCGACTATTATTTTGGGTGATGTAATTTCTAAGATCATATTTTACTGCTATTTATCACTTCCAGGTTTCACTAAAAATTCCAGGAGTTTAGTGCAGTAATGTCGCTTTTAAAACCTATTTGTTTGGTATCCAGAAAAAACATGCCTCTGCTGGTAAGATAAATGGCCTGCAAATATCTGTAAATTAGACCAAGATATATAGCAAGGTGACATTTATCAGTAATGCTTTATCTTGCAAATGACTGAGCACACTGGCCCTCAGAGCAGCTAAACAAGTAATGGGCTATTCACTGTACAATGATTAATTCATGCATAAATTCTTTAGGTTATTGGAGAGCAGTGTCTAGCAGATAGACTTTATAGAGAGCATGTTAGGAAATGTACAGTGGACTTAAAATTTTGTTCTGAAGAGTGAATAAATACAGGAACGAGACTCCTTAACTCATCCAGGAAATAAACGTCAGACAAATGTCGGGATGAGTCAGTGAAGTATCACAGAAAAGCTCAAGCTGTACCATGAGCACATGCACTCTCTTACTTGAACTCATCATTCACCGCTTTTTCAGGACAATTTTTGATGGAATTCACGGGGTAGTGTATACATGTCTATGATTGAAACAAAGAAACTCAGACTTGGTGAAGCCTAAACTAGACAGTCAGCAAGGTGAGAGTAATTAAAACAAATAACCCAAGGACCACTGTTGATTATATGGGTTTAATCAGTAAAGGCTGTATTTCTTTTAAAGGGCCTTTCTCCAGTTTAGCATATTGGCCTTGATGAATGAATGTGAACCAAGTCCATGGCTTGCAGTAGATTCTATTGTAGCAATGACTCCACCCAGCTCTTCAATTATTCATCTGTGAATACTGGCTGCTTTACAAAGAGTAAAGTCAAAGGCCACAGTTAACTAGGTTTGCTAACGGGTGTAAATGTAGAGTAAATACATTGAGGTCATAGGGCTTTATTCATTGAAAAATATTAAGAAAAAGAGGAATTTAACCCAAGGTGTCTTGGCTGAATGGATGTCAAAGTGCTTGAGGAAGAAAAGAACAAGCATTAAGACAAATTGCATGTTCAGGTCTCAGTGTTGAAGCCATAACCAAATCACACATTCAGGCCTCAGAGCCTTGGCATCATGCCATAAGCATTTTCACAATTTGCAAGAGCAAAGTATCACCTCCTTTTCAGAGACAGAAACTAAACAAACTACTTAAGAGGAGGTCCAATCTTTCTGGGTCTGTATGTGTTTGCACCAGCTGATGAATATAAGTACGGGCTTCTCAGATATACAAGTTCTGGACACTTTCCAGCAGCCTCTCTCCTTCTGCTCTGCCAACTCTGCTTATTTATTTTCTGTCTGTCATTGTCTGCCATTCACAAAGCAGAATGAACCTTGGATACGGGGTCCAAATTTCCTCCATTACGTCTATGTCCATCCTGACCACATTAAACACCACTGCTCTGGGGGAAAGAGGTGAGGTTTTACCCTGGAAAAAAGAAAATCATGCAAAGGAGAGGCTTCATTATTCCCAGACAAGCCTGTAGAGCCATTCAGATCACACATATTATGTAGGCTGAACAGCATATGAAGTCACTGACGTGCTACAGTTCTAGGCCTAAGAGGAAGATTAAACCTTTGAAACCATAGGCTTTAAGTTTAGACAATTTTTTTTGTTTGTTTTTTTCACTACAGTCCCTATTTCACAAAAGTTCTGAAACCTAACAGGTGCCCACAAAACAGGAGCTGCTCACAAACAAGTTACTCCTGAGCCACAACAAACCAGTGTTTCCTTTTGCACCATCCCTCCACAGAACACCACTAGGAACTCAAACTTTTCCAGGGGTTCAGTGTTAGAGTACAGGGAAGCTGTCTGCACTCCAGTCACTTAGAAATGACTCAAAAATTCTAAAATAACTGGATGTTTCTATCCTTTACAAAACAGCCTTAACCGAAGGTGGCAGCGCTGTGCGAGCAGGAACGGGTTGTGATGGTTACGCGCTGCATTTTTCCACATTCCTGCTCTGCCCTCTCCTGGGACAGCCAGCACAGTGCTTACCCAACCCTCAGCATGCCATGGCATGGACAAACAGCACAGGAGAAAGAACAACGTGTCTGAAAGGTCTGCTGTGAATCACTTCATTTTTCTGAATATCAAGTGGAAGAACAAAAATCTAAAAACTTAGACGATTTGGGTACAGGTCTGCTATTTACTGTCACATTCTAATTAAAACATTTAGAAGAAAAGTGCAACATTTTTCTTAAATAAAAGTGTCATTGTAACCCTCCTTTATTTTTTTCTGTTATATTTCCTTAAAAATAAAGCCTGAAATACATTTTGGGAACCTAAAATGACCTGTATCCAAAGCTGCTGAATGCTTCCATGCCATTTTGGGGCATAATAATCCCGAACCACTGCAAAACCCCATCCAACCTGGCCAACTTCCAGGGATGGGGCACCCACAGTTTCTCTGGGCAGTCTGTGCCAGAGCCTCACTATCCTCACAATAAAGAATTTCCTCCTGATATATAATCTAAACCTACTCTATTTTGGTTTAAACCCATTCACTCTTGCCCTCTCACTACATGCTCTTGTAAAAAGTCTCTCTCCATCTTTCTGGTAGGATCCTTTCAGGTACTGAAAGGCCACAACAAGGTCACCCTGGAGCCTTCTGCTCCAGTCTGAACAATTCCAGTTTTCCCAGCCATTCCTCATAGGAGAGGTGCTCCAGCCCCTCTAATCATCCTTGTGGCCTCAAGGTATGGTAATTTGAAATTGTCACTCTAGCAGCATTTGTGAAAACTTTTAACCAATTGAGAAAGGAGGTCAGAAGTTCACGTAAGTACAGTTTATTTCTTTAAGCGGTGGTAACTTTGCCTGATAACTTCTTTCTGATGGGCCAGTCAGTCTTTCGATCTGCTTTGTACAAGTCAAAAAGCATTCTGTTACTAATGCTTGACTGAGTAACTGTCACCCTACAGCAAGCAATATCCATCAGACAAAATGTGTACATCTACTTCAATTACAGGCATACAAGTATAAAAGTTGCAAAAATAAAGCATTGAAGGGAAAACACGCCATTTGCATTGACAAGGTTTCTGTTACGGACCACGCGCTCCCCAGGTGAGGTTACATGTCCTGTCTTCGTGGATTTTGATCTGCGCTGTTTGTAAAGTGGAGGGCAGGAACTTAGAGCGAAAACTCATCAGCAAATCATCACCAAGGCACAGCACCAGCGTTTCTTCATGAATTGCCCCTTTGCCATTTAGTTAATGCGGTGACCTGTTGTACTGACGATAAGTTATTAAGTAATGAAATAGGATGATTGGATTAAGCTAATTACTTGCTTTGAAATGACATTTGTACATAGATTCTTTGGCCTTGCCAGAACGAATTATATAACCTAAATGGTGGTTTTTTGCATTCATTTCACAGCTTCCAAAGCCACGTTTTACCTGATAGATGGGATCACTAAAAATGTGATTAAAAAATTAAGCCACATAACACACTACTGCAGTGAAACAGACTCTGTATAAGGAGTCACATGGTAATCAATCTAGCCTGAGGTGCCTATATTAATAATTAGAATAATAAGTCTGATCAGATTACTTAACAGAGCTAATATTCTCTTCAGAGGAATATAAAACCTAGGACTGCAAACTTTTATATAAGAAATAATCATACTGACAAAAGGGCTGCAGTATGGAAAAGTGGTTTTTTGCTTCTGTTTTATTTTACCGGTAAAACCATAGTTCAGAAAGTAAAAGAAGGCTTTCCTACAGCCTGTCTGCTGGGGAATCTTTGTGAACAGGTTAGAAACTCCCACTGGTCTTGCTCCTCGTCTCCTCTTTTTACTTTGTGTGCATGAAGAGAACAGTTAATGGCTTTCTGTGTAGGAGAATACAAGGCTGGTAGGTGTTTCAAATTTAATCCCACAGCAGACACAAGCCAAATGACAAAATGTTTCTGTGGTACATCTCTACCTGCATTGTATTATTTATTAATTTAATAATTAATTTTAATTTTAATTTATTAATTATCTTTAGTGTTGACTGCAAGTTTCATGTCACCTCAAACATTTATCTTGTTCTATACTATACATTTGCACCTCTACTTGCAGGCATTTTGGCTCTGATATAATCATTCTGGAAAGAGCCCTTTCACATGAAAGTTAGTGTTCTGCTTGTCTTGTAAGATGTTTGGCTACATCCTAGGTAAGTAATTTATCCAATTTGTCAGAGGGGCTTTCTGCTATATTTAAGCAAAAATCATTCTTCAATTAAATTATGAGCTAATGGTGTTAAATATATAAACTCAATGAAAATGGTTATAAAATAGGATCCTGAAGGGCTCAGTTAGAAACCTGAAAATAGCAAAGCAAAGAAGTTTCACACTTAAAAAAATGCAGTTGTTTTGAATACCAGCTTTGAGTGAATTTCACCCAACAGGAAAAGGGCTCTCTTATGTAAATATTATCTTTGCAATCTAAGTGAAATCTTCAGCTGTGGATAAGTAGTTAGGATGTTCTTCTCTTGCTGTTTCTAGTTATTTTTTATAGCACAGTACCACCTAGAGGCTCTCTTGTCCTCTGTGCTTGTTCCTGTGAGAAGTGGGAAGCAAAAATTTTCCAGCTTTTTACCATTTGCATAGAAACAGCATGAGAAAAAAAAGGTGGAGAGGA
>JAYRBT010000156.1:14283638-14296067 GCA_036023395.1 Myiotriccus ornatus
GAGAAGTGGGAAGCAAAAATTTTCCAGCTTTTTACCATTTGCATAGAAACAGCATGAGAAAAAAAAGGTGGAGAGGACGGAGTTCCTTCAGAAGAAATATAGGATCTCGAAGAGACAGTAGCCAAATTTCCTCTGTCATTACATTTTTCCAGTGTAAGTGGCCACTCAAATTGATGCAGAGGTTTGATCTCCAGCCCTTTTTGCATGTCTCATGCTGCAGCACATTGTATGAAATAAATTTGAGCAACTAATTCCTAACCCATCTGCATCATGGAGTAGGTACAGATTTATCCCTCTGACAGAGCTAAAGGCTCCCTCACTCTCATCCCTGCAAGCATTTTTAACACAGAAATAAAAAGAGTGATCACTTCTAGAACACAATTTTAATTATATTAGATAGAATTTTCCTTTCTGAATCACTTAATGAAACTATTGACACCTGCCATAGAGAATATTCCTTCTAAAGATAACCACTGTCTTATTGTCTCAGTCTAATTCTTTTTGCAGACACCAAAAATCAGCAGATTAAAAAAATTATTACCAGCATGATGTTCTGTACCTCACATGTAGCATGTAGCACTCTGCCTGAGCACTGATGCTATCTACAGCTTGTGGAATCTCCTGGAACTTACAGAGAAAGGTAAATAGGACCGGAGTGATGCTATTTAGCAGTCACTGCAGATTATTCACGACAGGGCCTCAGAACATTGATACCTCCATCAAAGGGAAGTAGGGGTAGTGTTTCTTGCCTCCTCAGTTGCAAGATTTCCACACATACCCTTTATTTTCCTGCTCTGTGTAGTGAGAAAGAGCATTATTCATGTTAATAGAAGTATCAAAGTGCATTCTTTCAGAGAGAAACACGTCTCAGAGGAACTAAGCATAATCTTCTTACCTCCTTAAAAAAGTACAAACTAAGTAAAACACTCAGTAATCCTTCCTGTGATTACATATTTTATTGATGAGTATATGATGAATACATTAAAGATAATTTCTAATGTGATATGAAATTCCTCCCATGAATTTCAAATGAGATATGTATCTTTTAAATTGTCTTTTAATATCCAGAAACCAGATTTGTATTTATTGATAGTTGGCAATCTATTAACAGATTCTCAGGAATATAAAAGAAACTTGTTGATGGATACTGGTTGCATAGATTTAATGAGAAGTTAGAAAGATTATTCAATATTTTCTATTTGCAGTGGAGGAAAAGGTTTAAAAAAAATTGGGAACATTCCAGGTATATTGTCATTGCTAGACTGAAAATCAGTACAGTCTGATGTGTTGGTTTGTTTTGCTTTTCTTTGTTTTCAAGTTTTGCTTTTTTTATGACTACAGCTGAATTTAAAAATAGACAATGAAGCTAAAACCTCATTAATATAGACAATATGATTTCTTGGAAGCTAATTTTTAAATCAGGAAAAATTACACTTGTTATCCCCTTCTACACTCTGGTAATTGCTGTATTCAAGTTTATCTGCAGGGGGCAATACATAATAAGAAATGCCTAATTTCTCATGTTCTTCAAGGACTCAAAATCTGCAAGGAAAAGACAGATTTTATCAAGTCAAGCAGAAGTCTAGTGTGTGAATTATAGCCCTTTATTTTGTATCTTTACGTATGTAAGCTGAGAGCGTTTCTACTATTAATCTAAAAAATGGACTAAGTTATTGTCCTGATTTTTCAAGCTATTCAGATCTCCCTACAGGAGCGTTATGTTTTTGTACTTTTAGGGAACTGCACTATTTTCTGCATTGCCTAACACAGCGATGCTTGGCATGCACACACACAAACCCACAGAGCACAGAATGAAGGAAGGCTGTGGGCACACTAGAGGGAGCAGATAATAAAGGGGAAAATCAGTTGTCACTTCATTTCCCAATCAGAAAACTCCACACGAAATGAACACACTTTTTTTCAAATGAAATAAGTCCTAAGATTAGGCAGCTCATGTGTAACTGTTGGCTGAGCTAAGTATTATGCAAGGACTGGCTCACAAGTGTGGGCATCTCAGGAGGAGAAACCTTGTGAATAAGACGAAAAAGATGATAAACAGGAAATTGTTTGAAATGAGTTGTCAAAATAAAATGCTTGCACCTCACCTTGGCTTTGTCAGAGCTGGTGAAACTAATAGAATTTGCTGAAGAGAGTTTAGATGAAGTAATAGTAGCAGGCATCATGTTGAATAAGAAAGGAATGAAAACATATTCAGGAAGGGTAGAGCAGGGAAAGCTTCATTCTCCCCACAAAGATTTTGTTCAGTATTCTGCTATTCACATACAGCATCAGAGACCTTAAGAAACTTAATACCTGTGTTCTTAATACAGGTATTCTGACAGATAACTGTCATCTTAATCATTAACATATTTAGAGCAGAAATAAAGATGAAACCTCCATGCTAATATACCCAAGAGAGTTCACTGCTAGTGCCTCGCTCAGTAAAAGATCTGTAAAATCTCTTTGATAAGGCTTTCAAGCAGGCAGAGCTTTGCAGTGGATCTGCCTAGGCCCTCTCCTCTAAGTCTAGGCAGAGGAACTCCCCAGAGGCCAGAAGGCTTTTGCATTAAAAAGAAACCTCCAACAGTTCTTATTCAAATATAAAACCGAATAATTCACTTTTTAATCAGACAACAGATGTTTACTGGGTAAGACAGAATATAAATAAAAAAATGGTTACGTAAAACTCTTCTTCTTCCTACACATCTGTGCAATGCAGATGCTTCAGCCAGCCCTGAGCTGCAGCAAACTGGCTTATCCCTTTGGCCATTCCTTCCACCTCCTCCTGGCCTGCTCTCTCCTGCTTCCCCATCCTCTGCTCAGGCACTGACTCCTGCGTCACCAAAGTGCCAACATTATTTTCCTAAGCACAGAACTCACTAAATGGCTCTTTTGCTCCTCGCAGTCCTGTCTGGTTTTCCCCTTGATCAGCAGGATTTTTTTTTTTTTTCTTTTTAATTAGCAACAGCAATACGGAGGCATTTTGTACCGGAATAGCGTTTGACACAATTTCAAACAGAGTTCCTGCCAAAAAGCCGTGCTACTGCATTCTTGGCTTTGCTCTTCTGCGTGACCCGAGCAGAATGCCATGAAGTGAATTTTTCCTTGATCTCTCTCAAAGTGTCACTGCACATAGCCAAGAGGATTTTCTCTTTAGTGCTTGTGCATGGCATGAAACATGAATATTAATAGGCGAGAAGAGGAGCTTAAATTCAGACGCAAGATTTTTCTCACTGCTTTTGATTGTTTTAAGTGAAAATACAAAATGCAAATATGAAGCCACTACAAACAATAACCAATAAACCACAAAAGTCTATTACCAGATCGCAGTAGCAAAAATGATACCAACTGCATACATGAATTGAAACATCAGAAGTGACTTCAATTCCCATTCAGGCACAACGATGTCCTCTAGCACAGAAGAAAAAAAAAAATCTAACTAAATTTACAGATTGAAGTAGTTGTGCATTGGTGTCAAGAATATATTTAGAATGCAGCATTCCTTAGAGGCTACTTTTTGTGTCATACAGTATCAGATTCCAGTGTGTTAGAGGGGAAGCATTATTTCTCTGCAGGGTTTCTGATGCCAGGATGCTCCTCAGTGGTTTATTAACATAATTTCTTAGTCTTCCCTAAATTTAGTATTTAGTAGCTGTTCTACCAAGAACATTTTTGTCACCATTCACATCTCTGCATATGTGTTGACTCCAATGTCCTTTTGAAATCATTTTCTAGTTTGAATGAGATGTGATCATTAAATTCTGCATACTCAAACAACATCACTTCAAATACAGGCAAATATATTCAATGCTCTGCCTTGGTAATTCCTTTAAAGAAAAGAAAAGCATTCAGTAGATGTTTATCTTCTTTAAGAAACAGTTATGCTATGTTTTGAGCTACTACTCAAATACATTTTAACTTACAACTATGTGTGGGTGCTCTTTGAAGAATCTTGTAAGTCTTTAGACAATGCAATTGTACCTTGCAACAAATAAAGCAAATTATTATTTAAAGTCAGACTATCCATTTCTTGAAAGCTAAGACTGGACACTGGGACGTTTTGATTCACTTCTTGATTTGTTGCAGATGTCTTGTTTAGCTTTGCTGACCTTGCCTTTCCACTGTATGATAAATCTGTGACCTGTGTAGGTGTTTGGAGAAGATAACTCATTGACAGCTGTACTTGGATACCTCAGCAGTAAGGCCCACGCAGTAGATGTATGCTTAAACAACAGGCTGGCTGTGTACAGAGACAACACATTTAAAACACCCTATTGCTTTTAAGTGTAAATGCTTTTAAGAGCAAATTATAGATTATTGAGAGCAATTGATTTTCAGCACTGTCAAAACAGCAGAAGTGGAAGGAGACTTTTCTATAGATTTAATTTACAAAATAATTCACGTAAATTATAAAAAGTTTTGCTGATTGTTCAAAGATATCACATTTTCTTTGAGTTGCTTTAAAGCTGTTATTGATGAACACATGTTTTTGAGGAATATACTATTTTTAAACTCTTTAGAAGAAAAAGACTGGACCTCTTAGATGAGGGTGCAGACAGAGTTTCTTAACCATTAGTGAAAGAAACTTGTTAATCTCTTGTGTGACAGCTAGTGGATCTATTTGGGTCACTCTGTCACTAATGAAATGCACTTGCCTCCAGAAAGCAGCACTGCAGCTCTTTTGCCATATCTGTAACAAAATCAGAAGAGTTTAGCATAAAATCTCCACTAATACCCTGTGAAGCTTAAACAAGAGAAGAGCATGAAAATTTGGAAGGCAGAATATGATGGACTAGAACGATACATTCAGCTCTCCTCTCTTACAACAGAGACATGAATTCTTTAAGTAAGCCAGAATTTAAATCTCACCAGGGAGATTGCACTGAGACCAGAAGAATGGCCACTGGCATCCTTTTGCATTATTAATTCAAAAGAGGGAAAGAGGCACACAGTGGAAAGCACATCATGAAGGGCACTCCTATTAGGACAGGTCCGTTCTTTCTGTGAAAGTTCAGGTAGATGCGACTGAAGACATCTGTAATCAACACTTCTGTGGTAAAATCACACTACTAGCTGGTTTTTTTTGCAGATTTCAGCTCCAAAGAATCAGGCTGGTACTGCTATCACGCTGCAGAAGTCACAATAACTATAAAAATTCAGTAACACCTACAATTCATGAGCCTGACCATCACAAACTGAGTTCAGTAGGACACTGTGTAGGCTTGACATAAGTTTGATTTCAAACATAGAGTTTGAGATCAATAAATTACTGAGCAACTATAAAAAAATGCTACTCATCCAGATCACTTGAGGCTGACAAAAATCTGTCACCATGTGCTCAGTTCAGTGCCTTATTTTCCATATCTGCCGTTCCCTGAAGAGGTTTATGATACTGTTCCAGTCACTGGAATACAACAATATGGAAATAGCCATCAAGACTTTTGTGTAAGACAAATGAATAAGGAAAACAAGAAATTCAGAGTGATCTTGTTATTTATATCAACAAGTATTTCCGTTATTAACTGGTCATACTTTTGCTATTCTCAGAGTAAACAGATTTTTTCATTTTGCTGTGTCCCTATTCCCATCTGGGGTCAGCTCACTGGCAAGTACCAGTCACCTTTCTCTTGATGTTTTTAGTAGAAGAAAATCAGTGCTGTTCCATGGAACTTTCCAGAAAGCCCTGGGACAACCTTTCACCTCTTTGATCTCCAGGAGACAGTGAAACCTCACCATGAATTCTCAAAATCAAACAGCCCTCCAAATTTTTTTAGGCCATTAGAAGTCAATTTATATTCCAGTGTTCCCTGTCCACCCTCTTGTGGTGTTGACAAGGTGTTTCCTCTGCGTGTTCTTTCAGACAGGCCTTGAAGAGTCTTATTGGTTCTCTCTGTGTGTCTCCTCAGATGAGTCTGAAAAACCCAGACATCTTCCTGTGTCTGTGGAAAGGATGCCCTAAGTGCATCTTGCTAAGAAGAGCAGGACTCAGTTATAGAGAATTTTCTTTCCTTTCAGAAAGTACAAATACTGTAACCCTACACAATACTAACAAAAAGCACCACTGCCACACTAACAAAATCAGGAAAAAGAGGGGAAAAAAAAACCCCACCCTACCTTTCCACTCCAAAGCATGGCAAAAATAATATTTTAAGGGACAGATGCTAAGGCCATTGATATTATTTTTGTATTCAACTCATCAGAAAGGCTGTTCACACAGAGTCCAGGTTGGAAACTGGAAAGCTCTGGCTTGGAGAAGCCCAAATTACCATATCCTGTTAGTATTTCTCTGGTTTTGGCTCTTTTAATACTGCTGCTTTAATACTGTTAGGAGAGTTTCTCCAGCCATACTTATAAAACTGCAGGTACATGAGGTGCTATTTTGGACATCCAGCATTTCTTAGAGATGAACTCATCCCTTTCAGTTGCTGTACAGCCTGTGTGAGTTTTAGTGCAGTTGTTCCATCATGACTCTATTAGCTTGACACAAGCTCCCCTATCATGAAGCCTCCCACTTCATGCACAACTGCTCCTGCCTCCCATTTAGGTTCAGAGCCAACTTGCTAAATATATCATTGTGGTATACCTGGGAACTGGCAAGTTTTCAGCCTTGATGGAAGAGCAGGAGTGCTATGAGGTCAAGGCAAACAGCACACTCCACAGTGGTCTGCCATAATCAGTCAGAGGCCCGAGCTACACGGAATTGTTCTTTGCAATTTCCCCTCTTGACCGCAATTCCAGGAGGTATCAGGTCGGTGCTTTCTTCTAATATTGTTCAAGTTTTACGAAATCAAAGGATTACAGTGTGTTTAGATCGGCTGTGTCAGCCTGCACTTCTCAGAGCAAAAAAAAAAAAAAAAGTGTTGTCAGAAACACAGAGAAATACAATCCATTTAACCTGGAGGTGATGTGAGATAACAGAAGATCTCCCAGAAATGTGATTGTAATAGAATATGAAGAGGCACAAAGCACTGACGTCGCTTAAAACTATGCCAAGTCTAAGCCAAGCAATACACCCAGAAAACAGTAAAGTCACTGAGGTTTTCTACAGTTGCAGTGTATCTTGTGGTGACTTGATAAGTGTTTGGAGTTCACAGAAGCTCAGAACAGCTGACATTGGAAGGGACCTCTGGATGTCATTTTGCCCAACCCCCACCAAGAGCAGGTTTCCCAGGACTGTGCCCAGACAGCTTCCAAACATCTCCAGGTGTGAGACTACACAACAACCTCTGTGGGCAAAAATTAATCTTGCTTTTGTCTGCTGTGAATGAACAGAGATAATTCAGAAATTAATAACTTATTATTAACAGCTTGCATCAAGTTTAGCAATTCCTTTTTGGACTGAAATGTTAATGTATTAGTCTAAAAAGGAAAAACCCAAAATACAGTCACGTTGTAGAAAACACTTTCCTTTTGTTGTGTTCTAGTAAAAATGACTTCTGATAATTCTCTTAACTGGATTCTCAGCTCATGTAGGGTGTATGAAAGCAATTATAAAGTGGGTTCCCTCAGCAGGTTATCTGACCATCAAGCTGTTAAAGTTAGAGGTAATTTCCAAGGACATCCTGATTTTCTCATAGTTAAATTTGCCCTTTTTTAGAATAGTGATATGATGGGCAGGTGTGTGGCAGATTAATTGCCCGATGACAACCAAAGTGGCTGCAGTTCAGTGGTGTGTGAAGTGATCTTCATATAAAACCTGCACCAGCAGAATAGTGGACTTAGATGACCTGTTTCATTCCTATTTCTGGTGTCCAGAACTGTGTTACAGAGTTGATAAATCAATGCAATACCCTTGTAAAAGAGAAATTTTATTGATATAAATGCTGCTCATTATATATAAGTCTGCAATGTATTTGGTAGAACCTAAAGTAGGACCACTGCCTGTTACTAGATGTGTCTAAATGCCAGTAGGTTTCATTCAGTGCAAAGTATAATCTGAATTACTAATCCAATGGCTTTCAAATGAAGTTGCTATTCGTTTAACTGGAGATGTAAAAGACTGTGGTTGGAGCTGAAGGTCATAATTTCATCACCCTTTATTATGTGGTTTAGATAATGGTCTGTTATGTACTATATGTGTATCTAAGTATATCATCATGGTTTTATTTCCCTGGGCTCTGGCATAGTGCACTTCTGTGTACACTTCTGATGAGTCATTTCCCTTTTTGTTACCCAGAGAACCATCACAGAATATGATGCCTCGCCCTTTGTAACGTGAGAGGACCAGGAACTTGTTGCTCAATTGCCAGGGGCAAAAGAAGTTCAAAAACCTGTTTCCACTCTGTTCTTCTGTGTATTACAGTGTGGTAGTACAAGAGACAATGACAGACATCTCCTCTCTTCCATTTGCTACATTCCCATAAGGAAAGAATCACTAACAGAAAAGAAAAAAAACCTGAACCAAAGCCTCACAAAAAACACAAACAAACAAAAAAACCCCACTGTTTTGTGCTTTGAAATTTAGGAAACACAGATCAGACCATGATGGCTGCATTTGTCATGTATTTATGGAAGAAGGATAATGATGATATTCCATAAAACGAGCTGCTACTGCCACAAAGCTCATGGATCTCTTGGTAAGAC
Organism: Myiotriccus ornatus; assembly: GCA_036023395.1. Classification (NCBI taxonomy): domain Eukaryota; kingdom Metazoa; phylum Chordata; class Aves; order Passeriformes; family Tyrannidae; genus Myiotriccus; species Myiotriccus ornatus. The sequence continues at coordinate 14,292,222 of JAYRBT010000156.1, forward strand.
ACACACCGAGTTGTTGCCCCGTGCATGTGATAAAAACTGTTTGCTATCTGCACGTGTAGGTGAAGGAAGTGGCAAATGCAACCTAATCCTCACCCTCAGTGGAGGAGCATAAATAGAACAGGAAAGTGGCAGGAGTTTTCAGCTTTAGCCAAATCAGTGTGATTTCCTGCATCCTCTTCATAATGGGCCACTGCAGCAACTCCAGGTGCCTCCAGGGTGCAGATGGTCACAGCGAGGGCCATGTTTAGAAAATTCATTAACATAATCTAGCCAGAGGAAGCAAAATGACCCATCTCCACACTGAAAAGCCAAGTCATTGGAAGATGTGAATGTCATTCTCTGTCACAATAACAGAAGGATTTGGGGAAGTGACCAGAGGGTGTTTCAGTTCACGGAGGGAACTCACAAATAGAAACTCATTCTCGGATCAGGGTAAGCACTTAATTGGCTTGAAGTGCAAGCACCTTGGTGAAGTTATTAACTCTCCCATACCATCATCTAGAACATCTGCAGAGTATGATCTTCCTGGGCATTAGTTTCCATCATTACACAACAAACTCTAGCCAGCAGAATTTAACAGAGGTTTTCTGATCCCCCCAAGTAAACAAGAGCTTCCACAATGATACATCTGCACAGTGTAGTACAAGCGGATAATTCTTCACAGGGAGTCACATTCCCCATTGCATTGCTATGACAGAGGAGAATTTTAGGTGAGCTCATTGAATTTTTACTACTCAAAACTACACTGAACATCTAAGGTTGCAGCAATGAGTTTATAAATGGTAGTGGCTCTGGAGTAGCTTGGGAGCTGATAATACCCCTTGAAGGACACTGAGAGGGGATATGGTACAAAATATCACAGGGCTGTTTATCTGCTCTTAGGGGAAGAAGGTAGAAGGAGGGAGGCTCTATGAGATATCCTCTGTGTTCTGCTATTGGGCTTATGAAGTGTCTGCATCATCTCTTGATTAAAGCTATTGGGAAAATAGATGCAGACATTTATAAGTACATAGGAGTACTGCCTCACTGTTAAATGGCAGAAAAACTCAAATACATTCAAGGCATGATTCTTACTTCACCACAGTTCTTATCTTACAGTATTTAAACTAAGTAGTAAATAAAGGATAATATTAATTCTGAGCTTGAATAACAGGTAAAGATAAAATCCCTGTGCTGCTCTGTTACAAAATGTGAACTGCAAATCACCACAGTTGATTTAAATAAATCACACACTTGCACTTTGATTCATCCCTTCATTCCAGTAATATCAGCTGGTTGAACTAGGAATGTAATTGCCTTTTGAAGAGACCTGATTTTTCAAAATCATGCAGTTGCCCATAAATGCAACTCAATATCTATTAAGGAAGTGATGATTATTAAGGAAGAGTAAACTTTAAACCTCTATAGCCTCAGTGTCTCTCTCAGGTACCGGACAAACCATTTACAGTAGTCCACAAGTGTCCAGAAATGACAGTTTCCCACATCTAGCATAACATAACTGTGTCAAGAATCAGCTCTTTAACCCTATGCTACAGAAAGCAAAGGAGTTATTTATTTTTTTCCAGCATTCTCCATGGGTTTCCAAAGCTGTATTTCTCTTTATAACACCTTGAGTATCCCTGAAATGAGAATAACATTTCTATGAAGGGAGTGTTGTGATTTTCTGTTTCATACCGTGCTTTACTACCTCATTACTCCTCCCAGTAGAGAGTGTTGCGGGGAAATATTTTTGGCCTCTTCAGCAGAAACATTTGTCTGCTTGGCAGGTATTCCCCATGGTTATTTTTATAAACTGGGGTCATATTCTTGAATTTTATCTTTTCTGGATGGATGGATGGATGGACAGATAGATAGACACATTCGTACATATGAGCAAACTCACCTCCCCATTGAAAGCAATTATAAATACATATTTTGAAATTAAGGATTCCCTTTGATTTTAGCAGATTTTTATTTTCATATTTTCCCTTCTCTGTAAAGGACTAATTACTTTTCCCTTAGTCTTAAGAGCAATTGCTGCATCTCTTCCCTCCTATCATCTGATCTCACTATACATTTTATTTTGAGAAGAACTTTGTATCTTTTAATCTTTAGAAATCATTATTACAGGAGGTACAGAACTCTCCTTTATTTAAATGGGAATTGCAAAAACTCGGAAAATTCATATTGAATACGTTCAATTTTCACTCACCACATTTTAGACTAATGTTATATCATTGGTCTTCCAATCATTGCTATTTTTCATTTCTTTGGTTGCATATAACTTCTGTCTCACAGTGAGTGGAATTTCATTTTCAAATCCAGTTTTGCTAATCCCATCATGCACCATACTTTTCAATTCACCCACTGAAGACTGATTTAAAGTTAAATAGACTTATTACTCATAGCAACTACATCAAAGTTTCTATACTTCTTTACTATCCAACTCTGGAAGAAGATGACATTCTGAAAGTCATTTTTATTTCTCGTGGGATATTTACCTATATTTTCTCCTCATGACAATTCAAATTCTCTGCCTTTCAAAGTCCAACAGGGAGACTGTAGCAGAATGAGGAGTTAAATTATTTCTTCCAACCATGTTGGTTCAGAAACAATCTTTTTTCGCCCTGCATATTGCTTTGTTATAATTCTGATTTTAAGAAAAATAACAGTAACTGTGTAGAGATCCTGTAGAGGCACATGTACTTATTGTTTCCCAGTGCCTAATCCTTTAAATCTCTATTTACCCTTCTTTCTGTTTATTTTATGTGCTGCCTCATACTGTATGCTCTTTCAAGCAGAGATTAGCTTCATGTAGATATGCACAGCCGCCAGCACAAAGGATGCCATTCCCAATCAGAACCTCTAGGCACTCCTGTAATACAAATAATAAACATTACCAGAATCTTCTATCCCTTTGACTTGCTGCCATATTCAAGCATGGGCTTGCTATGAGTCGAGCAGAATTGTGACATTAGCTGCATCCCAGCACTTTATAAGTCTGTCAACCCTTCAAATTCCTTAGGACATAAAGACTTAGAAAAACCTACCAAATGAGCCATTTCAAACCTAATGGACACCCTGTCTGAGCTGTTAGTGTTTGCAGGCAATTATCATTTTCTTGGGGAAATGTCAGGGAAGGCTTTCATCTCCTAACACACAGCACTTGGGTTTTATTTTTGTATGGATTGAGAAAAAGCACGAATTTATATCATGGATCACTCGGGCATCCAGCACACAGACAAGAAAAGTCTTAGCTCTACAGAACTGTAGGAATACAGGAACTGGGTTCTTCCATTTTATACGAATTTGACAAATCACAAAACATCACAGTATCATAACTCCCCCCAGTCTGTTCAAAGATAGCATAGTAATAATTTGCTAAAGTCAGAAGAGGCACTGTAAAGTACCTTTCCACAATACTTATTAAACACAGTTTGAAAGATGGCCCCAAAATACTGAACCAGTTCTCACACTGTGGTGTTTTGTTGGTTAACAGCAATGAGAATTTTTATCTGGGGGTTGACTGCATTGAAAAAAATGTTAAAAGTCATGACATAAAATTAATCTGAAAGTTGTGTCCCAATCGCAGCTGAGGGTAGAGATTCCAGCCAGTAATTAGGACAAAACTATGTCTTGGAAAGAAAAAACTCAGAAAATATATATATATTTTTTTTTATACTTTAGGGATGCAAACTACTGAAGAACGTAGTAAAATTATCAAAGGACTAATATGTTTTTGACTGTGATCTCATTTCAGAGCTTGTTCTTATACTAACGTAGTCAGAGTGATGAACATCTCACATGCTGGATACTGTCCCAGGGAGCTTAATCTCTCAAAATTCCACTCTTGCTGCTGGACTGTAA
>JAYRBT010000156.1:14296167-14338964 GCA_036023395.1 Myiotriccus ornatus
TAAAGATGATAAAGCAACGTAGAAACAACCTCTCTCACTATCAAGGAAAAGCAACACAAAAGCAGGCAATAATATTAACGAATGCTGATTTTTGCAGTTGCGCTTCTAATTATAATTGTATGTATATTTTAATAAAATACCTTCAGAGGTAACGTGGTTCTAATGAAACAAAGGTCCGTACTTAGGACAGAGGTACACGTGGAGTCGTGTTCTGAAGTTCTTTGCTCCTTTCAAAGTACCATTTTAAAGAGCGTTCGTATTTTGATAATAAAAGAAGTGCACTGTAATTCTAAGATCTTCTGAGGTAGTCTTGCCAACACAGGAAGTGCAGATTTAAAAATATTTTAGAAGGTGTGTAAGCAAATAACAGGTGGTCGTTGTTGCTGTTGTTGTTTTGTTGTTTTTTTTTTTTTTACTTTGGGTGTTTTTAAGGACAGCTTGGGATACTTTAGATTATTATATCACCATATGGATTTTTTAGTTTGTTTTCCAAAATCTACAGTGAAACCTTAGAATAAGTTATTTTCCTGGTTGTTGCTTCATTCTTGGTTCACAACAATCGAGTTCCCAGTGTTCCTTGGGAATGTGTAGTGTCAGAGGAGGGTAAGAAAGATACTGCCATGGTACCCATTCAGTGATTTTCGTGACACTGTGGTATTAATAACTAAAGGCTTAGGCACCATTACAGGAATTTCAGAGGAGTATCACTGCGAAGTTGAGCCCTCATGGTAGTGGGGACTCAGCAAAAAATGGAAAGCAATGCCCAGGGAACTGAAAACAGTTTGCCACTAGTAAAAATGTTAATTATATACCTGTGCCAAGCTGTGTAGAGAACATGGACCTGAGTATATCAAAATGCTTAAGACAATTCAAGAAATCAATTACAGTGGTAATTGGTTTATTCTATGGAAGAGCTGGTTGTTCTCAGTCAATTTGGTTTCCCCAGTCAGGCTGTTCTTTATGAAGGTGAGAACAAGAGACAAGCAAGCTTTCTCAGAAGAAAAGCTAAATCAATAACTAATACCATGTTACTACTGCAAGTAGCTATTCTTTATCAGCAATTTTCAGGGTATCACCACTCAGTGAGTATGGAACCACGCTGAATCACAAATTCAGCTCCTCTGCTAGTCCAAAACTGAACCTGGAACTGCTTTATGCATGTCCTAAACAGCAAACCTTACAAAACTTGCAGAAACAGAGAAAAACTTTCAAAAATACACTCTAAGTGCCCGCTTACTCTGCTGCATTTGCAAATTTAAAAAAAAAGGGAAATAGATTCAAACATCACAGAGATCCGCAACAGCCAAGCCAGAACACCAGGGACTTCTGCAAGAAGGTAAATATTTGCTGAGATAGCAGGAACAAAATGCTTCAGCAAATTAGATTAATCAGAAAGGTTTTGGCAAGTTCTCACGGGCACAAGGTGATTTAAGATCTGTAGTTCCAACACACCATTTGGCAAATGCTTTCCTCGTGATTGCTTTTCAGAACACTCTCAGCATCAAAAACAGTTCAACATTCCAACCTGCAAATGTCAAAAGGCTCTTCCAGGAGCAAAATCACCCTTGGAAGACTTGCTCAGCTATGACAGCAATGCTAGCAAATTGTAGAAATGGTTATTTAAAGAAAAAAAAAAAGAAAATTAATGGAAATAATATGAAAAAAATATCCAGCCCCAAGCTTAACAAGACCAAGAGTTTTGAACTGAACAGTTTAAATGAACACAGTGATTGAGAATGTGATTGAATGCCAGATTAAGAAGTAATTTGATGTGAATCAGCAGCTTAGTTAGATTCACAAAAAATAGTATCCTCTTCTGATTTATACCTTGAGTTAGCATGGTTGCAAATCTGAAGATGTATGAAAGTGCTGAAGAAAGACAAAGGAAATCAACAGCATCCAAGCAAATGTCATAAATAAACCTCAGTCAATAAGAACAAGATTGCTACTGTTTTACACTGTAACTAAGAACAAAAAAAAGAAAAAATCAAAAAGTGGTTCAAAATATTACAATTTTTTGTTAGTCTTTATTACTTGTTTCAAAAGTAGTGGCATTCCACTCAAAACAAAAATACTAATTCTTTCAGTTCTGTGAATGCACCAGAACTGGAATAGCAGAGGTATCTTTTTTGTTCTTCATGTTTCCTTTTTTTTATTTAATGACAAATTACATCACCTAAGATGAAATGTGATGTGTTCTGGAAAATGAAGAGTCAGCAATTCAAACGTATTGAACTTTTATGGTAGACAACACCTCAATTATTCATTCTGCCGCTGTTTTACCTGATCCAGAGGCACGGAGGTGTGTGCAACTCTATCTATAATTTTGACATAGGTGGAGCTTTGTTTTTTCCATATAGTCAACTAATAAACTTGGCACTGTAAACTGTCCCTGACTTCATTTGGTGTTGTAAAATCCTGATGGCAATAATTAATGTGGGATGTATTGCTCACTACTCAGATCAGTCAACCCCCAAACTGGTCCTGGATTGAAGACAACTTTTCAGGTACTATAATTGTTCATAAACTTCAGAATGGAAAAGTAAACAAGGAACTCTAGTGCTGGTTGTTTGATTTTTTAAGGTTTTTTTTCAGCATAGCTCTGCTCCTAACACCAGACATTTCCTCATGTTTATGGTCTTCCACCTAAGCACTTATATTTCAACTGATCATATAAAACCATATCTAGCTTATTCAGGTAGTCATAAGATAAAGTGAACTTACTATCCAAAAATAAAGTAATGCCATTTATTTTGCATTGCTCTCAGGCAAGTTATCTTAAATCAAGATGTCTGAAAACAATTACAGTAAGTCATGGCTAGAGCTGAGCCTGCTTTAAATTCAATTCATTTAACTTCTTTATCATTAAAGAGAGATCACAGTTCCACACATGAAAGATTGTGTCTGAATTTCATCAATCCAGCTCGTGAAAATATTTCAAAAAGTTTTGTGGAGACTGTTAAGGAAGGGAATAATAGCCTTGTTTTTCTTAATACAGTTGTAGCAAGTTGACAATCAAACTTTTTGAAGACAGGGACTTAAATGAAAATAAAATACAAATAAAAGCTTTGACAAAGATGATAGGAGAAAGTCAATGAAGTTTTAAAAAGATAGAAAAATAGTTCTGTCACCAAAATAGGCTTTTAGTGACTGAACTTCAATCTGAGAAATTTATTTTTCCCCAAGTGTCAATGAAACATTGAAAAGGATAAAGATAATAACGATGGTAGCAATAGAAATAGATACTTATATAAAATGTAGATTGTATGAAGCTTTAGGAATTAATGTAGATATTTGTAAGTACAAAATTTTTCTCTGTTACCTCTGCCATGTTAGACTTGAAAGGCATTACACAGTAAACACTGCATATGAAAATCAGTGCAACTCAGCTCATATTACCCTGAAAAAGAATCTCATCCATTTGTCCATGGAAAATTAACACTCCCTCATGTGAATAGCATATTAGAGATCCTGTGAGTTGGTTACAGCAAGAAGGAAAGGATGGAATTTATTTAAAAGTGACTTTCATTTTTGGGGGGGCTGTAGATCACACAAATGCTGTGCTTTGCAAAGCCCACTGCTGGATGAGGAGGCTACTTTTGGCAAACTTCTGGAGGTTTAGATGTCTTGAAAAACTGACATGGCACACAGTATTCCCGAGCTGTCTGGATGAACTCAATAAGCCCCATGTAGAGCTGATCTGCCCAGGACACAAAAAAAAAAAAAAAAAAAATCGCAAAAAATATTCAGCAGAGAAGAATATTTTATAAGAAATTTTACAGAAATTGCAGAAATCCTAACACAACCAACTCTCAGGCAGAGACAATGACCAGTTGGTAACTGGCTGTTACCTACATTAGAGGATTATCTCACTTTATTCTCTAAAATTGTCGCTCATTTATGTAACTGTTCTTAGTTGGGTACAAAGTATGGGGCACCCCATTGCTTTGGTGCCATAATATTTTTTTTCTGGCAGACTTTTTTTGTGTGTGCTTTGGTGTTTTGATGTTCACTCCCCCCCATGCCATAAACCTGCTATTTGCACTGTGTGTGTTATCAAATTCCTCACACGCACTGAACTTTTAAAAGTTTATTAAAAACAAAAGGGAGTTTTTTCCCAGCTGGTCGTACAGCAGTAATTAAGTAAAAACTGCTATTCCCAAGGTGTGCTCATTTCTGCTACTATCATCAGTACTGCTGCTGCATGCTCAAGCAGGTTAGCAAACACAATCAGATTAGCTTTTGTTCCTCCAGAACAGCAGGGCTAAATCTTCATTAGGTGGAAAACAGTGGAGACACATGGAAGAAGAATGGAACGCTACAGGTTTATGGCAGTTGAACACCCGGTCTGTATAATTATCTGAATAATTAACTAAAAAAAAAAAATAGGATTGGCTAAGAAATTTTTAAAAATCAATCCATTTTCTAGCTTTCCAGTCAGATTTGAAAGCCATCGGTTTGACATCAAAGGATTGCGAGAGGGATTCTTGAAAAGGTAGGAGCAGATTTAATTCTCTGGTTGCAAACCAATTGTATTTCTTGAGATGGGAGAAGAAATAAAAGGAACAGATGTTGTTCCACATCGAGAATGTAAAGAAATTAATTGGAAAAGTTCAGGAACCAGATTTTTTTACATTTTGAAGTGTATGGTGAGCAGGAGAAGGGGACAGGGGAATGACTAAGTGATGTCTCCTGCAGTGTGGAAATGTTTATTGAAATAATTATATTTATTGGGTCAATTCTTAAATTTTTTTTCATCTTTAACTTCTTAAGCAATGTCAGATCAGTGATTATTTCTGAATGTCATTAAGCAATTAAAAGGACATTTCAAACCAGCATAATTATTTTCTGTTTCATGCACACAGATAAGCACACCAACATAGGATACATTTATCACAGCATAGCCATCCATGTAAAAGATAGCTAAAATAATGCAAACTTCTAATTATCACAGGGCCTAATTTTTAAAGGTACAGGATCTAAGTGAAGACCTAACATAGTTCTTTCCTAGCTTAATGCACAGTGATTTCTTTGACAGACTCACTTATCAAAGTGTATTACTTGTCATCCAGCTTGTTTTCCTATTACTTAATCATGCATTATTCTGCTTTCAGCAAATGTCTCTGCAGTGGCGCATTCAGGAAAAGATTTTGGAAAGAGTTCCAACTCCTGTGTTGCAATCTCAAGCTTTAAAAAAGAGCATGTTTCCCTGAATGGTAGCTGTCTACCTGTAAAAGCACTAACCAACTATCTTGGCAAATGTTACCATTTGACTCAAAATACTCTCCCGAATCATCCTCCACAGGAGCCCTCTGAGTGCTGTGGTTTACACCTGAATGTGTGTCTCAAAATATGGCCATAAGTCCTTTGAGGAGCTCTAAATAGACTTTTGCTTACTAGAAGGTATTTTATCTGCATTTATTAACATATATCAAACAATAATTTGCTCCCACTACTGTTTCTCTTTTTCAGTCTGAAACCACTTCCCTGAGACCAGTCTGGAGCATTTTTCCAACCACATCTCTTCAGTAAGGCCTTTTGAAACAGTCTGACTTGCTGGCCTCAGGAGGGACATTTTTTCCACTGTTGCCAGTACTGCTGGTGTTTTATGGGAACAAGGACTGGGAGGAGATGTAGTTAAACACTCAACAATGAAGCATCTTGATAAACAGCCCTTGTACTGCTGCAATTACCATATCTCTTGATTGTCAGGAAATAGGCACTTGATAAACATGTGGTTTCATTGTTTACCCACGTTTGTTTTCAATTAAAGCCAGAAACCTATAATGTGCATTAGAACACTGCTCAGCATGGTTTGAAAATAGGCAGGTAATTAATGGCTAGACATTGCATCTATTTATTTAAGACTGTCTCCAGAGATTTCAGGGACTGGTTATTCCAAGATAACAACCTTGTTAGAAGACCAGAGGAAGAACAGTTTCTTCAGGTATTTTTCCTTCTGTCCAGTTCTTGCACTTCAAGTACTTTTTTTTTTTTTTTTTCAAATTTAAAGTCTTAGGGTTCTACATCACAAAGGTGCAAGCACAATCCTTCCCTGCACTCTGGATCATGTAGTACCTGGGATGTTGCAATTTCCAGGCCTCCAGCTGCCCAAAGTATTTTGGAGCTGCTGAGCAAATGATATTCTCTAAACTGTTCCACTACAATCATTTTGCTTAGCTGCTGGTCTGATTAATCTCTTAAATTTTGTCAGGCTCTCACTTGGTAGTTCCTTGTAGTAGTAAGAGACTCTCAAATTTACTCCAAGTATTTTTGGATACAAGTATTACGGCATCTCTTGTCATGTTTTGAAGAGAAACCACTTTGTGTCTGCAGTTCTCCAAAACCATTTGATTGCCATCACCTCTGCTATCAGTCAGCAAATACTAATAAGCTCCATGCATTTGTGTCTTTGAGGAGTCCGTATCAACAAAGACTGTGAAAGCACAAACAATTTCTGAGCATAACAGCCTGCATCCTAGAAAAGACTGGAGCTTGCTACTAGTCATTCTATCATCTATCATTTTCAAAGAGAGTTAGGCACCTGATTTAGGAAAAAGTTAATAACTATGTTTTCCTGAGTAAAAAAACAAGACCAAAACTTTCAGTTCACAATAAATTTTCTTCATAGTGTATTTCCCTCACTTAGAAAAAAGCTATACAGACAGACATGCATATGACATACAGATACACATGCACACCCTGTTCATAATGTGTATGTATAAATGCACATACAAAATATACATATGTAAGAAAATAAACCATATTTCTTATGTTAGTACACGGCTAAGCATTCATGTTTCCTCTATACAAAACAAAGTAGATCGGTTTAAAGATGGTTTAAAGATCAAAGTCACATTTTCAACGTACTCTGTGTGTCTAGGTATTATACATACACACCTCCCCTTTCCTAGACTTATGTGACTCAGTTTTGTTTTGGAGTTGATCAGTCATTTACATAACTGGAAACTGTGCCTATGTGCCTGAGGAACACCAGTTCTTTATATAAAAGACTATTTCATTTTAGTATAAAAAAAGATAATCATTAATCCTAAATGACAAAAATTGCCTATTAAAGAGGACAAAAAATAATCTTTTAAACACCTGGACCCTGATTCTACAAGTATCTTCCAGTGTTTTAGAAACTGGAATAGGAATTTTGTCATCAGTTCTACCACTGCACCACAGGGAAGATATTTCCTCTCCATTTTGAAAAGTCAGTTCAGTTCTGTGCTATTCAAAAACCCCACACCTTAGCCTGATGAAAAATGTCATTTCCTTTCTTTTAGGAAGTATTGGGTTGGCAAGTACCCTGCTCCTGCAATACTTGCCTTACTGCAAGGATTCACTCTTTGCTACTACTTGGCTTTCTTATTTTTCTCACCGTGAACAAAATAACAAACAAAACCAAAGCAAAACACCTGACAGCTAAAGTTTATTGCTTCCCAGTTCAGTAAGGCAAAAAACCTATGCAAATATATAGCCAAACATGTGTAATCTAGAGTTTGAACACCAGAAAACAATGAGAAAAATGAATAGCAGGTATTTTAATTTACTAGTATTTAATATAGTCTGTTTGAATAAGCAAATAAATCTGCCTGAAGGCTTGTGTAATTAGGACATGCATCTTTAATTGGATAGACTAAAATCTCCAGTACAAAATATCCTGAAAATCTACACTTTGAATATGTATCTGAAGTTCTTATCTCAGATCTGTGTTATTCAGGTTCTTCACATCATCAAAATCTGTCCAAGCAGAAGTGAAACACAGGTGGAACGTGACTCATGATCACTTCAGCGAATTGGTGTGCAAAATAACATGCCGCTATTTAAATTTTCTGCCATTCTTTGACACAAAGCTATATGGACACTAACTTGAAACTATTTTCAGTAGTTTCAAATATTTGCCCCAACATTTTCACTCAGTTCAATTTTCCAGATTTCCAGGAGTGAGAGATGTGGTTTGCAACTTTCACTGTGTTTCTTCATAAGTAGATTTTAGATCTAATTTCAAGCTTCCCTCCACCCACTGGGAGATTTTTCTATCATTAAGAACAGACTCCTGGACTTTTCATATCTTTATGAAAGGCAGAAGAATAATTGTATGAGGAGGTACAATTTGCTATAAAAATCTAATATCTTTGATCCATTTCTCATTTTGGTGAAAACTGAACCTTCATTGTAGCTTTGTGAATCAAGTTTCAACGCTAACATCCCGAGCACATCTTTCTGAATAACTGCAGAGAAACATTTACATAATTAAAAAGCTCTTCCTGTAAGCAGTCATCTTTTCTGAAACATATTCATGATTACTTGAATTTGTTCTGTAGTTTCTTATACGAATCAAATAAGTAATTACTTCTAAGTGGATGCCAGCTGATATTTAAAACATACATATTCCTCCTTTCTTTGATTTGCCAGGTAAGCAGCATGGTTGTGTCAGCTCCCTTGCTGGCAAATTATACAGATGTTCTTTGCCATACTTGAAGCTTGTAATTTAGAAATTAATTTTCCCCAAACAGTCATGCCACTCCAGATCTATTGTTCAGCTCTTGCCATGAAATGAAAAGGAATGAACCTTGTCAGAAGAAAACACCTTGAGGAAAACATTCTCCGAAACACATTAGTGATATTTGCTTGGAATCAGTTTGATATAATGAACTCATTATGTATCCATATCTGAAATCTGGGACAGATCAATAAAGCAAACAGGGGCTTCATGCTCTTGTTATGGAGAAAACATAACCACTTAGGGACAACAACATTTTTTGCAAGCTGGAAAAGTGGAATATGTTCACCAAACTGATGAGAAGGCTACAGAAATTATCCCCACTTCTTTTCTTATCTTTCCTTGTTTCATGATGTGCTACAGGAATTATTTAGAATGAATGAGTTTTAAAGGCCTTCCACTGGTTTTAGAGTGGGTGGACATTACTGCATTACTACTTCTTCCTCTTGATATAATGAGCTTGAATTTTAAATTGCAAACAGATTCCAGCGGTGTTTAGTTTGACTTTCTGCTGTCTAGAGCTCTGGTATTTTGAGGATGAACATCTTTACCTCTTTGTTTTCCTGGTTCATGTATAAAGAGCATGAGTTGACTCCTTCTCTCCTGTAGAGCTGAGAGCTAATCCATATATAGCAAGTGTTTTTAAACAATCAAGTGCTACAGTGCTTGAGTAATAAGCACGTTATTGCATCAAAGCTATTTTTGATTTGCCTTGCAGCATTCAAAGGCTGTCATTTAAGCATTTTTTTTCTTTTAAACAGTTTTCATCCTGCTACAGATGTCAGAGCTAAATGAACAATAAATATAAAGCAGTTTCCACCCTGATATTGTACTTCTTTCTATTAATTTGACCCTAACTGCAGCAGTGACGTGTGTAATCTTGAGAAACAATTAAAGACAAGGAGAGCAGTCTAGCACCAGGGAGAATGACTTTGATCATTTTCTCTTTGTCTACACAGTGTCTGGCAGGAAATATAAATGGCAGTTTTAATGGGAAGGCTGAGAGAACGGACCTATTAATTTAGCTTTCAGACTATTTTAAAGCATGCATTTCTCTCAAAAACTATTTCCTGTAGCCTCTGTTCAGCAAAGTCTCAGCTGAGCTTCCCAAAGTAGAAACACCATTCTGTTTTCTTTGCTTCTACTGCCAGTGTCGTTTTGCAGCAGTAGGATACAGGTTAGAAACACATTATTACTCTACATCAGTTTTGTGCATTTTTGATACCTTGGCTTACAATGTTATGAAGGGAGAATCACTCATGACCACAGCTGATTTACTGTATTGCTGAAAAAGCAAAGAACACACCACCTTTTGACTCAGCTACTCAGCTGTTTCTTTCGCCAAGTGCTTTCAGCACTGCTGGTACTGATCTGTACAACCAATTTATAAAGAAGGTCCCTCCCCAACCTCTTCCAGGGGATTCGGTAACATTTAATAAAAGACAAATAGGAAAAAGACCCATATTCTGATTCTGAGCACGAGCTTTAAGGATTCCCTTTCCTCAAATCACTTAACATATTAAATAGCAACAAGTCACAAAAAAGCCCCAAATGTTTCAGCTGTTTACACTCTTCAGGTTGTTCTTGAAAGGGAAGAGGTCCCAAGCGCAGAGGAGATACCAAAAGCATTAATATGACATTAAGTACCAAGTGATATTTACTCAAGCTGTAAGCCAAAATGAAAAGTATCTGCCCTGTCTTCTACCTACTTGTACATCATTGGCTCCAGGCTAAACCTTAGCACAGCAGAAGTTTTGCAGAAGAAAAAGGGTGCCCTGGAGGAAGAAGACACTCCATGGCAGGGACTGCAATCCTCTGGCTCAACTGGAAAGTTCAGTTTTGAGGTTCAGGTTCCAGCTCCTCTGGAGAGTTAGGCAGCCCTTTGGGACAGTGATGAGAGTTTGCAATCCTTGACTCTTCAGACATGAACATCTCTAAGTCAGATCCTGCTCAAAATGCAATGGGAGATGGGAATGTGCGAGGAGAATGTATTAAGACTGCAAAGAATTCAGACATTACAGTAGCAAAATACATAAAAATAGCTTCAACTGCAGAAAGCTGTTGGCCTTGTTATTGGCCAAGCATATTTTACTTTACTCTTTATGCTACAGTACTTCTTTAATGATACTGCAGTGGAGAAAATTACTGTGGGGAGTTGATGATACCGTATGGTGCGTTGTTTCTAAATGAAGATGTTTGGATTGCCAGCTCAAAGCGCCGCAGTGCTGCTGAAATCCAACAGACAGCCACGGCTCAGCATTCAGAGAGGTCCTTTTACAGTCAGAAAAAACTGTTGGTTGTTTGTACTACAACAGTGCCTTGGAGCAGAGACTGATAGGTCAGACCCCTAACCAAGGAGGTGGTGCAGAAACACCACCTGTCCCCCCAAAAGACAGCAGTTCCACAGGGCACTTTCTGGTAGCGATCATCAAAAGAATGGAAAGTAAGTACGATCATGAATTAGATATCAAACCCTAGGTATCAATACTAGTAACGAAGGCATCGTGCTGAATTATAAGTACCAGTTGTTTTGTATCAAGTCCTCACTGCCAGATCATCTGAGCAACTTCTTAGTTGGGTATTAAATAAAATAATTGACATAATAAGAAAGAGACGATAAGAAAAACACTGTAACATAACATTATTTTACTTGAGTTTGTGGTGTGAATTACATTTGAAAACAAACAAACAAAAAAAAAAAACCAGTTGTGGACCAAACACAAAATATTCCCATTCCTGCACTGATCCCCAAAACTATAGAAAATACTGTTCAAAGTTAGAGCACTGGAATGTGTAAGAAAATTCTGCAGAGGGATACAAAGTGTACTCATTTGTAGCTTTGATTTTTTGAAGCACTGAAATGACTGCTTAGTGAACCAATTTCTTCAGTATTATGTGCAGATAACTTAGTTGCAAGAGCAGTCCAATACTTTCTAGATAATTTCTATGTTTGTAGTGTTATATTTTATTAGAGAATACAATAATACAATTGGGCCAGAAATCCTCCTAAAAACAAAAGTTATCATTGGTTTGCCAAATTCAGCTTTGATTTATTCATCTAAATATATTAATAATGCCCAAACATGATTAACTTTTCTATTTAATTCAAATATGATGCCATCATTATCTTGGTTTACTTGTGGCTTAATATCAAATAAAGAAAGATGGAAAAGAGAAGACACAGCAAGTATGCAGGAAATGTAATCATTCCATAAAATAATTGAATTTGAGGTCTTTTTCACAAACACTTTTAATATTCTGTTTGAATAGGAGTAGCTGGCCCGCACTAAGTGAACAATAAGAAAGGAGCCAAAGCCTTATTAACTCCGCAGGGTCAAGATTTTGCTCTGAAAAGAGAAATGTCACCCGTCCAAGGGAATAAATCAGACTTATCCAGGACTGCCTATGAGAAGATTAAATTGATCAATTCTGGTAAATACATTTATTTAAACCTTGTAAGTACCACACAACTATTTCTATTTTATTGACTACAATTTTTTTAGATTTATGGTGCAGTTTGATTTCTCAAATTTAGACATTTATAAAAGTTTTACCGAAAGAGTCATTTGAGGGGGAACTGCAGCACAGCACTTCCAATCAGTTTGTAAATACCCAAGGTACGAAGTAATATAATAGTTTCTCTTTCCCTGTATTTTGCACTGCCTTGTCCATAGCTCACATTCAGGGAATATATACTGATTTCAAATCCTTGCATGGCATAGGTATGAAAGACCTAAGTTATTGCTTCTGACAAGACTAGCCAGGGACTCCAAGTTGGTCTTTAGTATGATAAGATATCCAGACCACCCAGGTCAGAATTTAAGACTGGAAAAAAAAAATATAAATGCCATTAATTCTAGGTGGGAACAGACTAGATTTTGGTGAACTGATGTTTTCAGTTTAGGTAGTACGAGAGACACAGGCATCTAATTTGATACTTGGAAAGCTCTTTAGATAAAAAGTCAAAAAGCAAATGTGATGGGATTTAGAAATCTAAGTCCACTGGTAGAGTTAATAACCTATCATATCCAGAGCTACTAAGGGGGTGCCTGCACACCTAAAAGGGGATTTCAATTTTAGGAGACATACCAGTGCAGGTTTTTTCCCCTGTAATCATAATCACCAATCCAGCTTACAGCTGTGTACCAAGAGCTGACGTGAAATCACACTCTGATCCGTATTTTTGTCACTACATTACTATCAGTAAATGAATCAGTGATTTTGAAACGCTCGTATCATGATTTGTAGTATAGACTTATGAGTCATTTTTGCAAAAGAGGGTTTCAGCCTACAAAGTTCTTATCACATGATTTGTTACAAGAAGTTTGTTATTGCAACGGCCAAGTCTACGGTGGTACATTTATAGCAAACAATCTGCTTTCATGGTAACTATTCCCAGTTCTGCCCCTTAGCTGCAGAATGATCGGGAACACGATTGCACTTCGGTTTCTTCAGTCATAAAACTGGACTGGAATATTATTCCCTATGCCCCCAAAGCATTCTCAGACCTATGAAAACTTTGCAAGAGTACACAAATGCATGTGTCCAAAAATAGGTACTGTCAGTTCCTTTAATGTCCTTGGTCACTACAGAAACTATTCTCAGGCACTAGTACCAGTAGTAGTGGTGACAGATTACATGAGGATGCTTTTATCTTCAGATCCAACTGATGATCTACAAATATAAACCACTAAAAATGACAGAAGTGAAATATTTTTAACCCAGATGCAGATGGGAGTGGGTGGAAAGAACAGTTGGGATGGAAGCAATATAAAATCATGTACATAAAAGGAACCTCTACTGGTTGTTCACTAAGGAAGCAGAGCGTTGAAATCACCACATGGTGCAGAGCATATCAGTGTGGTGTTAGATACTGAAGCTCCTTCAGTCCTTCAGATGAATTTATGTTTTTAATTTCATGGAGGGAATGAAAGCTGATCAGCAAAGATGATAACTCAACGTATGTTGAACCTGCCTTTTTCATCATGTTTTCACAGTTCGTGCTGGCAATTATAATTGTGCATATGAATTCTTTTCTAATTGATAACAATACGGGTGTCCCAGGAAAACAGAGTTAAAGATATTCTCTCAGGTAATTGTAGCTTTCCCCAGTGAATTTTAGAAGTACTTATGTCCTTCACCTCAAGAAGTGATGTTTGTCAGACTTTGCCTTCTTGACTACTCAAGTAGCCCGTTTTATGGATGTTTTACATCGTGCACTCCTGTGATGCTTGTTCCTTATGCTGTTATTTATCCTTGATCAGGATCTTTGGTAACTGCGAGCTCCGTTTCCACATTAACGTTATGATACCGCATAGCTAGTGGTGTCCAAGGAAGCATGCCAAGAGACACAAATCCAAACCACT
Organism: Myiotriccus ornatus; assembly: GCA_036023395.1. Lineage (NCBI taxonomy): Eukaryota > Metazoa > Chordata > Aves > Passeriformes > Tyrannidae > Myiotriccus > Myiotriccus ornatus. The sequence continues at coordinate 14,310,043 of JAYRBT010000156.1, forward strand.
TTGGTAAGTGTGTGAACAGAGGAGGGAAAGTAAGAAATCCAGCTGCTCAGTGAGAATGGCTTCTGACAGCTGTTGCATGTCCTTCAGAAAAGGACTGGTAGCAAGGACCACTTTCCTGAGCCGGCCTCTTTTCAACACCTCAGTGGAGACATCTTCTGAGACACACAGATAAATGGAGCATTAACTAATGTGTCTATTGAGCGTTGAAGAAGAGCTTCAAAAAAATGCATGGAGGCACTGTTCCTGTGTACAGCCCAAAGCTCATCCCAATATGGGATTTGCCAAAACTATTGCAAACACATTATCTGTAACACATAAAGTTGCTCTTAAATGTCTTTTACCAACATTTGCTTTTCTAAATGACTCTGTAATTTTTCAAGTTTTCTCACCAATCAGAGCACCTGATGTTGTCACGTTGCAAATAATTAAAAAACAAAGGAAACAACAAACTCAAAGAGAAAGAAAATGAAATGTGAAAGAGCAAGAACATGAAAAAATTCTTTTTGCCTATCAGTTCCTTCCCCCTCCCCCTTTTTAATTCTTTAGAACAAAATCACATTTGAATATACTTAGTTTCATGTCTGTATATTTTTGTTTTCTTTCTCTGCTGTCTGCTGTTTTGGCAATATTTCTAAAAACTATTTGTAACTAGGAATAGAGTATTCAGTGCAGAATTACATTTACTGAAAATAATCTTTCATGTTCTCTAGCCATGGTTCTGATAAGAAAATATATTTTCAGAACTAATTAGCTGCTATAACTCTGAATATTAACATGCAAGAACTTCTTGAAGTCACCTGATATTGTGCTCCTTTGCCCTCACCCCCCAGTCTTTTCTACCAGAGACTGTTGGGTTTGAGTTTATTTAATTTTAAGTCATCTTTCAAAATAATCTCACATCCATTATTCACTTTTCACACAGCAACCACTTGTGCCTTAAAATCTTAATGCATCAGTCTATGGTCTGGGATTTGACTGACAGAGAGTAACCTCTAGGTATGATATTAAAAAAAAATGTAAAAGAAAACCTTTGGGTTAGTTCTACATCCTGGAGGTAAATTTCTGGCCCCACTAAACACACTGCTCCTAAACTCTGACTTAAGATCTCAAAACAAAGTCTCATAGCATGTAAACTGTGCTTTTTGCAGAGGGGGAGGAGAAACAAAGAGGCAGGAATAGAGAAGCAGGAAGAAAGGGAGACATGGGTGAAAATAAGAATACACAAAGTATCTACAGTTTAGACATAAATGTTTACATCCACAGAAGAGGTGCTGGTCCAGTGGAGCACAAACCACAGCCTAAAATGTGCAAAGTTCTTTTAAAGCACCAGCTTTGAAAGTTACTGGTTTTGGGGAGAAGAGTAGGGGAGGCAGAGGAAAAGACAGTCTTAAAGCAATAACCAAGAAATTTCGTGCCCTTAGGACGTGAGGGCAAAGTCAGGAAACTAAATGACTCAGATCATCTCGTGTGCAAGTGGAGGAGAGATTAGTCCTGTTTTAGCTGCAGCGAGGGACTCACAGGAGCCTAAGGCTGGAGGGCTGTACCTTAAGTCACTTTGGTGAGGCCAAAGAAAGTTGCTGCTCTTCCCAGATGAAACAGAATAAGAGAAAGGGACCAATTACTTTAAGCAGCAACAGAGGAGTGTAGTTTTTTAATCAGATGGGATAGAATGAGGTCTTCTGAATACTATTTTTTTACTGCACTACAGCTGTGAAATACTCCAAAACATTGAAAAACCCAAACCTCTTAACTGAATCCAAAGCATTTTGTGGTTTTATGCTTCTTTTCTCACGACCTCACAGCAAATCAGCTATGAATTCAATTGGCTTGAATTCTAGTCCCGTTTCCTTTCTGGGGGGATATATCTTGGTTCATTGCTTTAGAAACAAGAGAGATTCAGAAAATCATGAAAATAAGGAAGCCGAATTTTGTGTGTGTTTGTGTCCATCAATTTCCACCACAATACGCTAAATACCCTTCCTCACATCAGCTACCTGTGGTACCTTCAGGTATCTATGTCCTGATTGACACCTGCACTGAAATATCTTCCTTTGTAAAAAAGTAAAGTGTGTATCACCAATTATTTTTCAAAAGTTCAGAAGTATTATTAGGAAGCATCTTACTTTACCTTCCTGCTAAGTTCACTTTAAATATATTTACAACCCATTCAACAAGCTGACTTAGTACATTTGGGGCAGAATAACCTGTTGTTGCCTGAACTGATAACATTGGCTACTGTGGGAAAAATCAGAGGAAGCACACAAAATGAGATTGGAAGATTCAGTTCTTCCAATTCTACTCTCTCCTTAAAAAGTAAAAACGCATAATCCCAACTCATAAATATCAGAAAATATAAGTCCACTACACAATTTAAAAATTGGACCCTTTTTGTTCATGCATTGATCCCGCCTTCCCCTTGGGTACTGGTGGCTTTTAGCTCTTTCAGAAGCATTTAAAAGTGCTCTGACAAGATAAACTACTTAGCTTTTCTCTGGTATAACATAATCTTCTCCTTCAGGCTCACTGTTACTGCCTTCTCTTTGACACCAAACACAAAATTCTGCCCCAATTTGCAAAGTCCTTCATTTGAAGGACTCCACTTTGTTTTCCTGGGAGAATCCTTCAGCACGTGGAACAACAGAAATTAAGAAAGTCATTATTATTTGTCACAGTCTCCTCAAAGACTCCTACACACCCAGTAAAGACATAAAACTAACACAGAATTGAAACACAGTTTAACATAAGAGAGAAGAGGCTTGTTTTGAACAGTAGCAACTTCTCAACCTCGTGACTTGGAAACAGTGGTCTGAAATATTGTTTTGTATTTCAAGCTCAATACATTTGAAACTAATACTGTATTTCTGCATTATGTTAAAACAAACACACTCCTACAACATCCTTCAAAGGCAAAAGAGCAACATTTCTTGACAGAAAACTGTTCCATTAAAAGTGTAAGCTATCTTAAATATTTTCATGTGCAACCATTCCTCCTTCAGCATCAGAACAGTTTTTCTGAATAAGCTGACAAAGCCCTTGTTGAATTTAATAAATGTTTTGTTAGACTACAGCAAGTTCTCTTTTTGATATTTGAATAATCCTTGCTTTGCTGCCCATACATTTGCTAAATAGAGGCAAGTCATAGTCTTTTCCAGGCATATTTTAGAAATGCAGGTCTGTGTTAAAAACCAGTTGTCATACTAGTGGAGACTAGAGAGTTGTATGATGCACTACAAATAAGGAAGGCAAAAAATAATATCTGGTAACATAAATCTTCACATTCACCTTGAACTTCCCTATTCAATATCAAGAGAAAAATCAGAAATCTAAGATACTGATATTACAAATTATGCCATAAAGAAGGGTTCGAAAGTTTCAATAAAGCTGTGGGAGAATGCTCATATGTGTTATGTTATGGCAGGATTTGACTTGTTATTATTCCCAAATAAGTAAGATGTAAACTTCCTTTTCTTTTTCTCTTTCCTTTTCTTATTTTTCTGGAAAAAAAAAAAAAATCCAACTCTATAATAGCTTCTTACTTAAAAACAAAATCAAACCGAACAAACTTTCCTCACATTGCTTCCACTGCCTTTCCCTCTAAGAGTTTAGATGTGACAAGAACAACATACCCTTCACTTTGCCTCACACTCCACATTACTTCAACAAATATCAGAAAAAAATGTATTGTTCTTTCCTCTTATTTCCACACACTGTATTTTGGTTTTATCACACATATAAAAATAACTTTATACTTACAGCAAACCAAGTTATAGCAACTGCTGATGAGGGATGACCAAATTCAGTCACAGAAGTTGGATACCAAGACATTTGCTTTTCCAGAGCCACTGCTGAGATAAAAGAAGTTGATGTTTGCTATTATTTGACTTTCAAAACCACACTCTTAGCAGCATAATCAGTGTCAGATGGTGCTGCCAGACTACAAGCAACACGTGAAAAATATTAAAATCAATTCTTTCCGAGGTACTTTCGAATAAGATAAATGAGAACTCCTTCTCCAGTATAAATTGCTAATTAATGTCATATTTTAAACAGAAAGTCCATGCAAGCTATAAAAAACATTCCCCTCATGCTGCCCTCCCCTGTTACTGGTGAGATGTCTATAATTTCAGAGAAAAATCAGACATACCTGGAATGTTTCTTTCTTTACAAGGTCTGGCCAGCACTTTCGTGACTTGCCATTTCCTTAAAATTCAGGGATTTCTTCATGGCCAAGAGAAGATTTGGGAGGAGAAAGCCCTTTTCTTCATGGACAAATACAATCACTCAAATAAGTCCATCAGGATTACAAAGCAAAACGATGCTGTCTGCTTTTCTGATAGCAATAAAACATACATATATTTGATATGCAACTACATTTTTATAGTCCCTGCAAGGGGAAAGACAACAACCTTAAGAGGGAAATGACAACCACCTGCACTTGCACACAGCTGGTGAAGCTCCTGCTAATGCATTTTGGCTACATAAAGAATACAAAGGTAGCGTGGCAAACACCAATATCCTCATAGAAACCTTTACAATATTTATCTTCTTTTTCTTCATGGCCTCTAGTGGCATTTGCAGACAAATTATTAGTTAACCCATTTCTTTAAAATAAAATCCAACTGAAGAGGCACAAGTTTCCAGTCTTCATAACAATGGCAAAAAGCTTGAAAACACTGTGTAACATGAAGGCTCAGGGAATTTCTTAAAAATCTCAGGATACACTGAGAAATCAAGATTTCTTTTTCTTCTTTTTCTTTCCCTCAGAAGATTTTTTTTTTTAACTCTTTGAAAATTCTATTTATTGCTATGCAGCCAAAAAGAAATTAATGGCATTGGCAGTATGAGTGCCATCAAATAGGAAGTATTTTTCTAGCAGTGCAATCATTTAAAGCATTAGGAATGGAACAAGTTGCAACAGCCCTTTGAGATTCCTGATTTGTTTGGGGTTTGGTGTGTTTTTCCTTATCATTCCATTCAGAGGGAAGCACACACCTTTCAAAAAGATATGGCTAAGGAGAATGGCTGAAGGAGACTGGAAGTAGGTGAGGTGCTTTGATCCAGACCTTGTGACTGAGTTGGGACTTTTGTAATCTAAAAGGAAACTCGCAGGTGGTGAAAGAGCCAAGTGTATTTTCCCTCCTAGTTAATCAAATATAGATTCTATCAAAATTATATAGCCATAAAACAGTTTCTACACACACATGCACTTTCTGAGTCAGTCTAGAATTTAATAAGCCAGTAATTAGAGGCCAAACTGAGTGATCTTTCATCTCCTGCTATTAGTGCTGTTTGCTTCCTTTAAGCGATGCTGTTCATTATCTTCTTCTGAATATCAAGTGGGTTTTATTTTTATTTTTTAATTCTCTCAGATAAATTACATGTGTCTAATCCACTTAGTTAATTCAGAGCTAAGATTTTTCCAGTGCTGTCCTTTGCAAAGGTCTCTTTGCCATCTGCTTTTATATTTAATTAGCATTTTTTCCTTCTTGCAGCAATCTCTCAAAGAATGAAATAATGACTATAATCATCACTATCAGTTTGCCCTTATTTGATCTCCTGAGCATAGCGTCACATTCTGGTAGTAACAGAGTATTTCCATTGTGGACCAGACATTAGACATTATAGTTGTTATATCTATTGATCTTGATAAGAAAATAGAAGATAGATTTTTTTTCTCCTTTCCCCAGGTAAACTCTTAACCCACAGCAGAAAAAAAGTATTTTGTTTTCATTTCTTCTCTTTTTCTTGTTGCTGTGGTTCTTTTCTCACACCTCTTGGTCAATCTTGTATTTGTTAATCAAAACAATTTGAAAGTATTTAGATACTGTTCTAAGCAGCTCCAGTGCTGGTCACACATCATTTCTGACAGCTAAATATGATTTAAAGTAACACATACACAGACTTAATATCAGAGATTAGTCTGGGCATTTCAATCTTCAGAACCTGACTGACAAAATGGAGGTCTGCTCCTGGGAGCTATGTCCCACTTTTAGGCAATTCTCCGCACAGCAGTCCAAGCATAACACATTAATTCTAAACAAAGAAGCCTGGGCCTAAAGTGTATTCATCTCAAGAGTTATTAATAATAACATTATACCATGTATGTCAGGTAATTTTTTTGTTGTTGTTTGGGCTTTTTGTTGTTGTTGTTGTTGTTTAGACACATCAATTTCAGGACAAAATCATCCCTGTCTGGATTTCCAGGGCAGCACTTGGGTATGTGTTAATTTGGAGCAGTAGATAACTGGATAACTCCAGGAGCAGAGTTGTCTGCCATAATAGAAAGCTTTGCTTTGTGAGAGGAGTAGAGTGAACAGAATGGAAGAAGGACCAAAGGAAGGAGCTTAAACATCTACACCCTTTAGCAGCCTGTGCTCGCTCGTGGGGAGTTTGTGCAGCTGCGGGATTGTCTTCCATCTTTTCTGAGCTGCCTGAGAAAGCTGGATCTCATTCCCTCCATTTTTTTTTAACAGAATTCTCTGTGTTAAGCCTGATTATTTTGCTCATTGTTCAATATGAACAGGTGTGAATTTAATCTTTCTAGTACGTTGCTTAAAAATTATTGTATTATTTTTAAAAAGTGTTTGTTTCCCAGGTTTTTCACAAGATCATGCATACAGAAATAGTATTGCCCTAATTAACCAAGCATATGATCTCCTACCTCCTGAAACAAGATTCCAAAACTTTGTATCAAATATTTCCATCCCATAAGTTGAGATTCTCTGTATTTTAATTTCCAGTGCATGCCTTTGGTCTCCATGGAAACTGCTCCAAGGATTTTTGAAATGTTACATATTATTTAATATATCTTATATTCACATAAATGTTGCCAGAAGATCTGTCATATCTGTTCAAGTGTAAAGTACCAAGAGAGCTAAGCAAAGGAATACATTAAATTGAAACTCATTGTAGCCTATCACTGTTGACACCATTGGCCTTGAAAGACTTTCAGTGAGGCTCCTGAGAACAATCTTGAAAAAATCAATAATCTCAGAAGAAAATGCACCAATTATTATAGTCAACAAGCTCATAATAAATCATCATATTCTATAATTATGTCATTGAATTTTGGATAGACTTTAAATAATTAATGCTTTACTTGTCAGTCAAAATTAAAAAGTAGTAACATTTACTGGGAATAACGAGGCTATTCTTTGATTTCTAACACAAGTTATTGACTTAAAATCTATAAAGATACTTTGGTGGTCATGAAAATAAAAATATGTGACAGCTGATGTCATGTATAAGAGCTGATACTCTTATTCCTTAGGTTTTCACTAAATAGATAATTTCTTAACCAAATTGCTGGTTACAAGTGTGTTTTAAGTAAAAATTACATTTAAAATTATGCTAAAGAGAATAACTGGAATTGTTCAAAACCATAAACAATTTTTTTTTCCTGGATTTAAAACTACTTCCACTGAAATATTCCTAAATTATGGTACAAACTCCTGCATGACCTTCAGCTTCTTTGATAGAAGACAAGCGTTTCATCACGAGGATGAGGTGTGTGAATGCATGCAGCTGAATTCTGCGTGGATGGTATTGCCTTTTGAACAGGTTCCAATTTCTGTCCTTTATGGGAAGTGACCCCAGACATGTGTGCAGCAAGTACAGTGACTTCTGATAGCATCAGTGACCCCTGGCCAGTGACTGACCTACCGTGTCAACCTCTCACTGAACCTCCCCAGCCCTCTGTCAGTGCTGAAGTTTAAAAATGTGCAAATAAGGGGACTGTCAGTGAAAAATCCATTCCTTTTCTCAGTTGAACTATGCTTAGGTCAAGCAAAATGTCAGGGGAAAAGCCCACCCTGCTGTCAGTGCGAGGGACTCTAAAATGTGTCCTGTCAAAACCTTTATTAAAAGACCGAGGAAATACAAAAGATCTTGCTGTCACTGTAACACACAGAAGGGCACAAATTAATCTTTTTTTCATGAAAAGTAGCAAGCAAAGAGTTCTACCTGCCTCATTTTTAAATATTGACCAAAAAAAAAAAAAAAAAAAAGAAGGTTGCAGTAACTTGTTTCGAGATCCCCTTTGACAAGGTTTCTTCCCAAAGAACCAGAGGTGATATCAATATATTGTAACTGAAATCTGGGGCTTAGGGGAGGCAGAGAAATGAAAGAAAATATCCCAAACATAGGAGTGATTTAAAGAAATGCAGTCAGGGAAATGCCTACACAGCGAGACTGCAGCAGGGACAGATCAGCTGCAGCAGGCACAGAAAACAACAGCAGAGAAGGCACAGGGCTCAGAGCTCTAGATGCTCATGCAAGACCCTCAGCATGTAGCTGTGCTGCAGGTGCCTTCTCTTTCATTTCTTTCTGCTACATAAGCCTTATCTTTAGCAATTAAAACTCTGCCTGCAACCTCGCTGGAAATGGGGCTTTGCCTGCTGTCCCTCGCTGTCCGTCGCTCTGACCCGGGCACAGAGCTGTGGTTCTTTGCCGAGATGTCTGGCACACTACCTGGGATGCTTTGGCCCAGTTTTTCTCGAGCTGTGCAGACCTGCTGCTGGAAAGGTTGTGGCCCAGAGCACCTTGCTAAGGACACTTTCCTCCTCTGCCTCTAAGCCAAGGTAGGAAGTGCATTCCTGGTGCCCGCAGGGAGAGAGGACAGCGAGGCAGGAGAGCATTCCTAACAGGGAACTGCTGTGCAGGTAAAGCGCCTCTCTGGGGAGAGAGATTCATTTCATGTAGCCTTCCTTAGTGCATCAGACTACAGATACTTCTCATATTAGGATTTAACACTTAGGAAGCATTTTCTCCCTCCTTTGCTGCCTATTAATAGTTCTACAGTGAGAACAGACAAACTAATGTGCACAGTAATTACAGCAAGTGATATAACAGCAGCATCACCCACTAAGGAGTCAGTATACCTGTGGGATTGATTCCTTGCTCTGTACTATGCTTAGAATATTAACAATAAGAAGTTCAACACAGAAGATTTCTCTGGGATTAATGACTGACTGGGTTAATGGCCTGCAACTCAGTTGTTATTGCCTAATAATGATCCTTAACATTCATGTAGTTCCTTTTTAAAGGTTCTTAAATTTTAAGTATCAGTTTTCATTCGGTGCATTTATATTCCAAGTATCCCAAAGTGGTAGTGGAAGGCTGTGGGCAAGGGCAATAGCTATTATGTGCTTAGCAATAGTGCTGAGGTTTGGAAATTAGTTTAGTAGCTCTGATGAGAGATGTACTCTCTGCAGAGGAACTGCTGCAATGGATTAACAAACCCACATATTTATTTTACCAGCCCGCTCCGAAGGGAGGACAAAGTAAACAATAGTTCAAGCACTGCAGACTCCTGAAGATTCTATTTCATCATTTCACTGCCATTGCCAACACATTCTGATGAGTTTTCATACATAATTATGATTGTTTTAAGCAAGCTATGGCAGGTGGGACCAGATCCTCACATACTAGAGCGCAGTCATGTTCTTTGGCTGAGTGGTAGATGCCCTCAGCCTCAGATTCCTAATAAAAGCTTTGGCAAGGACAGTGAGAAGTCATTTAGCCACATCCTTGCACATCTATTCTTTGCAGTAATGAATGCTTTATCATTACCAGTAAGGATCAAATACTAATTTACCCACATCTTACATCATATGTGGAATTAGAGATACCACATCAAAGACAGTATATCCCAGAAAGGGGTGCTGAGCTCACAGTAAAAACACCACTTTGTTGTGCAGTTCACTGCCAGATGTCCCACAGAACTGTGAAATGAGAGAACTCAATATTATAATGAGGAAACAATTATTTATCAATCTTGATAATCTACAGCAGGGAAAAAGTTCATGGACAAAGTGCTGTATAGAAGCTGCATTACCCTCTTCACAGAAATATTTTCTCAGGTTTCGAAGACTGAGATTTGAAGACTGGGACTGGCTGATGGGAGAGACTCAGGCTGAGACACTGCAGCTAACTGGAAAAAGATATATTAGAGTTGGGAAGGAAAATGAGTAGTGAAATCTGCCCTTACTTCCCAATTTCACAATTCTTTCACAATGCATAAACTAACATGAAAGGTGTGATGAGAATATTCCTTTTTCTGGTCTCCTGTGATACACAGTTTGTATTTTTTTCAGCATAAATTGGTCATAACTTGTTAGAGGAAAACAAATCTGAAAAACACAGACAAGACTACAATCTCATTTAAGAGATAAATTCTTAATTAATAACATTTAGACTGAAAGGCAGTGATGTGGAATAGTCATAATATGGCACTGAATGGGGTCAAGATAACCCTCATGAAGATGAATATTAGATGCTCAGTTAGGTCGGTGAGCTCTTGACACGGTAGTTTTTCTTGCTTTTATTTACATCCAGCATCTTGTTTATTTAATAATCAGTAGAATTTCAACTAAGCCGGATACATCAGATGGAATTCTTTATAAAATGTTTCTTGGAAACTGAAGTACATCACATCTGCTGTATCTACCTCTTCTATAACAGCAGTAATGTTTCTGCAGAATTTCAGCAGTTCCATTAGCCACAACCTGTCCTATGTTTTGCTCAGTCAAACTGTGCTTGCCAGCAAAGAAGCACAAAATAGCATCAAACTAAACAGCAGCAGCTCTCTCCTCTCTGCACACCACAAAACTGAGAGCTAAGACACTCAAATGCAGTAGCAATTTAATCCATGCTTTGCTTACAGCTTCGTGCTCACCTTGCTAGGACTAGGAAGGGCCTTCAAATGTATTTTTATATTGTTAATGTTTGGAATTTTATGTTCTGGTGGGTTTTTTCCCTTGTTTTTTTGTTTGTTTGTTATTGGTTTTTTGTTTGGTTGTTTTTGTGTGTGGTTTGTTTCATCTTTTCTGTTTTATAAGTAAAGTAGCAAAACCAACATTTTAAGTAGAGTAAGTAACAGACTACAACACATATAGTTTTCAAATACCAGTATCTTATATTAAGTTAAAACGAACAAAGAAGCAAAAAAGGTAAAAAAGATACATAATGGATCTAGTTAAAGACACCTACAGTCAGATATCTGCCTTCAGAATTTTGTAGTCAGTAATAAGTTGGCACATGCCCCTCACCATATGAATCAGTAATTGTCATAATCACACCTAAGGTCCAGGTCTCAGAGGAACTGATAACTCCCTAAAAATGTTTCTGTGAAATATATCTGAGAAAAAAACACTTTGAATCATATCTTTGGTTTTTCCCTGTATTGTGAAATTATCCTTGATCTGTAGTGTGCATAAAATAAACAAATATTTCTTATCTGTCTGCAGAAACTGGGGAAACCTCAGTATTGGGTTAAAAGCTTTGGATGTACAATTATGTTTGTAATCAAATAATTAACACAATACGTGCCCTTAAGTCACATTGCACGTGTTGTTGAGGAGTATCCATTGTCTTTTCCAGAGAAGCAAAAACTCAGGAGAAAAGGACTGTGAACATGAACATATTAGGACAGAATTTTCTCAACAAAGAAAAGAAAAAAAACTTGTCTAACCTGGTACTGCATTTATATACATATACACAAAAGCATCTTGAAGGAAGTAGCATTATTTCCAATGAATGCTCAACCACCCACATAAATTGCTAATATAGAGCATCTGAAGACAGCAACCTTAAGTTCATTTCATTTATCAAATTATGCATACAAAAATAGTTTCAAAGAGGAAATAACTAATCTTCCTTTTGTGTGTTCATTGCGCTTTAGTGTTTTTATTCCCCCTCTCCAACTTCCTTCCAACAACTGATTGCATTTAGAACTGCACAGTTACTCAGCAAAAGAAATCCTTTTTGATATACCAAGATAAAAATGGTAGTTCCCTTTATGACAATTGAGTCCAAATTAAACTAAAGAATTTGTCTACAAGAACATTTACAGACTTGAAAACGTTTCCTTTTTCTAAAAAAATTAATTTTAGCTGCACAAATAATTGTTAATAAAACACAAGATCTCTCGTTGTTTGTTTGCTCGCTTTTTTCCTACAATCAACATTTCCTTCTCCCCACCCAGTCCATACTGTTCCCTAGTACAAAAAAACATCATGGTGAACACATATCAAGAGGAAATCTTGGTGCCAGCTCAGGTAAAGTATTATCTTAAATAAAAAAAGCTGTGGTTTTGATAATTGCCTAGGTAATGTTTTCACTTTCTCTTTATACTTTACTATAGAATACAATAGATCTGCGCTATTTTGACACAGGCCCAGCGTTTGCATATTTATAATACAAGTACATTTTCATTTTGCTGCTCAAATTTCCTGAAAATACTAGTGTGGCATTTAACTTGGGTTCAGTTTGGCACAAAAAACTTCAGATTTAAAAACGCAGAAAAATTTCTACTGACTTCAGCGGGCATTTTGGCATGGCCAAAGTTGTCCATTTTCTCTCAACACTTCAGGTTCAGAATACCTTTGGAGTTGAAGTATTGCTTGTAAAGGAGATTTGAGTCTTCAGATCTTCCCAGTATCAGGTTAGGAAAGAGACCAGGAGAAAAAAAATCTCTTCTGCCTAAAGAGCAACATCAGTAAGAATGAATATTCTTTAAAAAACATTTTTATTTTCTTTTAAAAATCCAAATGGGCTTCAGAATGTTTGTTTTTCTTGGTAGAAAGATGCTCAGTCTTTATGAACTAAAGCAAAGAGCTGTCTGTGGCTGTTACACAGAGTGTTCCATTCCACTCTTAGTTCAGTTTCTGTTCACAAATTGGTCACTGCACAGCTGATGGTTCTCTTTTTCTCACTCTATCACTTTTACCAACACCATGCAGATTACAGAAACACAAAAAGGAGTTAGATAATACTCCCTGAATTCCACTAAAAAAAATTTTCTGGTGTCTTCAATGCAGAATGTTTCAGAAATGGTTTTGAAAAGGCAAAACCTTTGATCTTTAAAAAAAAAAAAAAAAAAAAGAAAAAAAAAATCACCCAAACTGCCATTAAAAGTGTAATTTTGAAGGTAATAAATCCTGAGTGTAGACAGTAGGATATCTTTTTTATACATAGGAAGGTAACAAAGTTAAATAATCAGTTTTAGAAATCATCTGGGAAGGTCTGATCTCGAAATGTAATTCTCCCAGCCTAGGCTCTGTAACGCACTATATATCACCATAGATCCCATCCTTATTGACTGAGCTGGGAGGCCTGCAGGGCTTGTTAAAAGTCTATAAAATCTATTTAAAGAGTTTCAGCTTTGGCATTTGGTAGAAGCAACCTGACATCAGCTAATCAAAAGTACTTCATCTATGCAAATAAAAAATTCACTGTAGTTTTAGAATTTAAGAAAGGAACCTGATTTTTTTTTTTAAAAACCCTCTTTTTGGCCACAGATAAAATGCAACATATCAACACATTTTCAGCATCTGTTTTTCCCCTAAAAGTTTACTCCATAACGTATAGTCTCTTCAGTGTCATTACTTTGTGAGTGGATAATCTTCAGTCTTGCCAAATATTTGTACTGTGGAGCTTCCCAGAAGGTTCACATTAAGAGGAACAGCTGCACTACCTTTCTAGGAGTGGTTAGTAACAGATGCATCACAGTTTCCATTAATTACCACTACTACACAGAGTAAAAACAGTTTTATATTTTTGGGCCCTGGTTCAACACTTAAAAGTAACACACAAGATGCTGCTGAATAAACACTTTCTCTGTACCAAATATGTTTGGATTTCTTCATGTGTTTGTGGTGTGGTTTATTTGGGTTTTTTTTTGGTGGGATTTGTTGTTTTGGGGTTTTTTTTAAAGATATTTATTTATACCAAATATTGTGTAGAGTTTAGCATAGTTTCAGATGTCATACTTTTCATTGATTCTAGAATGTATAAGCAAGCATAATGAAATCCAAATGACCCAGTCTTTAGTTTAGAAGCAAAAGGACCCCTCTGTGAGCATTAGAAATGTGCAGGCTTCAAAAGTGTGCCAAGGGTTCCCTTGGTAAACAGACTCCATATTACCAAAAACTCCCCTTGTGCTCAGCCTGTTAAATGCTGGGATTTTTCCTATTCGAAGGGAAACAGTCAGAATGAAGCACTAAAATATGCCTGCAAGAAGGCAAGCATCACGTGTCGTGGATCATTTTCATTAACCATCATAAGCTAGATTCCCCCTCCTTTTGAATTTTGCTAACCAAGACTTTTTTCCCTATTTATTTGTCGGGGAACTGCTATATAGTTTTTGTACATTGTGTGTTTGCCCTCCCCCACACCCCCACTGAACTTAAGGTCACAGATACAAGACCTTTATCAGAATAACAAATTTGACCTGTCCTTGTGATTTTACCTCTCAAAAGCATTTGATTGAAAGGGTAATCTGAAGATAGGGGTGACATGCAGTTCACTGTATTTTTTGCCATGAAATTTGTAGAGAATACCTTTGGTTATTACCAATTGACAAATGAGATGTTATGTATTGGAAGGCAATGGCTATATCACAGGCATTTATGTCAGAAAAATGATAGAGTGTTTTAATTAAATGTCTGAAGAGGTGTAAGATAACAGGGGGAAGGTACTGTAACACTGCAAGTACATACAAAGCTATCTAGACATTTTAGCCATGTTTCCTCAGATATACACTTTTATTGTGCAGTGTTAGTAGCAAAAAGGTTGCAGGGCCAACAATTAACTTTCTGATCTAACAGCACTGTGTTCCTGAGAGCTTTAAGAGGCTCAGAGCAATGCCTTTTCTCTCCTGTGAACCTGTGAAAGGGCAAAAATCACAGTCACTTTTTGTACGGTCAATAAAGCACAGCAAAATGTCACATCATTCTTTCCCTGGTGGAATGATCTCACTGAGGATGCAACTGTTTGTTTACTGCTTGCAAAGAATATGCCTAAAAACCAGCACAGTAGCCAGTAAGCATCGTATCACTCAGATATTTATAGGCAAACATTCTGCAGAACAAGCAGTACCCACTGGTGATGTTCCCAGTCATGATTTGTGGGTATGGATTCAGTTGTTGATACCTCAGCAGAACTCTAAGGAAAAGGTGGATTCTAAGTTAGGGACTTATCTTTATACTTCATTTCTCATGCTCCTATTGGCCTCTTGGGACAAAAATCTTCCTTTAACTCAAGGATTTTGGCATAGTCTCATTCATGTAGGGACTAATATCCTTCATCTCTCTTGGAAGTGATTTAATGGAAGCACTTTTTTGTTTTCCTTTTGGCCCTGATGCAGCCAAGGATCATTATACAGAATTGTGAGTGCTTCAGAAAAAAAACAACCCCCCAACCTTAAAAGATAACAATACATTACAGAAATCTTACTTAACAATTAAATGCTGGGAACCACTCATGACCTAAGACTGACTGCCTCTACTTAAAAGATAGTTGCTGAATTGTGGTTGTGCTATTAGCTAAAGGTAAGTATTTCTAACAAAAATGCCATTTTTTGAACAGCTGCCAGGAATCATTTCCGTTTAATTGATATTATTTTGAGCTCACTGTTTTGCAAACAGTTTTCACCTTCTGCTCCTTCGAAGCCAGTGTTTTCTACCAGCTTGCAGAAGAGAATGAAATGTGAGGTGTAAACTCATTGACAGAAAGAACAAACCAGAACAAATACAGAAGAACAAAAGCCCCTACTGAGCACTGATTTCCAATGGCTACCTTTGCAATACAAGGATGACACAAAAATAAGCAACTACTAAAGACTTTCCTTTTGCTGGAAAAGGCAAATCAGTTAAATGGGCTCACACAGTTTGACAACTTTTCTTAAGGAAGGAAGGGTTAAGAAAACTTCCCAGTCTGACCATTCACGGGACTCTCTGGCAGATGAACATTCCCAGTAGGATTCTTTGGGTTAGTTTATCCAGTCCTTGGAGACCAGGAACCATGAACATTGGATAACTAAGCAGCAGCAATTAGTGCAGGAGGTGTTTGCCTGCAGGTAGGGTTCATCTCTGGAAGACATCCTGCTGGAAGCAAACTGACCAATTTTGCCCTTTTTTTAACCTGAAAATCAAATTGGAGAAGATGAAGGGAAGGCATACAAGTACACATCCCTCTTTACCACTGCCCAAACCCGGGCTGGAAGCGCCATGACAACAAAAAGGATGCCAGTCTTACAGCCTGGGATCAAAAGATACGAAGGATTTCACACAGCAGAACCTCTGAAGAACCACAGCAGACATTTTTCACACTGGTCTGTCAGAAATATGACTAGACCTAAGCATAAAAGGCTCAAAGTACCATAAGGACAAAAGATGATGAATTTTTTCTCGAATTTCTCTCTGCTGCTGCTTGTTTCTTTGCACCACCTCTTATCTCTATTCCTCCCTATGTGTGTGAGATCAAAAAAAGAGAACAGTCATTTATGGCCAAGAGGTGATGTTTAAACATGAAAGTGAATTGACCCCACAGCTTATGGAGAACAATTTTTGTGGAAGCCAAGAAATCCCACAGAGCAATATAAACACCAACATTACCCAGAGCACATACTGACATGAGCTACCTTGGACAACAGGGAATGGAGCCAGAACAAACAGCAGCAGGTTTTGGCTTCACTCACTGATCAGGAGTAGGTAGAGTAAAATTGTTATTAGGGAAGAGGAATGAGAAAAGCATCATAGGGCTAAAAATAATGGCTTCACGTATCTGGGAAGTTGATTAATGTTCCCGATCCAGCCCCCTTCGCAGCACCAGAAGCAATAATGAAAAATGTAAGAATATTTTTAGGAACAGTGGAATGAGAATATATGCAGGGGAGAATGACTCTGATGTTCATATCAAATAGCTGCCTGAGTATGCACACGGTTCTGAAGGTGCAAAACAGCTATTGGCAGCACATGTTTTATTTTTCAAATTGAATTTCAAGAGAGACACTAAAGCTTTTTTTTTCTTCCTCCTCTCCTGCTTCCAGAAAGACAGGCTGAGTAAAATATAATTTACCATGCAGGGCTTCTGGACTTCTGTAATTATTTGGGGAGAAGGTGTTGGATGGCTGGGGGTTTGGAGTCTGAACAGAAACCAGGAAAGAAAATAAGAAATGCCAGGAAAAGCAGCATAGTAAATAGACAGAAATCCTATTAAATACTCAAACCTGGGCATGAAATACACAACTGGAACTGAGTAGAAAAACAGTTTCTTGCATATATTTCTCACAACTAAAACTCCAGTAGATTTCACAGGGTTTGGATTGGGCTCCCAAGAACGCAAGATATGAATGAAAAATCAAATAAGAAGGAATTGGGAAAAAAGATCTAGTAAGGAAGAAATGAACTCTCAGTTTCATAAATGTTAATATTTGGGGAATAGTCATTCAGCTTAAACTTACTGTATACAGAATAATAAGTTTTTCCAAGAACACATTGAAGCTTGGACTAGCCTGTTAGAAAGCATATAACAAATACATATTTTAGTTAAATACTAGTTAAATATAAAAATTCTTGAATTAATAATAAATATGAATTTTTAAAATTATAAAACAGAATAAAAATAACCTTGAAAAGCTAGTGCTGACAGGGATCCATATGTTAATATTAAAAACAAACAAATAAACCCAAGCCAATCCCAACACTGAAGAAAACCTCACCAACAAACACAGCAATCCAAACCTCAAAACTCAAAGCAAAGAAAAAACCTGTTATTTTACATTGAAGCATTTTTTTTCTGCCATGAGAATACATGACCAGGGAGCCATGAACTGGGCATTTTACCTTTATATACCCCCATCCAAGACAAGCATTCCAAATAAGGGAGCAATCTGTCTGATCTGCCTCCTAAGCTCACTATGCATTTTTTTGGTCTCTGCACAGAATATTTTATCCAAGCAGCCTTTTTCTCTTTCTTTTTGACATTTTGTCCCTTCTTATCTGCTCCTTGGATTTCCCTGATTTTACCTTTGTTTTACCCTTTGGGACCTGTAACTACCGTCACAGAAAAGACAATATTTTCTTTTCTTCCATTTATTCCTCAGCCCAAATCATAGCATCTGTCAAGGCAGTGTAAATTAGTAGCACCATGGAAAAAAAAGGCTTTTGATGTTTTAGTGTGCTGGGACATTATAGGATTACTGATGATGACTGTGATGGATGATACAGGCTAAGAGATTGTTTTCAAAAAGTGTCCTGCTAAAAGTTGTTTGAACACAGCTTTCCTGGTGAGGAGGAAAATAAAAAGAATAGTAATTTTCCAAGTACTGCTGGTGTTAACAAAAAGAAAGAAAAAGAGTTGTCCCGTTAAGGTACATTTTGATAAATATATTTGACTAAAATATATGTTTGTTAAAGAAACAGCTTTTGTATTAAAAGTATATGTGTCTGATCAGCTCTCTCTTTTTCCTGTCCCTTGTATCTTTGGAAATCTGTTTGGTGGATTTGTAGAAATCAAAAGGAGGCAGTTCCCATTCTTATTAACACATTCACTTACCAGTGTCATAATGGACTGGGAGAAACATTCATATTTTTTACTTTGCATATGGATTATAAACTGCAAGGACAGCAAACCAAGACACCATCACCACAATATGGGAACTGCTGTACTGTGGGAAACTAAAATTGTTAAAGGTTCTGTGTTTTTAATCAACAATATGTCGTATTGCTTCAGGACATCCTTAAAATATATTCTGCTGCATGCAAAGCTTAGTTGCACTTGGCCACTCATAATTGTCCACTTAAAAGAACTTCAATCAGGAGGGAAAACCAGACCCAGACACTGCCTTCCTAAATCCCTGGTAGTCTGATTGCTTTGGTCACTTTACTAAATCAACAAATGTATGCAGGTAAACAAAACTAATTTTGCCATAGTGAGGTGGCAGAGCTTGCCCAGCAACACTCTCTAGTCATACTGAAAAAAGATTTATGCCTTCTCTTAAATAACTGGGAAGAAGGAAGATAACAATAGGAAACACTTCAGGAGACAAGCCTTGAATACAGAAAAAGGCAGTGTTAGTGCAGTGATTAATGTGAAATAATAATAATTAATATTATTAATAATATAGTTTACATTAATTTTTCACAGAAAGATTTTCATGCTTTCTAGATTATCTCTTTTTCAGAGCACTTTACTGCAAGAGCACATTGCAAGGAATCATACCCTCAAGACTAGCAACTGATGAGTGGAAGTTTTATAAGCAGTTTAATTAAAAAAATGGGGAACACAATTTTACTGACTTGTAATAGTGAAGATGTTTCAGGACTGCAGTTCTCGGGCAGAAACGTGGGACACCTCAGTGAAGGGCAGAGCAGTAATTTTAGCCAAAAAGGGCAGCATGACTAGGTGGATTACAATGCACACTTTTTCATGATACAGTGAACAAAAAGTTTCTTTCCCGAGTGCTAATTCAGGTCCTCTTGTGTCTTAAGGATTCTGATAATAGTTTAGATATAAAATTCACACAGACTCACGTGTTAAGGGAAAAATATACCAGGTGTGTTCCCCTCAGCTACCCCCCAGACAGAGCAGCAGAGACAACTGCTTTTAACATTGAACTCCCCACAACTCCTAGAATACTTAAATTAACCAATTTCATCCCTGACCACTCATTTGGAGAAAAATATATAGTTATATATGATACAATGTTGTCCACTACATTTATACAGCTGCCTTCTCTATTTTGACACATAACATTTAATGTCTTCCCCTTCATCTAAACACTACTGGGAGCAAAACCAATTGTATTCTACCTGACCACTTGGAGTTTAACTAATCAGATTTATCATTAACTTGCGCTTTCTATTCCTTAGACAGGCACTTAGTTTAAATTCATGTCTTCTGACAAACCTATTAAAATATATATATTTTACCCTGAACTTCTTTCTAATGGAACTTCATAAAAATGGAATTATTTATTTTTAAATATTGCAGTATATCAGAAGCTTAAAAGCTATTTGCTTTAAATTTCAAGTAGCAAATTTAATCTTTGCAAAGGTGCTGAGTTTTGTGAAACTCACTGCCATTGTTTAAATTTTTGCTGAGGGGTAATAAAAAATAGTCAGCTTTTACTAGGATGTGCAGTGGGAGACAGCATAAGAAGATTTCTGGTTAATGTGCATTAAAAGCAGTATTAGCTCCAGGTTTGTAAATCCTCTGAGCTAGTTACATTTCTATACAAGCATCTCTTTTGACCATTTAAAACGTGGTAGTATGGGGAAATAATTACATCTGTTTGATGCTTTAACAAAAGAGAACTAAATTGTATTAAGTGTTGCATTTAAAATAAGGCATTCAAGCTCACAAACCCTTAAGGACAAATAGATTAATGTGAATTATTAGTATCACTCATGTATTGAATGCAATTACTACGTTTGAGCTGTATGTTTGGGGTTTTTTTATCTCATACCACTGTACACAAATCTGTTACACAGCTGAGTCAAAGAACCTGGTTCTCTAATTCAAGCCATAAGGATTTAGACTTCTCATACCTCCAATTTCATTAAAAGTCCTGTCAGCTCATATGGCAGCAAATGTCTGCTGAGCACCCAGGATGGACAGACTGACTCCTGCACGCTTTATTCATTGCCAGAAACTAATTTTGATAAACAAGAATAAAGGCAGAGATATTTAAACCTTTGCCCTTTTTCCCCTTAGATGTTGATGTCAGGAGAACCTTTAATTTTATCCATCATTAGTAGGCTGAATTCTGTTTCTACACTTGGGAAGATGCTAAAGATCCTGTATAGGTGCAGTTTTGATTGGCATAACTGTTGCACTAACGATGCAAAAAGGGTCTTCAAAAGAAAGGTGGGACCTTTGCAAGAAAATCTGACCAGGAAATAGATGTACAATTGCTAAACTGTACAGGGACCAGTTAAAAATAAAATAAAATTTAAAAAAGATAATTTGAATATAACACCCATATATAAAATCACAGAAAATCTCCTGGAGGTGCTCAGGGCTAACTTTAAAGCCAGATCAGCTTTCTGTTCAGCTAAACTGGAGCTCAGAAGGTGACCTTCATTGAACAAATTGGTGTCTGAAAATGTTTCTTGTAAGAATGACCTTTTCACCCACGGTTAGAGGAAGCCAATCCATTTTCATGATGATGTGATTTCTTATCATTCCTTTGGCTCCACGCAGGGAACTCTGAGACTCCCTGGGAAATTTATGTTCCCCGACAGCTTTTTAAGTGGTCACAAGGAAAGCAGCGAGTTCATGCATATTATGTTCAGCTGATAGTTCAGAGAATTTACAAATCCAGTTATTTATGGAGCAGTTTTGTGGAGCAACCTTTTTAGGGTAAAGTTTCTTCGCAGTAGGAACTTACCCACTGGGAAACTGCAAGTGATATAAGTCTAAAAGTTAAGGCATCTAAATTAATCAATAACGAGTGCTAGAAGGATAATTAATATACAGTACCATTTCCCTGTTCACATCTTCTCTCTCCTTACTGAGAGATTTTCTTACTCTTTATTACAAATAAAAATACATATTGTCTCAAAGCTAAAGCTGAAAATTTCATTATATACTACCAGATTTAAGAATTACTTCTACTTTATAGTGATTCTTATTACTCTGCTACTAACTGTATTTAATAAAAACATAAAACAGAGTAGCACAAAAATATTATGAAGAAATCCAGTTTTCAGTATGTAAATGGGTACTTTTTTATGCACATACACATATTGATAGTAAATGAGGTTGTAAGGGAAACTTCATAATTTTTCCTGCTACCTGAAGGGCCTCGCTGGTGCTGCTTCACAGAAACTATCCAAACAAATTTATTATGAAATAATAATAAAAGAAGGCTGTTATGCATTTGAATACTCCAATAAAAGTACCTTTGGGATGAACTTTTAAAATCATTTAGCCCCTAATCTACTGCATTTGGATCAAATTAGCTTTTCTCATTTGTCCCTCCCCACCCTCAGGCTTATAATAGTCTTTCTTGGACAACCTGACTGGGATCTACAGTATTTTAATGCTGCAATTTTCATCCAGTTTCTGTTATTAATGTGGATTCAAAAACTCTATTAAAGTAGTTAGCATTTCATTTGGTGAAAAAAAGGCAGGCCTTCTGCTCGGGCATATGCATTAAGTCAGCTGAAAGATGTTGTAACCAATTTGGTAGCAGAAATGACAGGGTATTTCTGCAATATGGCACACATAACAACTTGTTTTAAACAGCATTTCTAAAGAATGCCCGAATATATTTAGCTCAACTTTTTCATGCCTCAAGTTGTTTTGGATGTAATACCAAGTACATGCTTGGCATTTGCTGACCCAAACACAAGTTGTAAATCACAAGAAGTTAAAGAATTCTGCCCTGAAGTAACTATTTTTGAATGATCTCTACAGAAAAATAGTAGCCATAAGATAAACCAAGTGAATAAAAATATTGTGTAATTATAGTTTTATAAAATCATTATACTGAAGGTAACTCAGAACCAACACGAGGCAAACAGTAGGAATCTTTATGAGTCCAAGAAAAAAACATTCTAGGAGAAGGATCAAAAGGCTAGTAGTGAATTCCCAGTTCTGGAGGGTTCTCTGCATTTGTGAGTTGAGAGATGCAAGATCTCCTTTGGGAAGAAAACAGAAAAGTGTTCAGAATCACCAGCTATCAGACTATCCCAAACCCATCATTCATGTCTGTCACACAGGCTGAGAAATTGGGAAGTACCTGCTGCTGGTGATAAAGGATTTTATTTAGGTGGATGTATTTGTTCTTGACCTGTGTTATAATTTCTTTAATAGAACAATCTGTGATTTTCTGCCTTGTACCTGTTTGGCATTTCTCTATTGTGCAGGGATTTAGAGCAATTTTGCAAGTATGCACAATTTCTTTTCTGGCAGAGAATCTGTAGGCATCCTAATCATCTTACTACCTATTTACTTATTTATTTCTACTAACAGTCTGACACCTTTTTTTTTAATTTAGACCAAAAAAAAAAGAGATGCCATTTGGAGACACAGAAGGTTGCAATATTCGTGAGTGTTTGATGTCTGTGCTAATGACTTAATATTTCTGTGCCTTCAATTAACTAATGAACTTAATATATTTTTACATGAAAGAGAAAAAAAACAGAAGGTGATAAGCAGAATATGAATCTCAAAGCCAAAGCCTTACAAGTATGTCTTCTTTTTCCCATATAATAGATTCTTAAGTAGAACTGAGAGTTGCCTGATTTCAAACTGAGGAAAAAATTACAACAGTTAAGCATAATTTGCCACGAAGTGGAGGAGACCACTGCATTGCAGTACTTACCCTGAAGTCTCTGGGGAAAAAAATGAGGTTTTATTCTTTATGACTTGGACTTTATGACAGTATTCCTGAAGATGTTATTAGTGTGCTATACCAGCAAAGTACTATGAAGATATTATTGAGGAATCAATGCATGATTGTCAAAAACTTTCTAGCTCTAGCATAGACAATACTATGGCTATATCTTTAAAGCCATTCCCAAAGAAAAGTTATAAATTTAAGATTAAAATATCCATATAAGATAAAAATATCCATACAAATAATAAAAAAAAAAGTTGGCTATTTTGTAACACACAGGTGTTCCCCATAGAAATCTTTAAAAAATATTATTCACAGATAAAGATATATTTTTTTTTATGCCAACAGGATTAAAAAAGTCAACAAGCTTGCTCCTAAAGACAGTTTGCCAGGACATGTCTACAGGACAACTTTACACGAGTACAATATTATAACTTGCAAATATTTCTTGCTAGAATACTTCAATGTAACCAAAGGTCATTTTTCAGATTGCTAAAAGCCTCATTAATTCTGTGATTCTATGAAAAATGGCAAGGTACTCTTCCAAGTTCAAAGGTCATATTTCTGTTTTATCATCTTTAAACTTGTTCTTCTTATCTTTGGGCACATCTACTGGTAGACAAAATTATTGAATGGTCTGGAGTGGAAGGTACCTCTGGAGGGGTTCTGGTCCAGCACACTGCTCAGAGGATGTTTAACTGGACTACCTTGCTCAGATCCTTGACCCGTCAGATTTTGAGAACAATCCAAGATGGAGACTCCAAAACTTCTCTTGGCAATCTGTTCAAAGTGTGTTTCTTTCTGATCCTGTTCCAAGGGTGTTTGATCACCCTCACAGTGAAAAGGTTTTTCACTTATGTCTAAGTGGATTCCTGTCTCTTGTCCTGTCACTGGGTAACACTGAGAGAAACCCTTTCTGTGACACTTAAGTCAAGGGACACCAAGTTTTTTAAGGATGCTATCAGATATTTTCTCACTTCCATCTTCTACTCCTTGGAGAGCGTTGCTCTCTTTTCCATTGTCACCGAAGCATTTAATAAACATCCTGGTCATCTTTGCTTCAGGCTTTTGAAACCTTAGATACTTAGATACAGGAAGGTCATTCTGTCTGTAGAGGGTTCTATCCCCCTGATCTTGTTCACCATTGACATGTAAGTTGAAAAGGCCATGACTGGGGATGTCTGAAGGACGCTAATAATGGCTGAGCAGCCTCGTGGATTTCCCCTCCAATTTTGTCATCACACTCCTGACACCTCATACAAGGAGCAGAGAGTGAGGGCTCTCTGATGATTTGCTGTTCCAGAGCTCTATTACAAGACAACACTGAGGCAGCTGACTCTCTCCTGCCACCAGGTCCCCAGAGCAGGGTTTGCTTTGGTTTTGGTGGCCTCTCTGATCTCCTAGGAGTGTTACAGAATGGTTTTGTCAAAAGCAATACTCAGACACGTCTACTGTCCCTCATTCTCATTTATGACTCAAAGGCCACCTGTCCATCCTTTTCATGCTCCTGCTCCCTGAGCTTTGTCTGAATGTGAGACAGGGCAAACACAGTCCTGTCTTTGAACAATAGCTCTCTGCAAGATGATCACTAAAACTTTTTAAACCTTTTAGGTATTAATATTAAGTGGATTTATATTGAATAGGTCTGTCTAATGAATCAGCTTATTGTATTCACTGACAAAGTCATCCACATGAAGAAAATGCTATTAGCTGTGCAGCGTTCTTACACTGCTCTGAAGAGGAGCCCTTCTTACAGTCTTCTATTCTCTTGATGTCGATTATAAATCATGAGTATTCTGACCTCTGCTTCACATTAGCACTAAGAACTTTCTAATGGTTAGCTCATAATTATGCTGCTTCTTTGTTTTCCTTTTATGCTTAGTTAAAAGATAACATTATTTCAGATCTTTGAATTCCCCAGGTAATCTATGAGGACTTTCATGTGGGAAAATTAATTTGGGGGAAAAAAAGAAAGGAAATTACATATTTCTAGTGTTTCTATCTCCTTCTAAATGTTGTCATCTCCATTAAAGTATCTTTCAATGTGTATTATCTAACTGATTTTATAATATCTCATTTAATTTTCACTGACTTAAAGAAAGTAAAGATAAAAGATATTACAATAACTTGATACTGTCTGGTTTGTACTGTCTGATTTCTAGAAGCTGGTGAGCTCAAGCTGAGATCAGGTTCCTTTATTGGCAGGCCTGTCTCAAAGGCCATAAAGCCAGTGGAAGTTTCACTCCCAGCCCTCATGGTGTCAGGAGCTCAACAGGCTGCAGGTTTCAAGAGTTTTGGGATGTTCCCATAGCCACTCACAATGACCATGTATTCAAGCAGGCTGATATTTTAATTTTGCTTTCTTCCAGTATTACATCTCTCTCTGAAGCATCCACCACTGCTCCTATGCTCAGGAAGAGCAATATTATATACACATGAAATATCCCAGGTTACTTTGGGTACAGATATCACTAAAACTGAAAGACTATTGAATGTAGACAAATGGACATGCTTCAGGTGGGATGATTAAAGTGCCTGTACAGGAACACCAACCAGCTCAGCAGACCCCTTTGACTCATGAACCTGCTGATAAATTACTTTGCTGGTAAATTCCCTTGAAAATTAAACCACAACCACTGCTTACTCAGAACTGGTTTTGCCCTGCGGACTGGGCTGGTGGAAGGATCTGTATTAAAGGGAAAATCAGGATTAAGGAGAAAAAACCCAGCTTTTGTTCAGTATGTGCATGTGGGTGAGGATCATAGGGATAGTTTCAGGCAAGCTGCTTGGTGTAAGGGCAGAACAGGCATTTATTTGTTCACAGTTCGCTAGAGGGAGTTGATATACACATCCTGCCATCCTGCCTCTTTCTGTGTCATAAATTATGCAGAAATAATTTAAAACCAGATCCTAAAAAAAGACCTGAATGAGAGGCCTCTGTGCCTCCATCCGATTTGATTTCCATTTTGAGAGATCTTCATTTTCTGTTGACCTGTGAAGCTGAAAATCATCAGAATTCTTCATGTGCAGAAAATGACTCCACAAGGCAGCCAGCAACTATTTGATGTAAAGCGTGGAAATAATCTGCAGGAGCATGATTTGTTTAAAACATGCAGGCTCCAGTTCCATACCTTCACCACACACACACCTCTCCAAAGAGACCTTGACACACATCTTAAGCAGCTTCAGTGGTGGATACAAAGAGACCTTTACTCTACTCCACTTCATAGTAATGTAGCCCTGGCCAAAAAATTTGTAAATAAGTGTTTAAGTCTCTGTAGGTAAAGTCAGGTGTTGATTCATATCTTGTGTGAGATATTTCCTATATCTTGGCCAGGAATGATAAATAAGTTATACAAGCCAAGAAATGTCATTGTCACAATCCATTTTCTTAGTGCATCTAGTCACAAAAAATTCCTGATCTTCAATTCAGATCTTTTGCATACATAGAGAGAGAGATGGACAGATGGTGATTAGGAATGTGCTAAAAGGCAATATTAATATTGTTGGAAGACATACACTT
Source organism: Myiotriccus ornatus (assembly GCA_036023395.1). Lineage (NCBI taxonomy): Eukaryota > Metazoa > Chordata > Aves > Passeriformes > Tyrannidae > Myiotriccus > Myiotriccus ornatus. The sequence continues at coordinate 14,336,694 of JAYRBT010000156.1, forward strand.
TAAAAAAAAAAATAAAAAATTTGTGAGGTAGTAAATCCATCTCTTATTCAGATTTACAACAAGCCCCTAAAGAGGCTTTAAATCCTTGTAATCTCTTAAAGATCTATCTTTATTAGTAGGAACAGAGATCCTTCTGAAGTATTTTAATGAAAACTTCAGAGAGAAAATAACACTTGACAAAATGGCCCAAAACCTGCTGCTGATTGCATATACTTCCAGCACAGAGGAAAATTGGCAGAGATTCCACACCTAACACAAATCAAACAGAGATATTCAACCAAAAATCTCTCATACTGCAGTGAGTCACTTTACCTTGATCGTCCCAGCAAAATGAGAAGAAATCAGTCCCCATTTGAGACTCAGAAATCTTTTCCCATTAAATTTTCATCAAACAAGTCAGATATTGTCAGAAAGTTTGACAGATCAGCTTTTATTGACTCTCTGACCTTCTCTCTTAACTCCCCCCCAGAAAAAAAATCAAAACAGCATATTCTCCATCAGCTCTGTTGACTGTAATTTCCAAGTAGCTTCACATGAACTCTTACAGTAATGAACAGTAATTAACACATTCTCTTAACTCATCTTAGAACTTAATGTTGAACTCAGGCAAGCAGCAAGAACTATTAACTTTTATGACTGTATAATGACAGAACAAAACCTCCAAAGTAAGTGACCTCCAAGATTTGTTTTGATACCCAGACATTGTGAAATAAATAACTAGTCCATTATATCAAGTAGGGAATTTATTTGGACAAATAAATCATGCTATGTTAATTAAAAGTAACGTCCCAACTTCTATAAAATTTGGCCTCAACTGTTAACCAGTTTGTTCACTATCAAGCAGATGATAAAACATTCCTGACTTCCCAGAGTCAGAATATATACATGCCTTGTGTATGCAGAAAGCTTTCATTTCTGATTGTCCCTTAACTTTCTGCTAGTCCTCTTAGATTAATACCTTCTAACTTTGATATACACTTCATGTGATTTAATTTTTCTAACATTAAAAAGGTACAGGTCATCTTAGGACAGAAAAACTATCCAAACTTTTGCCTTCTAGCAATGAAGACAGCAGAAGTGCCATTGTAAATTCTTCCCCAAGTCAAAACAGAGAGCAACGACAACAAATATAATTTAATTTTAAAACAGGGAGAAAGCTGTTTTTACTAAGTGTTGAGGATAATTTTGTGCTGTCATAGATCCCTGAATTAGTGTGGATAGGCTGACCTTGGCCTGATGCCAGGTGCCCACCAAAACTACTTTATTACCCCCTTCTTCAACTGGACAGGAGGAGAAAAACGCAATGAAAGGCTTGTGGGTTGAGCCAAGGACAGGGAGATCACTCAGCAATTATCATCACAGACAAAAAATTGACTGGGGGATATTAATTTAATTTATTACCAGTCAAATCAGTGTACGATAGTAGGAAATGAAAACCAAACCTTAAAACACCTCACTCCCACCTCTCCCTCCTTCCTGGGCTTTACTCCCAGTTCTTCCACCTCCTCCCTGAGTGGTGCAGGGGTGTCAACTGTTCAGATGCTGAATCTGCACAAAGCTGCTGCCCCACAGCTTGGCCCTGTCTGGGCGGGCTCTCTTGGTTTATGGGCTCACTTTAGCCCAGTGTCTGAGATATGTGAAAGCAAGACTGGGACGTGCAGTTTCCTTTCTTTGTTTTCATTTGTTCTTTTGTTTGGGTTTTTTTAATGCCTGTTATGTTCAATTTTTACCTGTTTAGTTAATTCTCTTGTGTTCTTTCATGTGGCTTTTCCATCTCGTGCTAAGTATCTCTGATGACACGGCATTCCCAGCCTCTCTTCTGAGAACAATTCCATTTTAAATTATCATTTTGACATTACAGATGCATTGTTAATGGTAATGAATAAAGTGTGAGCTTTCTAGACCTTTTACATTTCTACTGTTAATTTCTGCTGGAGAGTTTACTGCAGAAAGGAAGCTCCTGCCTCTTTTCTGTCTTGTCCAATCATTTTAGACCCTTTCTCTGAAACAACAGTTGTCTTGATTGGAATGTGTTTTGTGCATTGTGGATTTTTAAATCCTTCAGTTCTATAGATTCTTTCCACAGCAATGCATCATACATTTTGCCAGATGGGCTAAAAAAATCCTTGTCCAGCAATTTTTACTGGTTTTGCTTCAGTTCAGGTAAAACTTCTTGAAGTTAGTGGGAGATGCACATGAGTAAGAAGTGACTAAAACTGAGCAAGAGTTTGAAAGATTGACCCTTCCTGAGACTGAAACAACTGGTCTTTA
>JAYRBT010000156.1:14339064-14358363 GCA_036023395.1 Myiotriccus ornatus
CATGAGTAAGAAGTGACTAAAACTGAGCAAGAGTTTGAAAGATTGACCCTTCCTGAGACTGAAACAACTGGTCTTTAGGTTTTTTTCCACCTTTATATATTTCCTAGTTTTTGTTGTACTGCTTCCCAGCCATAATATTAATACTCTGGTCTCAATGCTAGGCACTCACACAGAACCTATGCAGCTTCAAAGCAATCTCATACCAAATCCACGTTATATCTTCTCTAATGTATTCCAGTCTAGTTCTGAATAACCAAACTCTCCTATTTGTATTTACTGAGGCTTCTCCTATGTTTTCTATTTTATTTGCTCATCCATGTCACAGTGTAACTATCTTTTGCTTGGACACAGCTATGAAAGTTGAAGTAATTAGTTTTTTCCTTGTAACTTTTCGAGGTTAAGTGCAGTCAGTAACAATCACATAATATCAGTTTCTCTAATGCCCACTTTTTCTGTGACAAACCTTCTGTAAAGAACAACTTCCATTGCCAATCCACATTCAAATGTACTTGGCTATAATTACTAGAGTAATGTAAAATGTTTAATATAAAAAAATGACTCAATGAAACATAATTATACTCAACAAACTAACTTGAAGATTTAGTTCCCTTATTAATGAATACATTGAAATTCATTTATACTACACCTTCTTAGGGTTTTCTGGAAGATATCAACTATCATCTTCTGAAATTATGTGAGAAATTGTATTTTTTCCTACGCAGAGATCAATTTGGCCTCCAAATAATTTCATGGTCTTTGACCTCAAATGAATGTCCTGAACATGGATTTTTCTCATTAACTCTTTTACTGCAAATGGAAATATCATTCCCTTGCTGTCAGGCTGTTATTGCCAAGGGCTGTATCTTGGCATGTAGGCAGCTACCGGTAAGGGAAAATTTGCAAGTCTAATTCTGTTTTGTCACCACTCAAACCACTGAACACAATCCATCTGAGCAAAAAGAAGAACTTTTAGAAAAGAGAGAAGAAGTGAAAACATCTAACATGTGCACGAGTGAATTGAATAACATTCAAATCTAAATTGAATGTGTCCTGTATGACTTCTCTTTAGGTCATTTTCTGGCAGAAAAACATTCCCCAACCCACATTCCTTTCATTATATTTTCTCTCCCCTGTCCAGCTGAGGAGGGGATTGATAAGGAGGCTTTGGTGGGTACTTGTCATCAAGCCAGAGCCAACCCACCTCACTAGGTTCTGTCAGCAGTATGGGTTACAACACATTTTCACAATACCAAGATCAATAATGACAATTCTGTACTTTTATATGGCTTTTTGTTGGTTTATTTGGCACAGCTAAAAATAGTTTACGAGAGACCTGAAATGCACAGCGCCTCAGAGATCTTCGACGAGGAGTCACTATTGCAATTTTTCATGAGTAAGCTGTGATTTTGGTCTACTGGGCAATACTCGTGCATCCCTCTATGCTAGATGAGGACAGAACACATGCCCTGGAGCAGGGCTGTGCCTCACTGCTGCCCTGGCTAAATACTGGGGTTCAGCACCAGCATTTATCCACAGGCCTCTGTGAGAGCCTTGTCACCTCCTTTAGACCCTGGGGTGTCTGCAGGTGCAGAAATTCATTCCCATAGCAGGACTGGAGCTGTGCCACTGTACAGGACATGGGGTTTTGAGTTTTCAGGTTCCAAATTTCTAGAAGCAGATGGATACTTGACTGTGGTTAATCTTGGCAATGCGATCTCAAAATCATTAATAAATTCCTTCCTGCTGGTAGGACCTGGCATGCTGGTGATTCCCTCAAGCCTTCCTGCTCCTTTGATGCACCTGTGTCTTTTGGACATTCATTTTTTTGGTTTCTTCCAAGGTTTTGAGAATGATTTCTGCCTGGCATTATGCAAGGAAATGTAGATATTGATCCTCTAGATTACTGTTTACTTCTAGGGATTGAAAAAGGTCAGGGCTCCAAGTGGCTGCTTCCAGTTGTCCATTCCTAATGATCTAGATAGAATAAGGAGGAGAGCCAAATGTGTAATTATGTCTGCAAGTGACACATTTTTCTTCAATCTTGTACTCTGAAAAACTCCTTCTTCACTTTTGTCAGCAAAACGCCTATAGAAAACCTGAGGAAAAAAGTCAAGTCCTTGGAACTGCATATTTTTTGTTCAAGAAAATGATATTCCACCTTTTTACAGTGGAGTTGAAAGAATCCTCAGAGGAATCCTTGAGCAACCATATAATATTTTAGGCTCTGACACAATCACAGGAGACAGGTTGCATTTTGAAAAGTGCATAAGGATACACATCAAACTGCCTTGGCCCAGGTGTTGGTATTCACAGGGTGGCAGGGGCAGCTTTAGGAGCTGGGAATAGGGTGCATGGATCCCTTTCCCACATACCTCTGGCAGGAGCCTTTGACATGGTGGGGCCCCAAATGCTGCTGACAGCTTTGGTCATGCTAGTGATTGCTTTTAAGGACAAAATTAACTGAAAGATATCTATTGCTTTAAAGAAAGAGAAAAGAAAAAACCTCACTTTATCTAGTCTTAGACTCTTGATTCTCTTTCTCCTTTCCAAAATGCTAATTTTCAGCAGCAGGAAAGAACTTCATAATAATTTAAGCTTGGTACTGAAATAAAGGTTGGCTGCTTGCAGGGATTGCTACAAAGACTTGCCCCTTCTGTGACAGTATTACAAATCATTAGATGCCAATTTATTAGCAGTAACAATGCTTCACAAGTAAGAGACTGAGGCGCTTGGCAATCCTAAAGGTGTCTATCATATTTTCAGCCATGACCCTGATACAGTAGTAAAATGTTAATAGTGTTAGGAATAATTGAATCCTTACCTTATTACATATGGACTCATTTGAAAGCTCATTATTTATTTGGCAAGTACTTAGCATAACAAATTAATCTACAGTGACACATGAGAATAAAGTAGGTAACTCAAAATGAAAGCCAAAATCAAGATTAAAGAGGTAAGATCACGTCTATTTATATTGAACACTAGGAAAATGTTTTGATAAATGGAACAGTTTCAAGTGGCTGTAGAAAACTAAAGAAAAGAGAGAAGATCACAGATAAAGTTGGAGTTAATTGAATTTTGAGAGTTTTTTTCACTGGAGAAGGGTATAATATACAGAGTTTCTATGGAAAGTTTTGCATTTGCCTAGGAAAGCTACCTGGGAACTTTTCTTTACCTGGACATCTGTCTTAGTTAGAACATTACAGTAACATTTTCCTGGATTATCATTATCTTCTCTGCAGTGTGGTAAAGGAGCCAGAGCACCACCTTGGATTCTTCATCACTGCTGTCCCAAGAGTTTGGAGGAGAGCAGGTGAAGTGAGGCGGGTGCCTCTTGACGGACGGCTGTGCAGCGTGACTGGCAGATGTGCCTGTCCTTGGGGAAGGGAAGGGAGAGGAGAGGAATCTGATTTGTGTGCTTCACTTTCCCTCTCAGCAGGAACAAATCTGAGTACTCTTGCAGCCTGTGGTGGCTGCAGCTGCAGAGCTGGAGGTTGAGGCATCTTCTCAATGCAGGGCTCAGAATATTAACAGTGTAAGTAAATTTTACTGCTTCCCTTTTTCATTGCTTGTTCACTTCGTTTGGGTCGTAATTCAGCAAAGTATTTAAGCATTTCAAACAGGTGAATGCTTCTATTGAATTAAAAATTAGGCACGTCCTTAAGAACTTTGCTAGTTCAAGGCCTTAATCATAAAATGGCATAAATAAGGCTCTGCAGCCATTTGTGTGAATCAGCAAGATTTACCTCCTTGAATCCTTTGAACATCAGGGCACAGTTTCCTTGCAAGGCCTTTGAATTTATTATGAGATATAGTTCATTTTGGGGAAGTGCAAAACTGTAACTTCTGTAGCCTGCATGGTATAGATCCATACAGAAATGAAACAGGTCAACTGGAGCTGCTCCTAAAAGTGTAAAACTAAGTAGCTATGCATATGCATAGTAATTTGGGAGGATGAAGAAACTTTTAATTACTGTTAGGGTGTTTAGATACTAAAAAAACTTTCTCTTTTTAGTTGAAACATCAGAGATTGGGAGAACAAATGTTGCAATTTAAAGTAAATAAAAATAGAATGTGGGACCACATAAACACAGAGTGAAAACTTGAAGGAGTAATTTTAAACACCTCAGCTCAAGGAATGTTATCTAAGTTCTTACCAGTTGCATCAAAACAAAATTAACAAAAGAGCACAACTTTATATGTTGCCTCACAACAAACCCTTTCAATAGAACAGGTACACACGGCCAGTTTCCCATGAAATCAAATTAATAATTTGCTACAGATGTATTTTAAATGAAAATATTCAGTCACAAGTAATTTTGAAAAGAATATTTTATTCTTTAGGAAGAAAGTAAGAAAGAAACTCACATAACAGTCAGTTGAATACCTTCAAATAGACTTTGGGCTCACAGTAGCTGAAATGGTGAATTCACCACGCTGGCATCCTAAAATGCAGAATTTCAGGTTTGTGTTTCAAAGTTTAAACTGCCCACTGTCAAAATCAATATAATGTGTTAGAATTTTCTTGTCCCAGCCAGGATGCAAAATGGTGCAGCTGCATAAGAGCACTGCACATGGAAGCAATAGATGGGTTTTTTTTATCAGAGCAGAGCGTGGCATTCTGAGCTATTTCCAATGCATGCGTTGTTAGAAAATATAATATTTGTGAAGTAAAATTCATACAATAATATCGATTTTCACCGGATTTCTGGTAACTCAACAGTTTAATAGAAAAAAAAAACCAAAAAAAACCCAGAAAACAGCTGTGAATCAGACAATAGGTTATGACAAATTGGGACGATGAATTTTGAAGAGTCAGTGGAACAGAGTATTTGCAGCAGCCAGAGACCCAGACATTACACAGAATTTTGCTGTGTTTTACGTTTGAGCAGCCCATGACAAAATCTGTGGAAGATTCTAAGCAGAATGACAAAGGAGAGAGAATATGATTGAATCCATATAAAGAAGCACCTTTGATGGAATACACCTAATGTATTCAATATTGGCCACTGGGAAGCTGGCAGAAACCTAATGAGTACCCTGACCCTATTCTAGACTAATGTGGGGCTGCATTAAAGGTGTATATTCTACTGCAGGTGTTAAAATATGCTTTGTTTAGTCTGTAATTCCTTTTCTTTATGTCAGAGTCAGGTAATAAACTACCTCAGTCGGAGGGCTGAGAATCCAGTTTTCTGGCCTTGTTATTTTTCAAGACTCCGACATCCATCACCGGTTCCAGCTGTAAAAGGACATGGACGTGCTCAGTAGCCAGCGCGGTTTTGTGCTGCTTGCTCTGGCTCGTGTTAGGCAAGCTGAAAAGTTAATAATGCTTTCTGCTTGTGGCATTCAATGGCTATATATCATCCTGCAGGGATAGCTGAAGCTCCCGGAGCTGGAGGAATCCTATTTCTATGACTACTGTTTTCATAAGTTATATGGCTGATGTGATACTTACTGGAGAAATTAAATGCTATAAAACTGCTTTCAGTACAGTACCTTAGGGTGACGTTAGAGAAATAATTGTAGTAGCCAGTTTTGAAATCCATAGCCATAATAATCTATATTTGTGATACTTGTAATATTTTAGGAGTGTCAAATGCAGAACTGTTGCAAAGTACGTGTGTTCTGCATATTTAGTTAAGCAGGTATAACTTAAAATTTCCTTTAACAAAAAAAAAAAAAAAAACTGATAGGAAAAGTATGGACAGAAAGTCCTACAGAAGCCACTAAACTTTTTTTAGTATGCAATCAGATGAAGAGTAACCTCAGTTGGAATGATCAGGTCCCACACTGACAATGAGAGAATGGTGAAATCACAGTAATGGTGCAGCTGGCTCCATGCTAACCATTTATATGTTGATATTTTTAATAAGGTGAATCAACTGGGCTGAGAATTAAGGGAATGAATGTCAGTGGAAAACCAAACCAAACCAAACAACAGAATTGTGGAGAAAAAAAATAAAAAATGTAGTGATGGGAAGAGATGCAACAAAGGAAGAAGAAACAGGGTTTTAACATAAGTCAATTTTTATCTTAAGGTTGGCAATTATGAAGGGCTGCTTTTATCCACTGATCTTTATGCAAACACTTTCTTGACATCTGTGAGGATTCTCTTTGGAAAGTATGTAATTTTAGCTGGTGTCATACTATGAGACTGCTGCCTGTGACCTGAAGAGTGACATTATGTAGTTATTCTTTAGTTCTGGCTTTCTTATCCACACATCTTCGTTGCCGTAAAACTTACCTGGGTTCCAGTCAGAGTGTGCCATCACTGCAGCCCATCTGGATTCTTCTGGAGATGCCAGTTCTCTGAAATTTTTTGGCAAGCAGAGCTGGTTGGAATTTGGCTTGACTTAATGCCACTTTAATTTAAAGAAGATGAATGCTACCCCTTTAACTGATTCTAGGAAGTGTTTCCAGCAAACTGCAGTTACTTGTCACGGTCAGCTTATAGAGGGAATCAGAACAGTACATTCTGAAAGAGATGCCACATTGGCTAAAATCCTTTCTGCCTCTGAGGAACGAGTCATGCAGTGAAAAAACCATTTTCAAACTGCTTCAACAACATGCCTTTATTGTGAACTACTGGAAGAGATGTAAGCATCCTTGCCAGGGGGTGGAAACACTGTTTTCCCAAGTCATGAGAGTAGAAGGTCCAAGTTTGGTTTGATCCAGCACCGAGTGTTAATGCACTCTGCTGCAATATGAGATTTCACGTATTTTACCAGTAAATCCTGTCTCCCATAGAAAAAGTATGCAAAATGTCATTTATGCTGTATTTTTATAGCTTCTGGTGGCTTTTCCTGGTACTTGGAAGTCTAGACTGTGAGTTGTCCATAAAATGCCAAGTAGACACATGCATTAAATCATACACAGTGTCAGGATGCATCAGACATACTTATGCGTAAATTCTCTTATTGGAACCAAGGACAACTTAGAGAACTGGGCAATCACCAGCCATGTGACGTTCAACAAGGGCAGGTGCTGGATCCTGCACCTGGGATGGGGCAACCCTGGATGTATGGACAGACTGGGGAATGAGACGATGGAAAGCAGCGCTGGGAAAGGGCCCTGAGGGTCCTGGTTGGTGGCCAGTTGTCCATGAGTCAGCAGTGCCCTGGTAGCCAGGAGGGCCAACCCATCAGGCCCAGCATTGCCAGCAGGGCCAGGGAAGGAATTGTCCCTCTCTGTTCTGCCCTGGGGAGGCCTCACCTGCGACACTGGGGCAGTTTTGGCCACCACAATATAGGAAAGACTTAAAGCTATTAGAGAGTGTCCAAAGGAGGGCAATGAAGGTGGTGAAGAGCCTTGAGGGGAAGCCGTGTGAGGACACTGAGGGCACTTGGTGTGTTCAGAAGAGGAGGCTGAGGGGAGACCTCATTGCAGTTACAACTTCCTCGTGAGGGTCAGAGGAGGGTCCGGCACTGATCTCTTCTCTGGGGTGACCAGTGACAGAACCCGGGGGAATGGCCTGAAGTTGCGTCAGGGGAGGGTTAGGTTGGATATTAGAAAAGAGTTCTTCCCGCAGAGGGTGGTTGGGCACCGAACAGTCTCCCCAGGGCAATGGGCACAGCACCAAGGCTGCCAGAGCTCAAGAAGCATTTGGACGATGCTCTCAGGCACACGGTGTGACTCTTGTGGATGGTCCTATGTAGGGCTGAGGGTGTGGATTCAGTGATCCTTATGAATTCCCTCCTATTCAGCACATTCTTTGATTCCATGAACGTCAAGAAACTGCTCGAGTGTGTGTGATCTGTTGACAGATGCTGTAGAGGAAATACAAATCACTTTTGTCAAGGTGTAATTCATAACATTTAAACATTTACATGTTTTTAGGACTTTACCATATGTTCCATTCCAGAAAGGGTCCTGTCAGTCCCTCAGAGGTGTGAAACACATCGTTTGGGATGATTTTGGCTATCTTTCCTATTTAAGCCCTACCACTGATTGTCGTGTATCAGAGATTGAAATACCTGAAAAATTAAAAGTGTACAATCTTGTCAAATCTATATTTAAATATATGTGACTTGCCCAGCATGTTTTTGAGAGGAATGCAGGAAGGCATGCCATCCTTACCATCCCTCAGATTTTACTTCATGCTGAGAATTCCTTTCATTCAAGGCTGATAGTGTGAAATACAGACACCATGGATATAATACGTGAGACCACTCTCTCTCAAGCTTGGCTGTAACTAGAATTTGTTCAACCTAAAATGTATTATTTAGTCAGGAGAGGGAGTACCTAATCACTAGTAACAGCATTATCTGTTTTTCTTCATAAATTCCCTTCCATGAAGATATAAGCTGATTTGGAACATAATGTTCCTCCTTCACATGTGGTATTTTCTTGGATGATCTAAAAATTCATTTTGTTTTTTGGATTTAACATGAATATTTCCTACTAAAAACTGTAAAAGCAGTTAACTTGATATGTTATAACTAAAAAAAAAAAAATAGGGAAATTTCTCAGATTCAATAAAAACTTACTGTTTGTCCTTTCATTCCAAAATTAATAAATGCACATTTATACAAAATATATATGCACATATAGTGAAACACAACCATTAGCCGATGAGCTCAAATTTAATTAATGGCATTTAATGAACAGCATTTAATTAGCTATATGACCATCAACTGAATGCCATTTTCTAGTAGAAAATTCTCATAGCCCATCTGCTCATTATCACTTAGACTGCTGTCTTGTATGTCTGTGTGAGAATATCTACTTGGCCTTCCCCCACCCTATTTCATGCACTGATAAAGTATGGATAAGGGTGTCTTGGTTTTACCTACCCTTGTAGTCATATTTCAGACTTTCTTGTCTCTTGCTTCTGTTTCAGACTACTTATTACCATTTACAAAGATTTTTTTTTTCTTTTCCCCCCATACCTAGAAGCTCAAATATATTATCATGACACGTGTATTTTCTTGTCCTTATTACAGTATTTTAGGTAGGGGTTTGTGTGGTTAATAACATATCCCAGATATTGCATCAGTTTACAGTGAATCTGTATAACATTAAATTGATAAGAATAAGTAGGAAGTGTTTTTTGTTGTGTGTTTGTTTAGCTGTGTTATTGTCTTTGTTTTCTGTTTATCCTTTCTACTCCTCCTGATGCTTGCTCTCATGGTTCTTTATTGTGATCATTTTTTTGTGAAGTATAAAATGATGGCTGAGAAGGCATAATTTATACTTTGTCAGTCATTTACACGAATTTCCACTCAGGAGAAGGAGGAATTTCTCAGGTAATTGTTCAATAACTAAGTCTGAGGTACATCTGTACTGCTAGTTTAGTACAGACCAGCATTAGAGCTCTCTGACATCTAATTGATTAGTAAATTACTTCATTGACTCTAGTAATGGTTGAATGAACTCAAGGTCTGCACTTCCTTAATGAATGAAGGCATGGTCTTTATCCCACGGAACATTAAATTCTGACTGATACTACAACTGAATATCAAACCCAAAAAGTCCTATAAAGCGTTTCTTTATTAAAGTATAGGAATAAATAAGCACGTTTTAAGAGTGTTGTTTTATTCCAAACTATCATTTTCCTCTTTATGTTCCTGTGGTCTTGTGGTAGATGTGAATCATCAGGAGGAGTAATGAAGGTGAAAAACTTGATTAGTAATTTTGCAAAGGTGCTCCGTGACAGAAGGAGCTGCATCAAAACCGACATCCAGGACATGGAAAGGGCAGGTGTGTAGGAAATAAAACTCGTCAGAAATATAGGTAAAGGCTTAATGGTGTAGGATTAGATCGTCAGGAAAAACTGTAGGCACTAATCAGAACAGATTAAATCTGTGCACCTGCATATTTGCAGGTTTTAGATGGCATGCTTAAAGCATGCATCTTAGTGGATAATTACAGTGAGGTGCTCAGTGAGTGGCTAAAGTAACTGGTAAGAAGAATTTTGTAGTATTGACTGGAACAGTCAATAGGAATGTCTGTGAAAATTGTTCCCAGACTAAGTTTTAGTAGTCAGGAACTTCTCCCTGATGCCGAAATAGAATTGGCTTTTTCTTAATGTCAGCTTCTGCTTAATTAGTGTGTGCAATCTGACCACTAATCTAATCAGTTTAGCATGGTCAGCAACTTTAAGCACAAAGAGACAGAATATTTCGTAGCAAGTTTTTCACCAAACAACCTAAAGTTCAATAACACTTAACTGACTTCACAGGTCTTTGCGTCTGTGAATCGCAGCTGTCCTGGAAGCTGCCCCTGACAGACAGTTCTGAATGAAGTAAAGGCTTCAGAATTAGCAGCTGCAGGCAAGGTAAATGAAAACAGAGTGAAGACTGCAAAGCATCCTTTTAAAGTATGTACGTACAGGTATTTTTTTCAGTAGAACTTCCAGGTTTTTTCACCCATCAGTTCATCTGTCTAGGAGTGAGCAGCCCTATCAGACAGAGCTGGGATGTCACCTGTTAGCCTTGGTTTTGTTAGAGCTCTCCATGACAATGACCACTGCAGGTGGGGTTGTAAAACTTCCTGTTATATCTCCTCTCATCCGCATGCTCGTAAATTCCATTTTGAGCTGACATTTTACATACCTGCTCTCTGTCCTTTTCCGTGCCCATTTTCAGTACAGTGCTCCTGGTAGTCACTGAGATGTGCATGATTTATTTTTCCTTGAAAGAAAATAAAAGCATTACAGTAACTTAGTCTTTGACATGATAAACTTTGTATGAAGATGAAGACTAGTGGACAGGGGTCAAGACTTTGGAGCACAAAAGATATCTGTGTTTGGATTGTGACAACCTGGCAGAAACCCACGCAGGGAGTGAGGAATGGCCCTCTGTCATCTTTGGGAAATGTTCAGTTAAAGCTTTTCTTGCTTTTCTTTGTCCCCACTGCAAAATGTGCAGAACGCTCAGGTTTTCAAGCTCACAGTTTGAGTTTTGATTTGCCTAATTACAAAATCACTATTAATACAGTGGTGGAAGAAAATAATTATAATAATAATAAAAAATAGTCAGACATTAAGTCTTGAAAGGAAAAAATTTTTTTCTCAGCAGTACAGATGCGAAACTGTGGCAGTGTTTTACGAACACCTCACCTCATTCTACTTAAAATACATAATTTGAAACACTTAATGGGGTTTGCTTTTCGATGCTTGGCATGTACAAATCTGAAATGTACATTTTAAAAAGCAGACATCAACTTCTTCAAAGCCAGGCTCTGTTCTAAAGTCGGTATGTCTGATATGATGGATTAGTCCCTCTAGCTGGAGTTATAAGATTTATTGTGAAAACATCACCAGATTCTATCAATTTAACCTCTGTCCTTTCACATGCATTGTTATGCTCCTTTATAAAAGGAAGTTAGGGAGGGATACAATTGTTAGGGCAGCACTCCCCAGCATGAGGAAGAACATTCCTACAGTCCCTCCCCAACCCCAGGGACAGCACACCCAGCTCCTCCTGACCATGCAAGACAGACAGGGTACAGCAGAAAGAGTGGGGTTTGACTGGGGCAGTCAAACACAGGGCTGAGCAAAAGGAACCCCTGGACATCCTCAGCTACTTAATTCGCTTCACCTGATAACCCTTCATTCCCCTGGGCTCCAAGGTGGCCCAGCTGAAGTCCATTCTCTGGGTATAAAAGGTGATTTTATCGGGCCTGGGGGTCAGAGCAGTGAGGGGAGGTTTTTCTATCCTTCCAGTGGCTTATGGAGAAGGTAAGATTCGTACGTAACCTTTAAGGCTTATTTATGTACTGAAATAGTTCCCTGATATTGCACCATGAAGAGAGGGGGCTTAAGTGTGTATGTTTAACTGATGGTGCCTGCTTTTTGAATGATTTAAAAAACAAACAGACAGAAAAGCACCAAACAACAAAGCAACCTGAAAAAAAATATAGTTTTGCCGGAGTTTAAGATAAGGTTTAGTCTGATATGCATTATAATTTGTTGCTGTTCAAGTCTATGTGCTGTGCAGGAAAACAAGCCTGATAGTTTTATAAGGTGAAAGTATTACTGTATTGAAGTCCTTGGGCTTGTGCTCTACAAGTGAGAGTTGCAGGGAGGAAATCTTAAATATGCTGGGTTGTTTTAAGAGGTATCTAAATGTCCAGAAGGACTAGAGTGTGTTGCTGTATGCAACCAAACTGGTATGTTGTTGTTGCTGGCTGTTTCTCTGTATAATTTCCACTGAACCTGAAACACTGAGCCTTAATAATTATGAGGCAAACTTAAGTAGCTAAAGCAGATTTATTAATAGAGCTGTGGAAACAGAAAAGACTTCCTTGATGAATGTTCATTTTTGTTGTGTGCAGTTACTGAGTGGGTTAGAAAGGTACTTGTTGATAATCTCACAACACATTTTGAGGCCATTGCAGCTGCAAATTAATTAAGATTTTAAACTTCAGTACTAATCATGCTTCCATTATCTTTGAAGACATAACTACTCTTATGCCTGACTATCATTTTAATAAGTGTCTTTGGTATGGTCTGATCTTTACTCTTAGTGGTTTTCCATGACACTTAAATCTGGAGTAATTAAGTAGTAATTTGAAAGAAATAAAATTGACTACTGTGTTATAATCGTGCTTTTTTGTTTTTTTAAGAAGCAAAAGTGCCATGAGTGAGTAGTACTTTACTACTCAAATTTTTTTCAGTAGAAAAAGAATGAAATGTTCATATTACGTGGATTGTAACTGAAAGACCTTTACAAGAGAAGCATTATCCCTATTCTGTAGTCGTGGAATCTTATCAGTCTTGATCAAGTGGCTACCTCTAATCTCTAAATAAATAGTGGCATGGGGTTATATTTTGCATTTTTGCCACATTTATCGTATGTTGCTCCAGGAATGCATTTCTGTAGAATATGTGCTTGGGCTATTTAAATCAGGTGTTATTTCATTTGTAAGGTAATGGAGCAAGATTTTCAGGAACAAACAAAAACTTGCATCATGAGAGGCTTGTTAAAATAATAAGGGGGAAAGCAGAGGCTGGAAAATTGTGGATAATAATAACAAAATATGTAGTTTAAAGATGGAAAGGCCAAAAAATATAATTTAGGCCAAATAATTTCATTGTGTTACTTATGTAATTGAATTTTTATATAAGCAAATAACTGTACTGAGCTCATAAATGTGGTTTTGTGGGAATGAATGGATTGTTCTGGAGAGAGCTCTTATTGAAATGAATTTTTTTGTATTCTTTCTGCTTTAGAGAAATTAGCATGGATAAAAGCTTTGTCAGAACTGTTAAATTTCTGCAAGATCTCTTTTTTGAATAAGAAGTGACCCTTCTCTCCACCAGTATTGCATTTCTGTAGTAAATTTCCAATAGAAGAGGACGGATGAGAAACCAAATGTTTGCAGCTTTATTCTTTTTATCTATAAGAAGTCCTCACACACCAGAAATCCATTTACCTTTTGAATTACATCTGATTTATTTCAAAATACTCTTTGGCAGCCTTCAAAAATGGGAACTGTTGCCTCAGTTTCCCTCCTACAATTACTCTTATTTGTCCCTGTCTCTTAAGTTTTGAAGGGATTTAGGATAATTAACTTTGGAATTAGTTGAACATACTGGATAGAAGGTAGGAATCAATGCCAGTTGCATTCCTCTGGTTAAGATAATGGAGCTGGCTTGCACCCTCCAAGGTATAAACTGGACAGAGGGAGGGAGCAGCAGTTTTGGGGTGGAAGTAGTGAATGGACTGAGTACTATGATGCAAGGTTGGTTCTGAATCTGGTCACTGAAGCTCAGCAGAAGGATTGTTGTGGATGTGCTGACCATGATGCTGGGATTGTGTGAAGGACAGACCTGCTTCCATATGGTATAAATTTAAGTTTTATGGCTCTTAACAACAGACCATGAGGCATTCCAAACCACAGTGATGTTTTAAGAAATATGTACAAGTAATTTAGCCCTTGTTTGAGTTACCAAACCTGACTTTGCTTCCCAGTCACTTCTCTATCTCGTTTGCACTGATATGGTAAATCAGAGTCCTTTACAAACTTCAGAGCAGTGTTTCCTAAAAATACCTCCCTTGCAAAAGATCCTGTCACAGGCTGTGCACCTGCTCGTGTATAATGGTGCTGGAAGTGCTACAGAGCTCTGTAACAAGCAGTGCCCCTGTTCTCCCCTGAACAACAGGTTTCCTTTCCAGGCTGTGTTGAACTAGTCCTCTCTCTCTCTTGCTTGCTGTGAGTGAGCTGCAAACCAGCCACTGCTCACCAGACTTGCTAGATTTTACAAGACATAACTGAAGGAAAGAGGAAAAGCAGCTTATCCCACACAGCTGCCAGCTTGATTCAAACAGTACTGTAACAAGGCTTTGTTAATGGCTGTGCTATGAATCCAGTGTTCCCTTGTGTTTTCCTTCTGCTTTGTGTTATTCAAGCAGCCAGACTCAACACTTCCATGGATAAACACCGCTGTTCCATGTGTGTATTTTGAAAATGGGCTTTTGCTTTGTAATTGTACTTTAAAATGATGCTGTTTGCAGGTTGAATTTATATTAATTTTCAAGGTAAATCTGAAGAACCATCTGCTTGCATAAAAACAGCAAATGAAATATTTCTCCTTTGTACTCTGTCAATCAGCTATCTAAACATGCAAGTAGATAAAGGGGAAAAAACTATTTTGAGCAGGTTTCTATATTTATGTAATAGGAGCATTAATGCTGCATAAAAATCTGTTTGGGGCATAGTCTTAGAAGTATTTGGTATATATGGTATTTTAGTATGGTTTCCCCCAAAACTGTGAACAAATGAATTGGCAAAACAAACAAAAGAAAAATCTCAAAAACCAAACAAAGAAAAGAAATCCAACCCTAATTTTACCTTACTTTATCTTGTAAGTGAAAAAATATAGACAAATATAGATAGGTAAAGGTGATGTACAGTCTGTAACTGATCTCTAGAGGGAATACTTTTGGAGAGGTACTGAGGGCTGCCAGCTGTTTTTATCCTCAGCCACTCAAAGCATTTAAGTAGAAAAGCAGTGGTTCAAGGACACTGCCTGTTGGACTCTGGATTTTGCAGTACAGCAACAGTGGAAATGAGAATGCAACCAAACCTGTGGAAATTTCTTCTCAGCACACAGAAAGTCTGTAGTCAAACTGACACTTAATTTAGGAACCTAAATGTGTATTTAAGCTTCTAATGTGCAATTCTACTTCATTGTAGTGGCAATTCTTACTTTTTTCCTCTATGTGGCTGTTCCCAAATCTTATCTAATCCACCTTTCAGCAAACAATTCCTTTATCTTACTGGAAGTTAGGTTTTCTGTTTGTTAGGATTTTTTGGGGGGAGGTTATTTTCTGTTTTGTTGGGGGTTTTGTTAGGTAGTGGTTTTCTTAGTTTCTTTTTTTTTTTCCATTTGGTGGGTTTTGTTTTGAGGATTTTTTAGTATATTTGCAAAAATCACCCAAAACAAATCTTAATTAACTTCATCTTCTCAGCTGTCCTTCACTGAGCCCTCATTCAGATAGCTGCAGGTTTTGAGTATGCTTCACTCTGAACTTCTTGCATTGATGTCTTCGGAATACAGAATGCTGTCAAAAAGTGATAAAGATTATGTAAAGCCTAAGCACTTAAAGATTAAGCATAAACAGGTATTCAGTATTACAGGTTGGATCCATATTCACACCTCCACTAAATGCTTCCTTGAAAGTGAAATGAGAAATTAGAGGATAATAAATATGCAATGTTTGTATCTCTTGCAATAGCAGCTTAAGTGATTGCTGCTGGAAAACTTCAAAAGATGTTTCTTCACTACTCATATTATTTTTCCCCCTCGTCCCTAAGTATAGAAGAATGAAATCCCTGGAATTTTTTTTCCCCTATTGATTCTCAGTCTTACCTTCAGGGTATTTGGACTTAGGTGGAAAACTTTTTTTTTATAGGAACATGCTGGGTGTTTGTTTTTAAAGCAATCATTTCCACTACTTTTTTAATGTTAAATTTCTGCTCATTCTTGCCACATCCTCCTGTTAGATTCCACTTCAGGCAGTTTGGATTTAAATTGAACTGCAAATCCAAGTTGCTGTTGTACCATCCTATTGTTGATGATTTGATAATGGGTATAATGGATTATTCAGTGTGTGTATACAAAAAAAAGAGTGGAAATGAGATAAGGGAATGTGTTGCTTGTATCTATTTTTTTTCCCTTTATGCTGATGTGCCTAATTGATGGAGTGCCAAGCTGTGCACCGATTAAGGTTTCACTAGCTGAGTTGATCTTTATTAGAAATATATTCTGATCCTTCCTACATGTCTTACCAGGAAGGATTTGCCTTAAAACCAAAAAATCCAGAAATGAAACTCAAGGGAACTGACCTTCATGATCACGGACAGAGAATGGACTGAGAGCAGCCCTGAGGAGATGGACTTTGGGGTTTTGGTGGACATGACCTAGCAATATTCACTGGCAGCCCAGAAAGCCAAACATATCCAGGGCTGCATCCAAAGCACTGTGGGCAGCACTTTGAGGGAGGGGATTCTCCTCCTTTCCTCTGCTCTTGTGAGACCCCACCTGAGGTCTCCAGCAAAAGAAGGACATGGACTGGTTGGGGCAAGTCCAGAGGAATCCATGAAGTTGATCAGTGGGCTGGAGAACCTATGAAGACAAACTTGGAGATTTGGGGTTGTTCATCCTGGAGAAGAGAAGGCTCTGGGGAGACGATAGCACAGGTCTGAACAGCTGAGGGAGCTGGGGCTGTTTATCTTGGAGAAAAGGAGTTTTCTAAATTGTTGTTACTAATAATTCAGGTAAAATAATATTCAATCATAGTAATGATAAAACAGCATATGCACACACCAAAAAAGGAAAACTTTTTATTGTAACTTGTAAAACTGCTTTCTGCCAATATGACTGGTTTTCACTCAAACTGTCAATTCCATATCTTTGTCATTGCTGAGTACTGTTATACATTTAGATCCTAACCCCAAGATCAGCCAATATCCATAAATTCACGTGAACCAGAACTCTGTTTTTCAGAGACTGTACAGTAGTGTCAGCCACGTCCAAGATGATGCCAAGTAAGACGTTTAGCACAGGGCACAAGAGAGCAAGTGAAACAAATACTGTTTCTGCCCTGGACTCTGCTTCTCAAGCCTGAGTTCAGAGACCATGATGTGACATGTTCCAGGGATGATCGTGGCTCAGCAAGTGGAAGTCACACTTTGAGCACTTGAGATCAGAGCACTTCTTTCAGTGCTCAGTTATTTCAAGACTGACTTGAAGAAAGCAGCTTTCTGCTTCAGGACTCTGAGCTGATGGCCTATTCTGGTTTTGAAGGTACTGCTTATAGATTACCTTAAGTGAAAAGTATAAAGTCTAGAAGCACTGTTCTGAACATCTGGGAAATTCCTCTGCTGGTGTATTGCTATCATCTGCACCACCAAATAATCTCATTAGTATACAATGTACCGTATGCATGAATGATATTTCAATATCCTGTCCTTTTTAGAATATAATGTATACACATCACTGGATTTGTGTGTACTTTACTATGATATACTCATTTCTGAACAGCAGTATTTGAATTATGTTCCCAGCAGACCCTGCATAAACAGTGAGCATAAGAGTGGCCCTGAGGCAAAGTGCTGAGATATAATAGCAATGTGCCTCTGTTCTGACATTTGGCCACTGAGTGATAGAGAGAGAGATTTAAAGGCTTTCTGGATTTCCCTGCTGAAAGATTTGGGAAGAAGGGGGGAAGTAAAGGCAATCCAGGTGTATGTTGACCTAACCTCTGTAGGGCAGGGGAACCTGTTAGTAGTGAAGCTCTACTGGGAAAGATTCAGGTTCATTTCTAAGGCAGTTTTATTGAGATTTTAATAAAGATTTACCAATCTGTGCCCATATCCATCTTTGCAAATTAAGGATGCTGCTAACCCTGAGCCTTTGAAGGCTGCTGAAGGAGCAGGTGACGCTGAAGTCACTCCCTAAAGCAGAGAAAACAGTTCCTCATGAATTTTGGTGTTGTAAAGGCTGTCCTCTCCAAGATCCACTTCCCAGAAAGCACATCAGGGAACATCTGTATTTCTGTCTACCAGTGTTGAACTGCCTTTCTTGCCTGTTAAATATTTTCCTGGGCTGGCTCTTTGCTGCTTGTGCAGGGATTAGGTGGTGGCTCTTTGCAAGAGATATCCGTGTATCCCTCTGTCAGCCTTTTGCTAATGGTACTGCAGTAAAATGAATGACTTTGTCTCTTGATTCCAGAAAGGTCATGCCATAGCTTTTCTTCGAGATGATCTGATCTGCATTGTGTGCACTCCTTTGAGGAAGCTTGGTCAGACTGAACAGTGTGACAGGGTAGCAAGTGCTTTTACGTTGAAATCACCATCTCTCCTGTAATAAAAAAACCAAGCCACTTTGTCATGATGACAATGACCAGCAGCTCTGCTGGTTTTCACTGTCATTTTGAGCCTTTATTCTCTTTGTAACTCTTGACTATAAATCATCCTCAGTGCTTGCTGTACATGGAACACGTCAGGACATATAAACTGCTGATTATTAAACTGTTTTCCCCAGTCCCATTTGGCATGAAAAGCCACTGTCTCTGCCTCTGGTTTAGTAAAATATTTTCCTGTCAACAGGAAATTATTCCCTCTTTTGTATAGAGAGAAGATGAGATTACTTTGTCATATTCATGTAATGCTGTGTTCATCTGGGACGTTCTATAGCTCACTGAACTTTGTGCAGCACAATAATATTTGATCTGAAGAAAATAAATCAGCTCCAAGCTATTAGTCTAAGAGAGTGATAAGAAGGGAGAGGGGAATTTCGTGCATCATACAAGGTATTGCTGTGTTTTGTTGTTGGTATTGGGTTTTGTTTGTTTCTAATCCTCATTACAAGTTCAGCTGCTGCAGGTCTATTCAGCAAGAGCTTTTCAACTATGGGGTGATGAAATGCAGACACAGGACAGGAATTGGGTTGTAAACCAAAAACTCTTCTGTTTTCCTACCCTTGTTATTTGTACTTTTTCCCCATTGTTTGCACTTCTCTACTCTACATTACAAATTTATCTTCCTCTATTTGTACCAGTCAGGAGTTTTCACCTACACAGAATCACTGCCCACAGATACTGAGGCCTGTATGGGATTGTAGCTGAATGAAATAGGTGTGTGTGAAATACAGAACACAACAGTCACTGGGTAGTAATCCACGTAAAAGACCTAATTCCTTGGTTTAGGCCTCTTCTTATCCACTTCCTGAACAGTTTGCAGCATCTTTATTCCGTGTGGAGTGAGCAGCCAGCATGAATATTTTAAAAATACCTCTGCTGATCCAGTCCCCTTTGGAAATGTTTTAGAAAAGGTGGAAACCTTTTTTTT
>JAYRBT010000156.1:14358463-14414599 GCA_036023395.1 Myiotriccus ornatus
TCTCATCTTACAACAGTGGGAAAATCGTGACCTTGTTGTTTAAATCAAAGATCTGAAAGAAATCTAACAGCCTTCCTCCCTATTTTCTTTTGTTTTCTCTATCAATTTTCAGCATGAATTAAGGGTTTGGGCTGTATCTTTGAAAATAAATCTTATCCACAGAACAAACGCAATATGATGCTAGTGTGCAAGCTTGTTATTGTGAGGTGCTCTGCCAGGATGCACTAACCCAGGAATAGGAGTCCTGGCTCCAGTTATCTCAGGTTCACTAAGGGTTCTGAATTCATTAACTACTTTTCCAGTTAAGCCCTGCTACCAGATGGACCAAAACTAAATTTAAAGGTCTTAGTTCCCTTCTATCATCACACATAGTCTTTGGTCTTCAGTGTCTATAGGTTGGATCTGTCATTCCCTCAGTGACAGTTTTATGTTAACTTGAGCTATTTCAGTCTTCATATATTTTGTTGTTTCATACAAGCACTGATTAATCACAGCTATCACAATGCATTAGATATTCATTGTTTCAATTTCACTTTCTGATGTATTTTGCTTAGTTAACAAGAAAATATTTAGCAGGAGAAGAATTCTTTTTATCCCCCCCTCCCTCACGGGAACATATTGAACCATGTAAGAACCAAAGAAAAGTTTGGTTTTTGTGGAAGTGAGATGATATAATTGGATAATTTCTTTTAAAAGTCATAGTTAGATATATCTGTCAGAAATACAAATATATCTGCTTATATAGACATAAGTATACAGCTTTTTTGAGAGTGGTCATTACTCAAGGTCGGATTAGTTAAAACCCATCTGGGACAAAAATACTAGAAGATCCAAGATTATTCTGTCAGGAATCTCCCTCCCATGCCACTGCCTCCATCGTGGTTGCATTGAGCACGACAGAAAAGTGATGAAACAACTCAGTTCTGTGGGGGTTTGGAAGAATCCGAGATCAGTAAAATTTCCTGTGTTTATTAAATTATGGAGCTTGATTTATTTGTGTCTATTTATACATATTATATATATATACACACCCCTGCTTCGTGTATCTATATGTTCTGTCTTCTAAAACCAGACTTTGCTTCCATCAGTGGATGATAATTGTCCCTCTGGGAAGTGAATGTAGCTTTTTAGGAGATGGATGATTGATGTGCAGCCAAGAGGACACTTCTGTCAGCTTAGGCTACTTCTACACTCTTAAAACTTTTAACAGCAGGCTATCAGTCAAGTCTTACTTACATTTAGTTCTACACTTTGTTCCTGCCTATGGTTTTGTTTGTCCTCCACAACACATTAACTTATCTTGAAGAGTAAGTTGCCTGTTGTCTTTCCACGCTGTCTCTTTTCCCTTGGCCACAAATTATTGTCCTGTGGTAGGTAAATAAGATGACATCAGCTATGGACTCAGCAACTAAACTCAAGGTTTATTTTTAAAATAGTAAATGTTTTACTTTATCTCTTGGTTTTGAAAACAAAACGTGTAATCACTTCTTGTCTACTTACTTTGCAGAAGGAAAATAAAGGGGGTAAAAAGGCAAGTAAAAATTTAGAAACTTGTAAGTTTTTATGTTTTCCTTTGAATAAAAATATTCTTTATGAAGAAACCAACTGATATTACCAATGGAAATATAAAAGGAATAATGAGATAACACATCTGTAGGGCAATGAAAGAGGGGGCAAAAAAACATCCCTGTGGTTCCTTGGGGTGGAGGGAATCCTACACATAAGTGTCACTGACCCTACTCCCAAAATAATCTTGTGTAGGAACAGAGAGACCACTCTCAAGTAGCTTTTTACACCACTGCTTTTATGTGAGCACTTTTTACCTTTGACCAGGTTATTACATCAGTGAACTCTTACACACAGTGAAGGGTAGAGCTGTGAACAGGGCCCAGCTCTTTGCAGGTGGAAGGCAGCAAAGTAAGACCGTATTTTTTCATCCTGCAAATTCTCGTTGAACAAAGTTCTTCATGTGTTAAGTGTTGATCTGAGCAAAAATCGAGTTACTTTTAAATGCACATGGCTAAATATACCCTGCCTCTGCCCAAGTATAGTCATTCCTATTTATGCAAGCTGCCTCTTGCTGAGGTACAAATTGTCATGTGGGTGAGCTCATGCAGCATTGTTTTTCAGATGGAACTGACACTATTTTACGAGGAACACACTCTTGCTTTCTAGTGCCTCCTGCCTCTTAAGCCATTTAATGCTCTTAAAGAGTTCCTCTGTAACGCTGCCAAAGGCAGTGCTTGCATGGATTGTCTGCATTAGAATTGCCAGGCACAGAAAGCTGAAGTTGTTTGGGCTCCTGTTCCCTGGCACTTTGTGTTTTAATGTCATCTTTTAACTGCTCTGTTCCACACGCGAATAGTAACGAGATAAATGAACGTCTAAATATTGGAGGGCTTCTGTAGCCCATCACTGCTGGTGGTGGTGATGGGCTGGATTCCATTTAGTGAGTGCCTCACTGGAGTGGAGCAGTGTACAAGGTCTGTGATAACACAACAAGACTGAGGAATTTCATGGCTCAGGGGGCAGAACAAGCAGCAAACGCGCTTGAAAATCTTATCGGGTTTGGTCACAGTTCCGAAGATCTTATTTCAGAAGACTGAGTAAAATGTGCAGGTCAGGTGGAGTCTGATTTTTGGCAAACCTCTGAAAATCCATTACCTGGTAGTCATGAGAATTCTGTTTATTTGTTAGTTGCACCAAATAAAGGAGCTCTCTGGAAATGGTTTGCTTTGGAACTCTTCTGTATAGACGACTACTTCCCCATCTCCATCTTTTAAAATTAATTTTGCTGCTATCGTTTTTATGAAATAGTCTGCCATCTTTGCAGACATGGTATTTTATTTAATGAGTGTGTAGTTCAGCATCAGAATTGGGAAGAAATGTTTTTAAAGTATTTTAGTGACCACAGAATTTTGTATTTTGCACTATTCAAGATTTCTGCTAAATCTTACTCCCTGTAACTGAGAGCTTGGCAAATTCAGACTGGGAAGTAATGGATAGATAGAAGACATGTTCAGTTTTTTTGTACAGACAACATGAGTTAACTGGACTTCTGGCAGCTGCAGTGAAGTTATTTTACTTTTTTTGACTCATACTTTCTCTTATTGCATTAGTAAATGTGTGCAACTGTAAATTTAGTTCCAGCTTTTGGTTCATGTGTGGGCAGTTAGTGGTAATGTATGTGTGGAGACAGGTGCTAGTTAAGTCAAGATGTGTGTGATTCAGAGAAGTAAAATTTTTTCCATTAAATGAATTTATTTAAATCTGAAGTTGGCTCTTCTGGGTTGATGTTGCTATTTAGGTGAAAGCATTAGTATAGCATTCCCATTCCTTACTGTAAATAAAGTATTCCTCTGCATTGCAAATTGCTCTCTAATTTAAATCAGGCTTGACCAGCTGTTGAAAGTGGGAAAACAGACTACCCCAACTTCGTGGCTGTAACAGGGATAGGTTAGTGAACTTGATGGACTTTTCCAAGGTTAAATGTGTTTATTTTCATATGAATTCTGTGCAGTCAGTACATATTGTGACAGTCACTATAAACTAATAAACTAGGTTTTCTACATAGGTTTGTTCACTTATGCAGTCTTCCTTCTATTCTTCTAGATCTATTATACTAATATTTTTTCCAAGACCTAGATCAGCTGTACAAAGTTAACTGGATGCATTTAATGACTGAGTGATTCCTGCCCCCACAGTCTAGCCTTGGCTAAAAATATTTATCAAAAATGTTCCTTCTATTGTCAACATTTAGTTGTGGAAAGCTTGATGAAATCAGGAATGATTCAATTTAATAGATGTCTGTCAAAAATAGACTTCAGGAAAAATGCATGCATCAGTAACATTTAATTTTACTAGGAGCAGAAGATCTATTTTTCATGCAGCATATCTAAATGAAGAATCCTCTGCCATAAGAAAGCAAGCATAAATGAGTATGTCATTCCATATGCATTCCTTTGCTAAGTGCTGTGTAATTCTAAACTTAAAGCTTGGTCCTTCTTAATTCTATTGTGAAATTTTTATCGGATTGAAGGAGAAAGAATTCCACAAACGTAAATATATTATGTGCATTGTGAGGTTGTGAAAGGCAAGAATTTTTTCTGAAAGCTCTTTTCTAATTGCTTTTGTCAAATTCATTGCAGGGAAATTAAACTCTAGAAGCTGTTTTCGAGAGTAGGTTGTTGTCCTCTCTCCTTTTTGAGGTTTATTTGTTGCAAGAGCTGAAAGCCCAGTTTGCATAAAGGTTGGCAAGGAGTGGAGGAATGGCACCTTCTTTAGTATTGAATACTCAGTGATATTTTGTGTGTGACCAGAGTTTAACTATTATTTTGAACGATTATTTTCTGCTGCTCTGAGAGAAAACTGTAGATCTCCATCATTGTCAGGTGCTGATTGCTCTCAGTAAGAGACCTCATTATTGGGATACTGAGATGGTTCCTCTTTTGTGTCTTGATTTCTTTCATTCATTGTTTAAATAGTTAAATAGATAATAGAGAGCAGCAGAGAGGCACTGATTTTACAGTTCATGGGGACTATGGAAAAACTGCTGAAATTAGTAGTTATTCACACAAAGTCAAATCAGTCCAGTGGAAGAGTTTGAGAGGAGCTGTACCCAAAACAGCCAATGGCTCATGAAGTGAAACCTGCTGGGATCTGAGTGTGGCTCTCCTGTTCAGGTTGTTGAGGAGCACACCTGGTGCAGGTAGCTCGGGGTGCAGCTGCAGGGGGAGCTGCTGGTTGAGCTTTGGGTGGGGGAAATGATCAGAGCCTGAAAGTTTTTGGGGAAGTGGTTAATTGTACAAATGTACAACTATCTTTTTTCAGTGAGACTGTTGAAATAAGTAAAGTTCAACATAGTTGTTTTGTTTGTTTGGTTGGTTTTTTTTACAAGATTTGGAACTTCAGCTATGTGGGTCTGTTCGCCTCCTCTTTCTCTTCAGGATATGAATTCTGTGACGATGGAGCATTCTAGTGGAGACCCAAATGCTGAGTTTTGGAAGCTTTTGCTCCTGTAATGCAAATAATGACAGTTCTCTGTTAATGATATGATAATTTAAGGAAACTGTGGAAACGTGCTAATTCTCAAATTCTTGTTAATGATTTGGAAGATGATAAATTAATTGTCTGTTTTCCTAGTAAAGGTGAGAAATGTGAGATCAGCTTCCAAAGCTGGCTTTGATTTCTTTTCGGTTTCTGCCTGTGGACTTTTAGCTTTCTATTCTGTAGCTCATGTGCAGAGTAAATGCCACAGCAGATGGATTTTTAACCTATTTATATATGCAGGGGTTTTGTTTTGGGGGTTTGTTTTGCTCATTTCTTTCAGGATTTGGTTTGGTCCATGGATCAATGGGTAGTTTTGACAAGTCAAATGTGAGTGCAAAGAGCAAAAATGTATTTTTCACCCTTGCTGTAAAGAACTGGGAAAACATCATTATTTTTTTTTCTGCTTGTATGTGCCTGAAATCAGTGTTTCAGATGAACCCATCGTATCTGTCATCTGGAAGGGTATCTGCGATATATCCTGTGACTCTGTACTTGGAGTGTGTAATTTTTCCACATCAATGTAGTCTGCAACGTTTATCTCAGAGCAGGGGTGATCTTGCCAATATAAAGTTTCCCCTCATGGAATTTTCCCTCTTGGAAGATTAAATTCTTTGATTTTGTTACTTTAGTAGTGCTTTAGTTCTTTGCACAATGGGTGCACAATGTGAGACTACAGGGTTTTAAAGTTCGTTCTCATATCTGACATGGCTTTGTTTCATTTGTAGGAGGATGATTGCGGTCATTTCTGCTCACAAACCTTTCGTCTTCTCTGTTCACTTTGGCTGCTCTTGTCCACACATCACCATAAGTATTAGTGATTTTACTTCCATGATTAGATGAGAGAAGTAGTAATTAATACCCAGACAGCACACATGAATGGGCTATAGGTAATCCTTTCACGGGTTTTATGGGTTTGCTTCCCATCAATGTCAGTATTCAACCAGAACCTTTTCTAGTTGCTGTCCTTCATTAAATACGACCCTAGGTGTCCCCCTTTCTTCACTTCAGTAATGATTTCTGGCAGAAAGCTGAAAAGACAGCCAGTGCTGTAGGTGGCTGTTGTAACATTTGGCCATCAGGGGAGAATCTCAAGTGTCTTAAATGAAAAGTAACAAACGCAGATTTGACACCTGTTGATTTTCAGATGAATCTGTACTGATGTGTGACTTGTTTTGCCTCATTATTTTAATGTGCTAAACATTTTCTCATATGACTGTGAGCAAGGCTTGTAGGCATTTTCCTACATCTTACAAAACTGGAGTTGGAGTAGTGTCAATTCTGCTTCTTACCATTACATTCTGTGCTAATAATTCTGTTTGCCTTGATGTCTCTCAAATGCAGGCGGAGTTTTGCTGCCTTTAGGGCTCATAAGCTTTGATTCACATCATCAGGGCTGCTATTCCATCATGTCTGTTACCGAAGCATTTAGGTTGATTTAGAAGTGTGTTTAGTACTTTCACAAGCAATTCTTCTTTGACTACCAAAGCAGAGAAATCTTTGAGGCATCAGGAGAAAGAATGTAGATCTTTGTAGCTTGCTATATACAGAGAAAGAACAAACGTTATTCCATAATTCCTGCATTTAAAAATATAATAAAAAGAAGCCCACAAAAAAACTCAAAGAAAACCATAAAACAAACAAACAAAAAACCTCAAAAGACCTCCAAAAAAGCACAGTTATTTTTAAAAACAAATCTTTTTGACAGCTTAAAACTTAGTCTTAACTGGGCCATGCCTTGAATTTCCTGCCCACCTTACCAGTTTTTCACTGAAATCTATCTGGAGCTTCTTCTTTCTTTTACTCCCAGGAATTGACTTCTATTTGGACTAGTAAATACACGAACCATCTGGCTCACATTAGGTTGTGAAATATGTAAAGTGAGTGCCTGTTCTGTGAGACTGAATGATTGACTGATGTACTTCTTCATGAAAGGTTGGCACCATTCCTGGAACTGCTCAATGATTTGACTGTGTTCATCTGCAGAGTAAAGCTTTGTGAGACAGCACAAAACATGTCCCCTTGAAAATGCACTTGGTCTTGACTGTCCAGTCTATAGCCAGGAAAAACATCTCAGACAGCTGTACTATGTTCTCTTGTCTTCCATCTAAACAAGCTGGATAACTCTTCTTTCTCTACTGGTGCCAAATATTCCTACTGTATTTTTCATTGTCTTCCTTTATACAATCATTCAAAATCAAAGTAAAACCAAAACCCACTTCAGAACACTGGTTATACTTCAGACCACACTCCCTTAATAAAGGCTTAATAAAAAGCCTTTTAGCTTTTTATGTAAACAGAAAAGAGATTTCTAAAATCGAATGTCGGTTGTAAATAAAAATTCTTCTCCTTTTATCCTTGTTTCTGGAAGGAAGGTTCAGAGCCCTTCCATAGAAACAAGGATGAGTTTTCTACCCTGGGACAGGAATGCCTCATTCAGTGTCTAATATCTACTTCAAGACACTGTGCATATGAATATTTTTGCTTCAATAAAGATATTTTTAAAATTAAGTTTAGCTTGTGATAGAGGAATTCCTCCCTTGCAGGAACATCTCCAAACTGCCCTTAACTGAACAGTGAAATTTCAGAAGTAAATGTGCATCTATTACTGGATGACAAGCAGCTGTAACAAACAGCTAATGTAAGGCAGGAAAATTACACTGAGTTTCAGCGTTTGTTCAGGTAAATGCAACAGTAAAAAGCTTAAATGCTGTTACAATTGGGTATAATCATACCCATACACACACAAAAAAAGAGCTGAGACAAAAGTTAGTCTTCAAGTCATCTCTAGATTAAGCTGTTTTTCTCAGGTTTGCTTTTGGTTTTTAACAGAGAAGATTTCAAAAACTCAGTAAGAAATAATAAGGAGATTATAGCTAAACTTCAGAGGACTCATACTGGCTGTTCACATGCTTCATCCTTTAATGACTCTATCTTCAAAGCAGCAGTGGCATCTTCATCTTAGAAGAGGTTTTATGAAGTCACTCTTCAACGAGTGCTTGCTGGTTTTTGATGTGCTGGTCAAGTGGTGATTCTAAATGCAGTCACTTAAGATGACAAGCCTCATATCAAACCATGTTGACAGTCTTTCCATTGTCCTCAATGAGTTTTGGATTAAACCATTTATCAGGAACTCTTCATTCACCCTTAAATCGTATTCTTGATTCACACCTTCTAGACTTTGCACTGTTGTGTTCCTGCTTCATCTTTTGCTCCCTGTCTTGTCCTCACGTGTTTTTCTGTCTGTCCTTTTCTTCTGGCAGCCTCCTACCCCTGCAGGCAGTTCCAAGGACAATCTTAAAGAAGCAGACAACTCCTCTCTGCATTTTTTGCCAGCATTCCTCTATCTTATTTCTGAGAGCTCTGGTGGATAGTGAACTTTTGGAAGGCTTGCCAACAAACTTTGGGTCCGATCTTTCAGAAGTGGAAAAGCTAGCACACGCTGCTTGCTGCTGGACATCCTTGCACTGAGCTGATGACTCGGGCTTTGATCACACAACAGGGACAAATGCGGTGTCTACAATGTATTGTCAGACTAGAACTTGAGGTATCCAAATGTCTTGTTTTCACTGCGCTTTTTGAGGTCTCTGTTCTCTGCTTTCAACGGGCAGTGAAAAAATAGCTGCTGTTTCCCTGGTGCAGAATGTTTTACAAGAAATCGATGTCATTAAGTGATTGCTGTCTTGGCACAGGGATGCTTTCCTGGCACTTTTCAAGATGCTGAATGAGTGTGGTTATGAACACAGGTAGATGTCTGCTCACTGTCTCTCAGGTACTCTAATGCAGACAGATAATGCTGAACCATTAGAAAAAGTGAGAGCTGTGCAACTCTTAGTCTTTAGCAGTCAAATTTCCTACTAATTTATTGTAACCCTAAAACTAACTCACTGGGATGCTTCCTAACTTTTTTGAGTCAAGTTTCTGAGCAAGGAGAGTGATCTCAAACTCAAATATTGTGAGAAAATAAAATTATTTTACAATACCTTTAAATCTTGGCCATTAATGAAATGAGTTACCTTTTTATTCCTCTCCTCCTTACACACCTGCTCTGCTTGACAGTTTAGTTTGGGTTTCTTGAGGGTATTTAGGTAGTCTGAGGATTTTTACTGATTGAAGAAGCTGAAGTGTGTATCTAGGAAAGGGTTTTATTAGATATTACACAAAACTATAAAAATGTGCCTATTCATAAGTTGATTTATTCATGAAACTAGCAAATATATTTAAGAATTATAGTCTAAAATATTCAACCCTAGAGCATTAATGCAGGTAAACCTCATAAATAATTATCTTAAATTGTTACCAAGGCAGTGTAGCAGTATTAAGTTGCTATGGAAATGTTTGGTCCCTGCTCAGAGATACCAGCACAGCTAATGGAATCTCTTCTAGTTGCATCACTCCAACCAGAAAAAAATCAACATGGGGGAAAATAACATCAGTGATGTATGTGGGATAAAAAAAATTTAAAAAATCAAGATTTTTGGAAAAAGGTACGTAGAAGCCAAAAAACTGATATGTTTTGAGTTATCTCAAATGTCTATATTTCATGTCCAGAGCATTTCACAGAATGGAAGAATATTCTTCATCTTGGCAGTTAGAAAGACGAGTCATATTAAGGTGTGTGTAGGGTTTTTTTAGTGTCCAAGTTGCAATGTATCAAGTCACTTTGTCACTCTTTAGCAAATCTCCAAATAAAGTTTCTTTCATGTATTTTTGTTATGGGTTATCTGCCCCTCTCTGCAGTGGAGATTGGTCTTCTCTTTAGGATTATTCTATGAAGAATAGTTACTTTATGGTGTTGAATAGTAAATAGACACCAAATGATGGTGTGCTATGGCAGCTTAAAACATGACGTGTGCCACTCTAGCTTCATAATGAACTTCCCATGTCACATGCTCTGAAAATAAAGATATTGATTAGAATCAGCAAGACAGCTTTGGTTTCCAGAGGTATCATGAAATCTGTAATTTGTTTTAAGGGATATTGTCTTACTGAAGAGTTTAACTTGGAGTAGAACAGCCCATTCCCATTGCCTGTTCACCCATCCCATCTGACTGAATTGCTGAAAGTTTCCACAATGGCTTTGTGTACTAAGACTCTTGCAGCAGATGTTATTTGTTGCAACAGAGAGTATTTTATTTTCCTCTCGTATAAACAAGAAGAAATGAAGTCTTTGAAGCAGATGCTGGGTGTAGAAATGGGGACTATTATATAGCTGATTCCCATTTCATTTGAAACAATTGTCTCCAGCTTCAAAGATTGCAAATAGTTTCTTAATTAGGTTGAAATTTGACAGTAATTCCAGATTTCTGTAGTCTTACAACAGACTAGTACCGGAAAACTTATCATTCCTTTTACACTTGGAGGCTTACCTGGTATAAAAATGATGTTTGTTATTCTCTTCTACCAAAAGCAAAATCAGCATGTGTTCTGCTGGTTTTCTTGGTCACAGGCAGTGTGTCAGTAGTGGTGGCCAGGCAGACCAGTGTTTAATGACCAAATGTTCTTGAAGAGGGATCATGACATCAGGATCACAGTGAAATGGTCGAGTGATACATCTGTTAGAGGAGAAAATCTAAAATGTACTATTATTCAAGAATATTTTGAATAACTTTACAGGGGGTTTTTAACTTCTTGGTTTTCTCAGAATTTTGGAAATTTGGCTTTAGGGTTCATGTAAGGGACTTGAGAGGCCAAGGTGATTTCACTTGGAGTATGTCATGAGTCTGAAGTGCTCTCTGATGCTTCATGACTATGGGTCCAGATTAGAAACTGCTGTTATTATCAGTACTGAATTCAGAACTCTTATTCATCACTGTGTTTTTCACAACATAATAGGCCTTAATTTCTAGCTGTATTATGTCACTTTTGGTTTCTTAGTTTACTTCCTCCAAGTATCCACACAATTTTCCAGAGAGCCTGATTATCTACAGGTGTCTGAGCTGTTTGACTGCCTATTGCAGTTTTCTTAAAGAAGCAAAACAAACATGAAATGTTTGCTTGAGATTTGCATAAAGATGGTATTTCAGAGCACAAGATTTACATAATAATGAAAACTGGCTGGAGGAAACCTGTGATAGGGTAGGGATATGTACTGCAGGATCTTAGCTATGTTTGCAAGCAGAGCTTCCAGAAACACGTAAAGGTGTTCCTGAAACAATGTTTTAATTTGTTTAAAAAAAAAAAAAAGGTGGATTTTTGA
The DNA here is from genome assembly GCA_036023395.1 of Myiotriccus ornatus. NCBI lineage: Eukaryota > Metazoa > Chordata > Aves > Passeriformes > Tyrannidae > Myiotriccus > Myiotriccus ornatus. The sequence continues at coordinate 14,369,709 of JAYRBT010000156.1, forward strand.
ATCTAGATAGGCTTTCTGCTATTTAATCATGGAATTTGAGAACTATGGCTGTGATTTAAAAAAAAAAATTAAACAACACACACACACAAAAAAATCCCAAAACAAAAAAGTCTACCCCCTCCCTGGTGCAAGGATATGCTTCAGTGCTGTTTATTGCCTCTAAGCTGAGCTTGTGGTTGAGGGGGAAGAGGGAGATAAAAGGCAAGTATCTTTCTGTTCCTTAAACATCCAGAAGATTTGAAAGGGAACTACTGTTCCAGTGGATTGATGACACTTGGCCAGGGATATCAACTGCAGCTAAAAGTGTTCATTCTGTTCTCAGTCAGAAAACAAGACTGGATGCCAGCATTCAAAAGCCATTTTTCTTCCTTGGTGTAAAGTAGTAGGTACGTGGCAATCTGTCAAGTGCAATCCTCTGGAAATCAAGTAGTTCTGCTGACAGATGTTATCAGAAAAGTCGTTACTTAATGAAAGAAATGCACGAAGTTGTAAGATTGAAAAATTATCACATAACCCAACTGATGTCGGCAGATCATGTGAAACAGCCAGTGGAGTGTCTGAGGCTGCAATAACAGCGAGAGAGTGTTTTTATTTCCCCTCTTCAGTAGTAAATAGTCATTAAAGTCAAGCAATGCGAGTGGTTTTTGTTGACTGCTCTTTGAATCAAATGTAAAGAGGAAAGCACTAGAAGGCTGCTAGACTAAACCTGACAGAAGCAAACATTTTGTTTCTGGGAAAGTTTCTTAAAGTAGTGCAGAGAGGGATGAAGATCCATCAGATCTGTGAAAAGCTGATAGATGTGTTGACATGACAAAGAGAGAGCTCTGTCAGGAGAATGTGAGGCTGGAACTTGGAAAGGACCAAGGAAATTTCTATGACAAATACGTTTGCATAGCACATTCTCTACAATGTCTGATGTAAGGCCAGCAAGTCTTGCATCTTCCTTAAGATAATTAACTTTCTAATACCTTGAATTAATATAACACTTCGCAAAGTATGCACTTACAAGAACAGATGGGGGTGATTAAATGGTGGCTTATTATTCAGTCCCTTAACACCAAATAGTGTTGTTTGATTTCCATTTAGTAATGTTGGAGCTGTTGTGTTTGTATGTGTTCAAATTTTAATTACAGTCGTTTCCCATGCCTGATATTTTCTTTCAATTTTAATACATCTGATTAGTCCTTTATGGCCTCCTACCTCACTTTGACCAACCACAGAAGGTTTAAAATCTTCAGGGATTACAATATTCCTTTCTTCATTGTTGAGGGACTGAGTTCTTTTGCATCGTGTGTTACTTTAAGTCTTCTTTACTATTTTTCTTTAAGATAATAAAAAGTATGTTTGTTCAAACCCTGTGCAGGATCACACACTACCTACCTCAGAGCTCTGCTTTAGAAAATTCAGGACTTTCAGTATCTGATTTGCTGACTCATGGGCTGATACTTGACTCATGTCTGACTTCCGAAGGTTACTATTCTGGGTGTTGCTTTGCAAAGTGTATTGATTTCGTAAAAAATCTGTGACCTTTGAAAATCAAGCTCTGATGTTATAATCTTAAAGGGGATGTTTGGGAGTTCCACTTTCATAGGCTGATGGATTAAGTGATGTTCACCATTAATTAAATTCTAGTGGCATTAATAAGTAGTGACATAACTGTCATGGCTTGGGGCAGACATTCTACTGCTCTGCAGCTTCTTACAGAACCTTTAGCAGAAGGACAAGTAAACATCTGTCCAGAGGCTGATCTTGACAGCTTCCAACTTCAGCTGAATGAGTGAGCTGGAGCAATTTGGGTCCCCACAAATTATCTGTCACTAATCATTTCAGAAAGTCTTGAAGATTTTACTTCTCTGGTGTTGGTGTTCGTGTCCTTACATGTGTCTATCCCTGATTTCAGAAGAGATTGGTGTCTTGTGGCTGTTTAGAGCCAAGTATTCTGCTTTACCCACCTAAGTTGTCTCAGGCAGTGGACATTACGGTTCATGCTGCAAGGAGGAACTGAGGATTCAGACAACTTGCTTTACTCGGTTCTTTGTATTCTGCATATTTCCCAGCATCTGGCTGCATGGTTTATGAGGATTATTGGTCCTGGTGCCTTAGGTTTCTAGAGATGATACAACTGATCAGAAGAGAGCTCTTGCAATATTTTACTCTCTAATCCAACCAAAAATCTGTAAGAACCAGGGAGGAGATTCTTCAGATAAATCTTGTACATGGATATACTTACCTGATAAACAGATTCTGGTTAGGCATCAGATGGGGGTATTTTTAATTAAAAACAATTAGAACTAAGCAAACTCATGTTATCAAATTTGAAAGCTTTAATTAAGGTCCATTTTTAGTTGTTGCAGTAAGTAGCTGAGAAACTAAGAGCAGTAGCAAGCTGGTGAAATGACCAACATTTTGTAAATGAGCTTCATTTGAGAAACACTACTTGGAATATGTTTAGTACTAAAATTTCAGAACAATGGTAATGAAATGAGGGTTGCTATGTTTGTATCCATGCAATTTGCATTTAATAAAATATTAAAATACTACTGTTGTTATGCTAACATAGTTCTGCTTGTTTATACCTTTACATGATTATTTCTGTAATGAGTAATCATTAGTTTAATACAATTTTCGAATGCGAGCAAGTATAATCTCCAGGCTACTTGGCAATGCATATTTTAACTTAAGTATGATCAAAATGTATTTCATTATCAGTTATTTCCATTCCTAGAGAGAAAAGATTCAGAACAGTTGGAATAAAATTGTTGAAAAGAGAACAAATTTGATGGTTTTTCATCAGTAATGCTTCTCAGTGACCCTGAGTCCCATTAAATAAATGGTAGCCATCTGTTGATTAAATGGAAAGCACTGTTTGGGAATGGTTTACTTCAGAAAGCTAGAAAACAAATGCCTATGCTTCTCCTTGTGGAAGTTGTCAGTTATCATTGAGTCAGTGAGATGCATCATGACCTGAAAAAAGTCTTCTAACACATATCTTATGAATTGAATCGAGGGGGGAAAAAAAGTGCTCTCTCCATGGAACCTTTCACTGCAGAGCATGTCAGCAGCTGGAAAAATGCCAAGCTTGTGGAGAAATTCCAAACTCAAAGAATCAAATTTAGCAATAAAAAGCCACACGGCCCAATCTAGAATTATAAAACATGGGAGTCTACAGTATAGGGAGAGATGGGAAGTGCAAGCAGAAGGTTGACCAAATGATGACATTTTAATTTCTTATTTTCATGCTCTATTCTACAGCAACCTACATCACATAATTACCCATTCTCTTCTTCCTGGCCCTTCTCCAGGTTAAACAGCTTATTGTGCAAAGTTAAAGGTTGGTCAGAATTTCCACTCAAGGTGAATTTCCATTAGCACTTGTAACAACTTCTGCTGCTTTTCTACGCTTATGGGTCGAGGGTCTTCTCAAACCAGGTCTCTTGCACTGTGTGAAAAAGCTGAGAGAGCAAAAAAGCACCTTTTAAGGCAGAAGACCTTGGCCTGATGCATGCAATATATTAGATGGTTGTTCTTCTATGTGGATGTCCCAAATAGAAGAGGAATTCCTGTCAAAGTCCAAGACTTGAAGTGGGAAAGGTGCATTGTAGGCAAGATCATAACACACAGACCTAAGCTAGCTATTGTAGTGTAATCAAATAAAGTTAGTCTAGTGTGATCTCTGTCCCATTTCCTGTAACTATGGGGTTGTTGACATTCTGTTTAAGGGTGAGACTTTTAGAACCCTAATGCTTAATGATTTAATTAATTGGCACCTGGAAGTGGCATCAGAATTCCAGGGTACTTCAGAGAGAGAAAATTCAGGAGTCAAACTGTGCTCAAAACATCCGTGCTCCTGTTGCCTTTCTACTCTCAAAATGCTTAATGACAACAACCTGAGCCTGTATGATAATCTACCAATTTATTTAGGTGCTAAAATAAGAGCTAAACTCCTTTGAAAATCTAGCCCTAATACCAGCACTGTGAGAGCTACTTACGTGTTTAAAAAGGCTTAAAATTCTAAGAATAGAGAGTTGCAGATTTTTTTTGAAGGAAACTCGTAGAAACCACAGTGTCTGCCTTGAGTGATGTGCTTAGCTTAGTTATAAAGGGAGGAAAACTGGTTAGGCACTCCAGTGCTTGTAGGAGTATCTGTGCAGTTTAGAGTTTCTTCCTCAACCTTTCTTTCTTCAGGTGAATGTTTAGGAATTTCCTACTTGTGGAATCAGCCCTGTGCTAGAGGAACAGACAGTGTACTTGTGCTCATTACTTGGCAGAACACTCAGCACTGGAAGGTGAGATTTATTTGCAGGTTGGCCTTGACACAACTGCTCACACTGTTCAAAGCTGCTCAGCACTGGTCATCATATTGATCACACCTCCATATCTCTTAAGGCAATTGTGTTTTAACTTATCCTGACAAAAAAAAAAATGGAAAGGAATTATATGAAATTTATTAGTGAAACCTATTTGAAGTGAGAAGTGGTCAAAGATCTTTAGCTGTCAAATATATCTACATGTACACTGTTTTCTTTAAAACAATTTTGACTCTTTCAGCAGGCTACTTTTTTTTTTAATGTTTTCTGTTGCTTACCCCTGTTTATATCAGCATAGTTGTTTCTGATTTCCACTCTTCTGAGAGGCAAATATAGCCTAGTAATTGTTGCAGTAGTCTCATCCTACACCTGAGAAAACAGTGCCTACCTTCTGAATCAGCATGTATTTAGTATGCCTTGCGGTGCCTCTGGAGAAACCTGCAATTTATTTAATATTTTATTCATATTTATTAAGCATGTGCTATGGTAAAGTATAATAAGTAGTGGTTCATAATCTCAGACAGATATGTTCTCCTTTACAAGGCCAACACTCCAAATGTGAATATGTTGTGATACCTCCTTGAAGTGTGTTGAATAGGAAGGAGCACACACCAGTTTTGAAATGTTTAACCGATACTTAACAAAGAAAAATAAAGGCAGAGTTGACGGGAGAAGAGCAGTTTTGTTTGTGGAAGACTTTATTTCCAAATGTATTCGCTTTGAGATATCCAAGTATTTTGCAGCTTTCTGGAGAAGAAAAAGATGTTCTGGTTTGAAGCTGTTCACCTGGCAGCCTGCCTGGGAGCTGTCAGTGTCAAGAGCTCCTGCTTAGTCTTCCAGGTCATCCACAGGCTTTCAGCCCACCAGGTGAGCTGCCAGGAGCTAAACAATCAAGATAGCGAGAGGAAAGGAGAAAGCTTTCCCACAGAAACATGGTTTGGCATGTGGATCTGGAGATGGTGCTTTGAATCTGTGGAACACCACTGAAATGAAATCATTTCATGTGATATTTCTATTAAAATAAGACAGCAAATGCCATGAACTAATTTTCTATTTTTCCTAGCCATCTTTAGTTCCAGTTTTATCTTGGACTGGCTGTGGAAGTGATGTAGTAGTTACAGCATTAATGGAATTTAGGCCTGGACAGATTAGCTTTTGATCTGTGGATTAGCTGTGCTTCAGAAGTGGTCCAGGGAGAGGGCTTGCTACATACACATTGTACTTTTACAGCACATACATATAGAGGATAGTAGTAAAATGAAGTCATCACCTATGTTTACATCCTAATTTTTTACAGTAAAACTATGCATCTCTGGCACTGAGTGCAAACTAGTTGGTACAGATGCAGGGAGGCTGAACACATGGTAGACCACTGCTGTTCTCTCTAGTAAGTGATGTCCAAGACTTTGCTAACTCATTAATGGATGGAAAGCTAAAACTTGACTCTGAGTTAGAAGGAGGCTGAAAACAGCTTTTATCTCTTGTGTGACAGCTTCTCCTAGATGAATCCTTAGATTTCTTCCTCTTCTCTATCTAATGAATGAGCTGATAGGATGATGGAGGAAGAGAGTACCAAAGATGGCAGGCAAGCAGAAGGGAAATAACTGTACTGGTGATGATGCTGGAAAACAATGATGTTGTTTTCCAGTGTAAGAGAACTGGGAATTTGTTCTTTTAAAACAGTCACTTTAAGACTTTTTGAGAGCTGAAGAAATAGTGTCAGAGGGAATGAAAAGACTGACTCAGTGTGGTATGTCCAAATGCCAATGAGCAAGAAAGAAACTGATAAAGTTCAAATGTTTTCTCCGTATCCCTTGTGATTAATCAGTGGACATATGTGTGCATTTTGCAATAAAATAGCTCATTAATGAGCAGCTGTTTGACACAATGTGCATTTAGGGAGGTCAAAGAGACATTAACCATTTGCAATAAAACTGTAATTTCAAACTGGCTTCCTAGGAGTTATAACCAATTTATTTAGACTGCCGGGCAAACATTCAAACTGCAAATCATGAAAAGACTATGTGGTTAAGTTCTTTTTCTGTAAAGTAAGCTTGAAAAATAGAAGACCAGTAGAGACTGAGGGTTTGGTTTTCTTGGTTTTTTGTTTTGTTTTTTATCACATAGACAGTTTGGTGTTGAGCTAATGGTGACTGCAGTCAGTAAATAAATGAAAAATTATTTCCCTCGGCTGTAATTTCAAGACCTTCTGCTAATTCTAGAATATATTTACACATTTTAGGAAGATTAAAGCTATAAAAAGGAAGTTAATCAGTTTGCATTAATCATAGTCAGAGAGAAAGTCCATTGACAATTGTGAGAGTGAAAATACACATCGCAATCTGCAATTGGTATGGTTTAACTTACTTTGCAGAGTCAGCCTTTGATTTAATGCATCAGTTAATTAGGTAAAATAATTACAGTTTTGTGTTAAATAGGTATTCCAGGCATATGGTAGATGTTAATGGGAAAATATGAAGATGAGTAACCATACTGCCAACAGTGCAGCTGCTCAGTGCTAACACAAGATATAAGGTTGGCCAGTTACTTTGCTGGACCCCAAAGTATTGTCATTACTGAGTTTCATCCTTTCCAACTTGGAGAAATTTTGTCTCATCAAGTATGACAGGTTTATATGATGCACTCCTAAAAATAAATGTCTAAGAACTAAGCTACAGGCAGATGTATAAAAGGGGCAGTTTTCCCCTGGTCTTAATAACATTAGTTGATTAAAGAGAAGTAGAGCTCTAGGAAAACAAACATGCAGCTTCATTAACATCACCAGATTGTACACATGTTGGAACCTTTCTGAAAGGGAACAGAACTGAGAAAACACCTATTCTCTTTGGGTAGCTTGTGTCTGAAAGCATAAAATTAGGGAAACTCATACCTTCAAGATCTAGGGTGTATTGACTTTTCAAAAGGAGCATATCTACTTCTGGTGTCGTAACTCCATGCTTTGTTGAAAAGGAAAGCTACAACTCCTTTTAATACTTACTTTATTGCCTGCCTAAGCTCCATTAAACAGTCAGCTATTTGGATCTAATCTTCCCAGAATAAATTCCTGCCTCTGTTGATCCTAATTTGCAAGACAATCATCCTTTAGAAGGGCCAGTGTTTCTTCTCGCTAAATACTCAACATTAAGATTAAAACATGGTTTCCACAACACTTCTAAAGCCATTTTGGTCCTGGAAATTTTGACTTCTGTTTTTTTTATGCTGATAGTGCACAGAGCCAGTGCAACCTTCAAAGAAAGCATCATTTACAGGGGTAGCTGCTCTGCAAGGTGTTCAGTCCTCACTCATTAATCAGTTTGCTTGTGTGGGATATGTTCCCCTTGTTGATCTTTGTCAATCTTAGCTGAATGTTTAATCTTCTGTCTTGGGGCAGAGCTTTTGCATTCCTTATTGGTGGTGGTGGTGGTTTCCTTCAGAGATGTTATTATCATGTCCAGAGAAAGGAGAACTGTGTTTGAATGACACAGTTTATAATTTCCTTAGACTCATAAGAATATCTGTTGTGTAATTGTGCCTCTCATACTGTTTGCTTTGTTTATGTGCATGCTGGGGGTAATGTATTGGACAGGTTCTACCTAGCCCTAGTTCTTTTTGGGGTTGTTTGTTTCTGTTGTTTGTTTCTATTTTTTGGATTTTTTTCTGATCAAAAGCAGTACCTGCAAAGAGGACCATTATTATTAAGGTGAATTCTGTCTGTCAAAGCATGGTATTTTCAAATTCTGCAGGTCTTATAAATTCCCAGCCTGTCAAGTTCTTTGCAAGCAGTTTAAATCTGATGAGCGTGGAAGTATAGTTCAAAGTGTTTATTTCAATATAAAACTATGGTGGTTTATATTAATATTATAAGACATTCAGCACACTGTAGATGTTTACTGGCCCAGGAGTCAGGAGAATGGAGTCCTTGGGTGTATTCAGGTGTCTAATGGAATAATCCTTATCTTACTGCACAATATGTTTTGCATAGAACAGAAGGTGACTTGAGTAAATTTCTGGAAAATTCAGTATTCTTGGGTCTTGAGCACCACAGCTGAAATTCTCCCAAGATTTTAAAAAATAATAAAAATAATTCAAGATTACTGTTAAGTAATACGTATTAATTAAGTTCATAATAATCAGGAGGATGCAACTCATCTGAAAAGCAAAGTGCAAGTGCTATTTTTATCTAATCTTAAAGACTGAAGATGTTGAGACAAATCTGAAGCCCTTCCTGATGTAAATGAAGTAATATCTAAAAAAGACATGTAAACATGGGGCTTTGTGTAAAAATAGATGGGGCATCTAAAACTTCTCTGGACACTGTTCCAGTGTTTCACCACCCTGAGCATAAAAGAGGGTAGTTTGAATCTACTCTCTTCTAGTTTAAAACCATTAGCCCTTGTTTTTGAGGCCTTCTCTGGACTTGCACCCCCAAGTCCTTGGCAGGGCTGCTCTTGATCTGTTCATCCCCCATCCTGCACTGATACTGGGGGTTGCCCTGACCCAAGTGCAGCACCTTGAACGTGGCCTTGTTGAACCTCATCAGGTTCCCATGTGTGAACTACAGGTGTATAAAAACAATAGCAGGTTAATGATGCCGTGGTTAATTTAAATGAATACGTATGAGAACAACACAGTGAAAGAAAATCAGTCAAAGTACCACAGAATATAATTTAGAGTGTGAAAATAGGGTGGAAAAGCCCCCTATGTTTATGATGGATAAGTGGTATGCTTTTGGGGAAGCCTAGAAACTTACATTTTGGACAATGTGAAATGAGATTTGAGAACATCTGAGGCTGGTAAACTGGGGCCGTAAATTAATTAGACTAGAGATTTAGGGGTGATCATACAAGGAGACTAATGAGGAGCAGAGTTTGTAACTAGGCCAGGTATTCACATTGGGACAGTTGGGTTATGGTTGAGTTTTGCAGCTCAGAACATCCACGAGTGGGACATCTGTATTCTAACAGTACAGGGGCTAATCCCTCACCTGAGACAGCTCTGATTCCAAGCTTATTTGGTAAAAAAGTAAAATTGGAGAAGACTGTCTTGGGACACATAAAGCATTGCAGATCTCCCCTCGATGTGGATAGAGAATACCATCATTAGCTATATCAACAGGAATTTTTGCAGTGCATTAAGCATAATACTCTCCAAAATTTAATTTGAAGCATCTTTAGTTGAAGGTAACATCTTCCATGTAATTAATTTAAATATGTTTGCTATTTTTTATAATGGGTTTTACTTATTTCAGTATGACAGTGAGAAACTAAAAGATAGGAGCAGCCATGGGGAATTAAATTTTCTCTTTAGGCATAGATATATCTAGATCAGAATAAAATAACTAAGAAAAACCTGCTGTATCTCTTCATTCACTAAAATTATTTAAATTTTGTCAGGAGCCCTCTGTCAAGTACTAACTAAAAGAAATAAAATAATGAGGAGAAAAATATATCTAAATAAGAAGAAATGTAATGGGAATTGAAAGAATAGGTTTTGGAGACAGGCAAAGCTGGTTAAGAGTGAAAATGATTGATTAAAGGGGAAGTTTTCTGACTTATCACTTAGAAGTGAAGCAATGTTAGTGTTATCACAAGGCTGATGTTCTGATGTTGACATGATTTTGTTAATGAACTTACAGAAACTATTTACTATTCCAGTATGATCAGGATTTTACTTCTTTCTGTTGATAAATAAAATACCATGGCAAAATGGGATACAAGTCTAAGTGCTTTCTATTTCAGGATTTTGCAATTATTATTTCACTCTTGCCTATCTGGGAGCCCTTTGTTCCATGAAAATTAGGTCAGGGGAAAAAAAAAAGAAATATCAAGTGGAATTAAAAGAGGTGACTGGAGGAAAATGTATGAAAAAAAAGAATGAATGGTGAAAAGACAAGACAGCTATTATAAGAATCCAAACAAAACCCACTGAGGCAGATCTCTTGAAGGAAAGCAAAAGGGGAAGTTTATATAAGGATTAAAATTGCCCACGAGTAAAGGAGTTTTCTGCCTTGGAATTAGTGATGAAAGGAGGGCAAGAAGCTCTGTTTGGTATGCAATAACAGTTCAAACAGTCTTCTACATTAATCTTCTGTGTCAGGTAGTTTCCTGATACTGCATCTCCAGAGCAATCCTCTGCAGCGTGAAGATATATACTTGGAAGGAAAACAACACAAAATGGATCAGAAGGAGGGGAAGCCTTAAAATCAAATCCCTCAAATACTCATGTGATAAGAGTATATAAGGCAGCAATTAATAAAAGGGAAAATCAGACCCCTTTTAGACTGATTTTTGAAAAATAGTTTTACTTATTGGTAGTAAACCACTCCTCCAAAGCCCAAAAGAAGATTAAAAAAAATAAGAGATCAATATTTAATTTCTCAGAAGGACATATAGACACACAAAGTATCTTGTTTAAGACAGGATTTTTTTTCTCTTTTTTATTTTTTCTGCTTTGCAAGCTATCATTGAAAAATAAGTCTACATCTCTTGTCCAGGAACTCTGTTGTGCAGTTCTGCTGCTATTTGATTAAAAACACTTTGTGGTGATTTTGATTACCAGAATAGAAGTCACACTTGAACCATTTTGCCTGCTTTCCAAAGACAGTCATTTATGGCTGCAAATGTTTGTGGAACTATTCCTCAACTATGTGTAGTGGAATTTCTTCCCCATGGATTGAGACAGAATTATCTCTAAACTGGATCTTTGTTGTGGAAGAATCTGTGATAAAGAGGATATCTTTTGAAACAATGATCTGACACATTGCACAAGAAAGTCTCCTAATCATTGGCTGAATTTCCTTTTCTGTTTGTTTTAATCAATATTTAATAAGTACTTACTATGCTGCAAAATAATTTTACTAGAAGATGATGGACTTATAACAGGGAGAGAAAAAGAAAATATCTTCTGAATTATTATCTACCTCCTTTAAATCCTTTTGTTCAGGGGAGCGTTAAAAAATCATTTATCAGTACCGAATTCCGAACCAAAAGCTCTAATTACTTTTAACAAGGTTTTAAAAAGTGAGGCTGTACTATGAAAACACAAAGGAACAAAATGTAATATTTCCTGTTTCAGCCTCACTGGAAAAAAAATGATGTTGGAGGTTTGCACCTCAATGTTTGAGCTCAAATCCAAAGAACACCTCGGGAGACAGTGGGAGTCATAGCTGTGTACTGAAAGGTGCAGAGCTGTGTGGTTCTTGTGGTAGGTAAAACCTTGCTCAATAAAGTGATAATTCACAAAATTGCATCTACCATTCTCCATCTGCCACCTTCTACTTGAGTCTTGCAGGGCTGAGCCTCTCCTTAAACTGCAGAAATACAGAAAAATAATACACTCCATACTTTGCCTCTGTTCCTTCTGGAGCTGGAAAAAAAGCTTTTGTGGTTCTCAGCATTTTGCAGGACTTGGCCTTGAATGCAGTTCGTGACCCCGTGGTATCTTACTGAAATACTGTAGTGTGACTGGACACTGGACTGTGTACCTACTGAAGCATATTTTGAATACTCCTCACCAAAATGTCATATATAAATAGAACTGCTTTAACATATTGCAGGCATCTGGTTTTTTAAAGGATCTTTGTGCCTCTCTGGGTTCTTGTATGTTAAAAAGTCAATTATTGCAAACTATCTCTATAATTTTTGGATCATTACCCATTTATCCTTAAGGAAAAATGTCCTTGCTTAAAGAATGCTTAGTGTATAATATGGTTACTCTAAATTTTAATGACATTTGAAGTATCTGTTACTGTACCATTAATTGCTCTCACCATGTCCTGAGTTGTTTTTTTTTATCCTCTACAGAAGATACTCTTACCTCTCAGTGTGAATTGGATTTTTCTCTAGAATGAGAGCAGTTTTGGTATCTGGTAAATATATTAATGAGTCATCATCAGGAATTTACTGAACAGGTTAATCACTGAATCTTTGTACAGAGCTGGAGAGGATATTCATAAAATACAGTCGTGATAGGAGAATTCAAGTAGAATAAAAGTATTCTCTGAGATCATGATGGTTTTAGACTTGACAGAAAAATTTAGTGATACAGCAAAATTTTCTCCTAGTGCTGTGAGTTTTTCCCTTGATGGTTGCAAGATGATCTTTTAGCAAGTGAAGTACAATGGTGTGCTTACAAATATAACTGTTCTTTGGCCAAAAAAAAGTCCTGTTTCATCCCCTGAAGAACTGAGGTAATTTCATAAACATGTTTCTGTGTTCCATTTAGAAAATGTTTATTCTCCTGGACATGGAACCCTCAGTTACAGCTACTGTCAAATTAAATGACCTTACTGAGAAGGATAGATGGTAAACTGCAGAGGTTTCTGCTGCAGGTGGCATTCTTTTTGGTGTTTACCTTCAAAACAGCTGGCAGTGTTTGTAGTCGTGTAAACATGAGTAGTGATTACTCATTTCATAAATACAACATACATGTAATAAGCAAAGCCAGCAAATATACCTTGACTGCACAATTTCCTTGCAAAGGATGTTTTTCTCAGGTGTATTGATCTGAGCCAATATTACATTGCAGTTCCTGAAACAACTTTGTAATACACTGTCATTTCAAATTGCTGCCTTTCACATCTGCTGCATCATATCATGGGTAGTGAACAATGTAATAAAATTATTTTTTTGTTTCTGTTTGATTTGTCAGACACTTCGCCCCCTTTTTTCAGAATTAGTTAATGAATTTGTTGTTTTTCCTTTGCATCAAGTTTTGTACTTACTCGTAGGGTTTTGATTTTCAACACAGACACACGTGGGTAGCTCACAAGGAAATAGTCTTTTACTCAGTTTGTCTTAATTGCTGGATCTCAGTTTATCTTTTGGCCAAATGGAGGCAAATTAATTATTTTGACTGTAAAATGCTCTATGGAATACTGATGGACCAATACTGGTGATTAGAATTAATAATTGCTAAAACTACTATTTACATGATTTGCTTCTGTTAGCAAAGAGAACATTTAGTATTCAAGCACTGAAGGCTGAAGTAGGACAGTTTCTAAAATGGACAGTCAGCTCCAAGATGTCTAGAGGCCATTTCCTCTCCTAAAAGTTATTTAGTATAAATAGTGTTTTTACTTTTTCCATTTCTGTTCCCTGCAGCAGTTTATAGTAGACATTAATTCTCAATTTTGGAGCTCCCTTTAGTCACCCACATATTTCTGATATCTGCCCACTGCTAATGAATATGAATGAAATGAAAAGTAATCCCTCATAACTTAAAATTATTATTGTAGAGTATGATAGAAATGGGCAGGTTTATATAAAACACTCTAAAGTACATTTTTTAATAACCCTCCCTATAATTCTTTGAAGAGCAGATGTCAAAATGTGCTGCAGTAATTTCTCTGAGAAAGGAAATTGTATTAAATTAGAGGCAGAAAAGTCACACAAGAGGCAAATACTTAAATTCTTAAATTAAATTTTGTACAGCACTGTGCATATGAACAGAGCTGTTTGCATTATTCATTGTGCATAACTCATTGGCCAGATTTAAGCCTTTTATGTTGAGGTACATCATGATTTTGATAGCTTTATTTTCTGATTATTTATAGAAGTTTAGTGAAGTCTTTGTAAGAGCAAATATACAGTGCATCTTGCTCAGATAATTGCTTGGCCAGAACGACAATATAGAAATCTGATGTGGTTTAGAGTCTTTATTACAAGTTAAAAAATTACAATAAAAAAAATTAAAAGAAACCTTCATGTGCACCTAATCAGTAATGGAAAAATATGCATAATGACCAAGAGCAAACCTACATCTGCTCTTGGTTTAAAACATTTACACACATGAAGAGAAAGTATGAGGAGAACAGGTTTCAGAGTGAGCTGAAATCCAGAACATAGGTGGACAATATGATTAACTGGCTTTGAAAAGGATCAAGTGATTATGAACTCTCAACAGCGGCAATTAGCAACTGGCTAATTTTGATGGCTGCTTTTTGAATTTTCTTATTCTATTTAAGAAAATCACTGCAGAACAATAAAGTGGACTGTGATAGTGTATAAGGTCACTGTGAATGTAAACTGAGAATCTTTTTTTAAAATACTGTCAGCACTGTACACCTGTGTGAGAATCAGTGTGCATTAATGGTCTAGGTTGCCCTGGTGAAAGTAGATGGAAATTACAAATAAATTTCTTTAATAATAAGGCTGAAGCCACTTGTTTGTTTTAGCAATAATGTCTAATCTTTTTCTAGGCAAAGTATGTGTATGGTTATACACCTATAAGTGCAAATAATACTGAAGTAAAATAATGGAAAGAAGAGTCTCATTGCAGGTGCCTCTAAATGTGCCATAGATAAACAAAACTGCTACATTATTTTTGTAGTCTGGTTACTTTATTTGGGTTAATGACCTTGTGTTTGTGTACTGAGATCTAACAATAATTAGATTAGTTTTCCAAATTGCAGTCTCTGACATCCAAAGCCAATGTTTAGACTGAAGTGAAAAAAACCCCAAAAGTTCCAAAGAGTTCAGAAACAAAACAGTGAGAAATTAAACCATGACAGCTCCAAAAATTCTGGCACTACTCTCCACTATGACAAAACACAGTATGTGTGGATTATGTTGAGGTCTATGAAATTGTCCCAGTGTGCTGGAACAGCATCAAAATAAAGTGTGGATAGAGGACTTCCTATAACTCTTGTGCTTTTCATTGTGATGGCATTATAAGTGCATTGCAGGCCTTAAAGCTTAGACATGAGTGTCACCCATGCAAGAGTTAGGTACATTGTTAGCAAATGTTTTGTGGTCACTGAGATGTGAGACAGACTTGGAGTTTGTGCTGGACAGACAGATTAAATTCAGCTTTCATAGCAGAAGTGAAAGCTAATAGTCTGTCACACAGAAATAAGTTAGGATGGGTGTCACGATGCTGACACATCACCAGGACAGAAAGGGAAAAAGATCCTCTCCATATCAGTGTAACAACTCACAGTTCATGTCCTTGGAGTCAGGATTTTCCTCCCAGCTGGATGATGGCAGCCACTCACTGTGGTTCCTGTTGGAGAGTCAGTACTGCAGCAGCCCTGAATATTTGACAAGTGGTGACTTTAGCCAAAAATATTTCTAAACAAAACAGAAATGTAAGACTGTTGTGAGTATGTTTTTGTTTGGAGTCTTCATAGACAACATGGTAGTTTGTTTTTGTTTTCTCCTACTTTTTTAGTGGTTGATTTTATTATAAATACCTATTATATCATGAGATGTTCTGATATTGTTAAATAGCATCTTTAATTGGTATTTAAAAATGTAGTTAAAGCAAGCAAGTTACTCTATATTTTATTAGCATAGAATTACTGCACTGTTAAATCCAGAATAAATAGTGTCCATATTTTAAGCTAAGTACAGTATTAATTACTTTACACTGGAGTTTGTTATTTTACACTTAACAGTAAATTAATTTGGTTTAGCTAATGCGTATTAAATCTAGATCCTCATGAAATATGCTTGCTTAAAACCCTGTTTCGGTATTTCAGAGAGTATATTGCTGGGAAATGTAATTAGTTTATATAACTGAATTAGAACCTACCCAAGTAATATGCACAGATCCCCTCTTTATGTGTTGAAAGAGACTTCAGTAGAAAGTAGTTTTCAGGCTTTGGTGGTAAGACAAAGGTTTTTCAAACCTTCTGAACTGTTGTAGCTGCATAAATTTGTAGAGGACTACACGGTGCTCACTTCCAGTCCACTAATTATGGATGAAATGCAGGGATTTGTTGTATCTGCTAATATTGCTTGTTCTTGCACCCCAGCAAGCATTCAGAATCATATACAGCAAGCTATTGGCCTGGAAGATAACAGGTCATGCTTGTAACTTTCCCTTAAGTATCTTTTGCAGGAATAAACCCTTTAAAATAAGACAAAATTAAACATCTTGCTCAGTTTATAAAGATTTCAATCACTGTAGATGTGAGGTCAGGTAAAGTTCAGTTTGAAACAAATTAAGAGGGGAAAAAAACCCGAAATATAAAATCAGCCTTAAAGAAGGGTCAGAGAGTAAGCACTTATTTGAAAAGCATGCACTTATCTGAAGAACAGCATAGCTAATTCAGTTATCAAAGGGAGGAGGGGAAAGGCAGGGGAAGGGGGCAGGGAAGATGTCTTTACAATAGATAGATACTTTATAGACAGGCTGGGACTGGTACAATTGTTCCATTAAGTGCAGGTATTTTTCTGTCTTAAGCTTCTGAAATCAATGCCCCCTAATCTCATAAACAAAGCAAGAGTTGACTTTGAGGGAACTAATGCAGCCCAAATAAGACTGGATATAGATATAATGAAGGAATAAATTTATATTACGCATCCAAAAAGATTTGACGAACTCCTCTAAAAATAATAACGTTCCAGCCCGGAACAGGAGAAACTGGATTAATGTTAACAGGCTTTATTTAAACTCAATGAAATCCACAAGACAGATTTTGTTACGTGGAGGATTATCGTGTGCAACAGGAAACTGTATAAAACTCGGAGATTTTTGAGACAAGGTATTTGACTAAGGGAAAGATGACATAAAGGGAAACATACAGTTCTCACCAAACTTTCTATTTAGAGCAAAGAGATGCTGATACAGTTTCCCACATCAGATTGTTTGCATGCACTTCATAAACAATCATGTCCTCTTTTTAAGACTAATGACCTTTCATTTCCCTCTTTGGAAGACTTTATTTTCTCAGTAATTAAAACCTGTGCTTTAACCATTCATTTCCAGTATCATTTAGGAAAGGTATAGCACTTGGTCAGGATGAGTTCTGACTAAATCATGAGGATGAGGACTAAATCTCCACGTGAGGATGGAGATTTGATGTCCAGTTAATGATTACTGCACTTGTTAGAACCTAAAATGCAGCCTAAAAGACTGAAGTTGAAGTGGAGAATTCAAGTATTCCTGGTGTGTCTCTCTAGGACACAAGCAAGCTGTTGACCAACTTCACCTCTACTTTATGCTTTCAAAAAAGAAAAGTCAAACAAAACTCTGAGGGCAGTGACAGTTCCTTAACAGTTGTTCAGTTGGATTAATGAGTAAAAGGTGTGATTCATATGCATTATTTTAAGTTTTAATTCATAGGACTGGCCAGATGGACACTCTTTCTAGATAAAGTGATACCATAGTTTAAAAAAAATAAATTAAAAATTCATTTAGATAATCACAGCAGCAAATGAGTATTTCTGCAACTGAAGCAGAAGTGTTGCTCTGAAAGGCAATTGTATGAATGAGTTTCAAGGTCCTTGTTGTCCTATATTTACATCATAAGTTTTCCAAAGGGAGTCTTCAGTCCCCTGCTGTGTGTTGTAAGACTTGATGTTCTGTTCTTTGGGAACAGGAGCAATTAGGATGTAGATCACGCAAAACATTTCTGGTTGTACAGTCATTAAAAATTTTCCTCTCTGGCCCTGTCATGGCACTGCTGGGAATGTTCAAGGACTGCTTCAGCAACACCAGAAAACAAACCTAATGCTGCCCATATCAGCCACTGTAGCCAGGTAGTACTGATCAATCCAAATTTTCTCCTCCTTATAGAGAAGGTAAAAAAAAAATGTTCCATCTACTGGATTTATTATTGTGCATCATATCATCTTTTCTGTTCGAATTTCATTCTGCTCCATCTTTTTGTTTCAGATAATTAAAAAATTTCAAAATGAAAATTTTATTCTATGGCCTGTTTTAAAACATAACATAGACAAAGTGGTTTTAAGGTAGTCTGGCACTTGTAGTTTTCACATATTTATAGAGAAATCTCTGTGCTTGTCTCTGAAGTGATTTTACCTGCTGTTTTTGAACAAAAGTGAGGTTTTTATTTCATTCTGTTGTTTGCTCGTAGATTTGAAGCACCGTGTGGGGTTTTTCCTTGCACTAGAAGTGGTCACTGAGAGAAATACAGATGAAAGCCACTCTTCTGTTTCCCCACTTATGGCTTTGAAATCACAAAAATGCACGTTCATGTTTTCAAAGGAGGTTCACAAAGCGCCCTTTGCCATTTTCTTCCCTCAGCATCCCTTCCCAACGGAGGAGCTTGTTACAAGAGGGTGGATTGCCCCGCCATCGCATCTGAGGCATCTTACATCTCCTAATTTCTGTGAATATAGCAAAGGTTTGTGTGTCAGATGATCATACCAGGAAATATGCCCCTAGTTTGTGTTCCTAGATGAGGAGGAGATCAGGCTGGTCAAGCAGGACCTGCCTTTCACAAACCCACGCTGGCTGGGCCTGATTCTCTGGTTGTCCTGCTCGTTGGACTGAATCACTGATATCCAACACTCTCTCCTATCTGGCTGCAGTCCTTTCTGTAGATTAAATTTGCCTCTCACAACAGCTAAATAAAAGGCTACTTCTCCCTGCTGACTGGCTGTTATGTTAGGTATGCTATTCTAGTAGTTTATTATTTTCTATTGACTCAAACTTTGAGGGGAAAAAAAAAAGCTGAGAGCGCAAAACTTGATATAGAATTTGGGTCATAATGAAAGATCCTTCAGTGTTTACACAGTGTCAAATAGCAGACCACACTTTTTTGCTTTTTATCTTATTTAGACAGAGCCCAAAGCGTTTTAGATGTCTGTTATGAAAACAAATAAGCATCAAACCATGATGTAAAAATTGCTGCATCTTTCACACTGGTGGAACAGCAGCTGTGTTGGGGCTGTTCTGACACTAAAGAAATAACTTCAGACATTTCTCAGGTGTCAGGTAACTCCTCTGAGAAAATCAATGCTCTGAGAAAATCTGAAGATTAGAGAAGTCTTGAGTGTATATAGGCTTGTTAATAACAAGTTGCATGATATTCTTCCTAGGATAATAGGCTGATATTCAGAAGACAGCTCTGCCATGAAGTATTTACATATATATATATTATTTTATTTTCATCTCTAGCTTTAAAATTTACGTTTAAAAAAACTTGCAAAATAGCCCGAGATTCCAATATCTCTTTATAAACAGAAGTGGGGATCATCCATTTTTAGTTTAGACTTACCTAAAAATTGTTATAACCCAAGATGCACTTCTCACTTCAGAAGTTACATTGCTGCTTCATCATTAGAATTTTATCTCAAATAAAGAAATTCTTCATTCTAAATTTACCTTTAAGTTAAATATCTCTCCTAATA
This sequence comes from Myiotriccus ornatus, assembly GCA_036023395.1. NCBI lineage: Eukaryota > Metazoa > Chordata > Aves > Passeriformes > Tyrannidae > Myiotriccus > Myiotriccus ornatus. Next base: position 14,389,117 of record JAYRBT010000156.1, read on the forward strand.
ATGCCACTACTTGTTAGGATATTTTCCAAGGTTTTTTTTGTGCTATGTGAACTTGTGGTCAAATGTGGGTATCTTATCATCAGCACATTTGGATTTTCTTCATTCATAGAGTGCAAATCCATATTTTGGCCAATATTGTTGGGGTTTCTGTAACTGAAGACTTTAATTCATGTCAGAAGCTCTCAGAAGAGAAGTAATTGTGTTGCATTTGGTGTTGATGAAACAAAAAAGACAGCAAATAATATGTTACGTGGTTATATTTAATGCGCATTAGTGCAGGGGAAGAAATTACATAGCTGTCTACAAAGTCAGCAGCAAATTGTGTGTGTCTCAAAGGTGCTTTGACAAATAGGTCTGCAGTTCCAGAAAGCAGGTCAGGGAAGGGTTCTATGACAAATTAATTCAAACTTCAAATTCCCTGAAAGTTGTTACTGACATTTTTCATCTGCACGCTTAGGATCACAATAGCAGGTTATGGCATTACTGCCCTTAAAAAGACTTTCTTAGTTTCCTTCTGCTTTACTGTCATGTTTAGTTACCTGAGTATTGAATCCCTTCTGCCCTATAGAGAACCCAACATACTTTGAGCACTTTGTTGTGCACTTCTTCCCAGAAACGTTCCCGATACAAAGTGTTACTTCTGAGCATCCAGCAATCGCCTGAATTATCCTTCACTTGTGTCCTGCTAGGATTCCTACAGGAGCTGACAGCCTGGGCTCAGTCCTCTGGGACAGCAGCATATGCTTATGCCTTAGGCATGGAGAAACATGGATCTGGTGTTTGCTTGTTGGTGTATTACAGAAGTTACAAGGAGTGTTTGGCTCCTCTGTTTTTCTCCTTTCTGGTTTCTCCTCGATTACCCTGACTTGTCCAGTCTTCTCTCCACATGAGTCATCTGTATTTTCCACAGGCATTCTGGAAACTGGGCCACAGTGCACTATTGTCTTCTTTCAATCAATCAAACTATCTTAACTGCTGTAAAATTTTCAAACCAGCATCCTTCCTTCCTTCCTTCTCTTTAAGTCCCCAGTGTGTCCTACAGTCACTGCTGTTTCTTTGTACCTCTTTTTTTTTGTTCAGATGTTCTTTCATCTTCAGCTTGAATAATGACTGCCTTTTTTGCAGCTTTGACTTTCTTAAAAACATCATCCCTCTCTCTCCCAAATTGTCCTTTACAACTCTGATTCTGTTCAACATGTTCATCAAGGTCATCTTATCAAGGCCCTATTTTCTGGTGAAGTTTTTGTACATCTTCACATCAATGAATGTCATACTTCACTGATGTCTGTCAGCACAAATATTGCCAGCCTCTCTTTCCTCACCTCACACCCATTTTCAAGCAATTCCATGAAGTGGAGAATGATTTCCTTAGCCCAGCTTGGCTAATCACATTCGATCCTTCCTAAAACCTTTTGTCTTGCAAAAGAAATGAGAGAATTATGAGGGCAGGAAATCAAGAACACAACTGCTAGGGTGAACCACATGGCGCAGCAGGCAACAAAAAATGCGGAGACAAATTTTCCCAAAATTATAGCGGGATTTCCCAATGTTGTTTACTTACTGTACGAATTATTTCCCCCCCCCCACCCCCTTCCTATTGCTGCCACTCCAGAGACTTTCTCTGTGGCACCTTTGGAGTGATCCAGGTACCTGATCAGAACTGCAAAGAGCTGTTTTGTGGGATTCAGGGAGACTGTTCCTAAAGTTTCTGCAGAAACCTCAGTTTTTTGTTTCTTGGCATATTACTGATTACTTGCCCAGCACTCACAGCTCTCTGAAAGTTCACTTGCAGTTGTGTACCTCTTTTTTCAGCTAAAATCCTTACTTCAAATCCATCAGCTAAAGAGCAGAGCCTGTTCCTGTTGCTCTGATATTCTTTCCACACCCATAATTTCTTTTTCGCTGAGTGCAGAGTTGTTTTGGAACACCACCATCAGAAATGTACTAAGTGGACTCGCTGTCATTCATTGTTACAAGGGGCTGCGTGAATAAGACAGTTTTCTTCCCAACAGAAATATGTGCTAATGGTCAAATGACCTGCAAACACACTGTGACTCTCATTAAAGTTAATGGGAATCAGGTCTCAGACCTGCCTGACAATTGACAGGACACCACTTAGTAAGAAAGTTTGTTTAGGGAGAAAAAATGTTACCATCAGCTCTAAGATGCCTTAAATATTTTTCCCCTTTCTGTTTCCCTTATCTTTTGTTTTGCCAAAAATAGTTTTAAAAAGGCCTTCTAAAGTATGACATTTGAAGTATTTCCCCTTCCCACAGTGCTTTCTTTTTTTTTTTTTTTAAGGTGTTCCTTCTGCCTTTCCTCAATCCACAGAAATGAATATGAGCCTTTGCTAGGCATCATACTGCACTTCTGATTTTTTTTTTTTTTTTCAAATGAAAAAAGTAATCTTTCAGCAGTTTGGGACGTTTTAGGTGAGGCACTGCCTAAAATGGAAGTCTGAAATTGTTTGTTGCCCTTTACGGCTCTGGCACAGAAAATATTGAAATGCTTTTTCTTTCCTTTTCATTTTTTTTCCCAGCTTGTTTATTGTCTCTCAGCTTGGTTATGTCCAGTTCAACACTAAGTAGGCAACGCTATTAAATTCTAATCACTTGGTTGAACAAAAGCCTGCTTCATAAATCATTCTTTAATAGCCTGTCTAAAATTTCTTTAGGGTGTTGGAGCTGCATTGCAATGTTGCTTCGCCGATCAGACTCTAATTATAGAAATTATACATCCAGCAGTTAAACCAGTAAACAAGCCTTCTCAGATTGGTGCAGTAATCCTGTGTCAGTTAGGATCTTTCATGTTGATTCTGGATTTCTGTCACTCTCTAATCCTGCTGTGCCCTGAAATATCTACTATTACATATCATCCCTGCACTACTTGGACTTCCCATAGAGAGCTGTCGTAACTGCTGTTTAAAGCCTGCCTCACTGGATTGCTTATTTGGAAGTGCTTTAGCAATTAACTCAAAAAGTGTAATATAATTAAAATTATTCCGTAGCGTGAGGTGGTACCATGGAATACAATAGAGAAGAAAGGAAAATCATACTCATACTATTTTGTGGGTCATTATTTCAGTCTCCTGTTTATGTTATAGGAGCTACTGGCACTGTTGTTTTATAACAAAGAGTGAAATTAGGGGATATATAAGATTCTTGTCAAATGATTTCTGGCCATGCATCACCTAACTGGTTTTTTTTCTTTTTATAATAGTTATTTCTGTCACTAAGTTAGGCACTATTACAGTTGCACCGCAGGAACTGCTTGAAAGGTGAAGGGATCATGTAGGTTACAAAATACAAAGTATTCATTATTTTCCAACATCTTATTGTTAGTATCAAAATTTCCTTTTAGCGACACAAGGCATTAGCAAAAAGTTGCAGGAGCAGGGAGATATGGAAGACAGAAAGAAGGATTAACTAGGTATTTGCAGCATAAAATTAAAAACATTGATCTTGTTTTGGGTTTTAATTCCTTTTCTTATCAATTTTTCTTTATAACATTTTGTTATGACCTGAGTTTGGGGACAAAACTTCAGTTTCAGTCCATGAGTTATAACCTACCTATGACATCAGCTTTGTTAGATGGAAAAGCTGCCTAGCAGAATGAGCACATGCCTGGCAGAAACAGGGTTTAGTCTTACTCTTGTAAGGATCCGAATACTTAGAGATCACTGCCATTCTCAGTGCATTTAATTCAGTAATCTAACCCAGGATATATATCTGGGAGGCTGATAAATGGGAAAGCTGCATCCCCCAAAACTCTGAAACAAAAATGTGGGTCGGCTGCTTCCTCGGTAATTTTGTTGAGCAGCAGAAGAGCCTTCCATCTGTCCTTATGGCCTGTTACTGAGCTGTATTCTGTAGGATCAAGAACCTTCAGGTTTATTTGTTTTGATTTGGTTTTTTTTTAACAGTTCTCTGCATGTTTCTGTACCTCAAAGGTAGTAATTAAGTTTGTCTCGAATTAACATCTGTTTCTATGCAGAATTTCCTAAATTGTCATGTTTACGGCTTAAGAGTCTTGAACTGGATGGACTGAAAAGCAGATAGTTGTCATTTGGCAGATGAAACAATAAAATGCTTCCCTATGAGAATCCAGTCCCACCACGGGGTATTTGCTTCAGACACTACATTGACACACACCTATTTTTACTCAACCAGGAGGCCAAAACAAAGCTTTATCATTTAGGGTTGTTGTATAAAAAAGACCAAAGGAGGGCCTATGTTTTTGTTTAAACAGCTGAGTGGGAGAGAAGCCCTTTTCTGAGCCTCATTTTTGCACCAAGCACTTCCATGCACGTGTGAGGCTCCCCTCGCTCCAGTGAGAAGGAACAAATCCCAGCACTTCCAAAATTGCCATTGTCTCTGTGGGCTGGAGTTTAAGGGGTACATGGGATGAACTCAAACCGATTTGCTCCACTTGCTGCTGATCCTGATTAAAATGCTGGCAGTAATAGTTTACTTTTATGTCAGCATAATCAAATAAAAGCTGTTTGAAGTGTAATAGCCGGAACCGTAGTTGGGAACTTGTCACACGAGCAATTCAAGAAATATAAAGGTAATATTAATTATTTTAGAAGTAACTCCACTGAATATGGTGCCATGAAAAAGAATCATGGTTAACAGTCATCTCATTCCACAGAAAATTTGAGCCAGTCCAGTTTATGCTCATCTGTGAATTTGTTTACTACAAATTTCTTCATCGCCTAATAGCTCATTCATTCAAAACTTTCCAGGAAATGATTCAGCAGTTCTTAAAATGTTTATGAAAACTTATGTATTGGATAACTTTTATGAAGCCATTTAGCAACCCTTGCAACGTTCTGACAATAATTAAAAAGGGATGATACTGCAAACTGCCTTTTAGCAGGCTAAGTTTTTCAGATGAAGGAGTTCTTGCTTCTTACAGGAAGATGACTCTACATTTTTGTTACGACCCCTACTGCAGCACAGGTAAAAGAGATAGTGAGACACTGAACTCATGTCATTTCTGTGAGCTCAGAATCCATTCCTAAATGTACATTCACTGCAAGGAGCAATACAGGGTTTACAGAGCAGTTTAATTCAGCCCAAGTCGCATAATTCAAATCAAAGTACAAAAGTGTCGAGTGTTCAGCAGTCTTTCATTGCTCACAGGACTTTTTTCTATAATATCTGCATTGTTGCCTGTTGTGAAGTAAGGTTAGTGACTCCTACCTGCTCACTTCTGCCACAGGCAGGCAGGGAAAGGGACCCACCACCACCTTCATGAACCTGCCTGATCACTAAGGAAACAGAATTTAAACACTCACAAAAAAAAAAAAATGGGAAGGTTTTTAGTTGAATGATTCTTCTCACTTTTGCTCTGACAATCTTTACATTGCCTTGTCAATCTTACACTGCAAGATGTGAATTCATAGGTTGCACTGACATAAATGCAAATTTTTATATCTGCATTCATTGCAGATACATAAGAGGCTACTTTTTGCTGTCAAGTTCAACTTGACGTGAAAAGTTTTTAATAAGTTAACAATTTCATCAGGGGAACATAAGGCACTGGAATATCTTTAAATAATGTAACACTAAATCAGTGTGTAATCTTTGCTACAGGTAGAGTAAAACAGATCCTTTGTGAAGTCTAATGTGTTCCAGTCCAATGAGCATTTGCATCTTATAGTGCATTTTAGCAAATGATGCATTACTAAATTTTAGTTGAAACAAGACCTTGGGCAGAATAGGCACCATTGCATAAAACCCTAGAAGTCTACACTAGTACACAGCTTGGGTAATTTAACAACCACAGTTAATGCCATAAGAATTACATCTATTTCTTTTGTGATAAATCACTATTAAAACCATATTTTGTCCAAAGAATCACGGGAGCATCATTCACTGATGTGCAGATTGTGGAAATCTCCCTGTCACACATTTCTACGAGCAGCACCTGCCTCACCACATCTGTTCTCAGGTTCTTGCTGCAAAAGGTTTCTGAAGGTTTCCTTTCTTTCTACAGTTCCACACGCAGCCATCAGGCCTGTTTTCTGTTGAGAAAACAGATCAGTAGCACTATGTTGTGTTGACACCCAGAAATGAGTCATCTCTGTGTCTTTTCTGGAAGATGCAGGTTAAATAAGGTCTCCTTACTGCGTTCTTCCTCTTGTTCCCCCTCTTCCTTTTCTGCTCCACGCTCCTGGGGAGTAGCAGGAAGCACAGCAAGGCATAGGCTACAACCAGCAATGATCAAACCCTTCAAGAGCTTTCCACTAGTTATTCATTTCAGCAGATTCTCCTGTTTGGTGACTCATTTCCTTCCAGAAGTTGCGTGCTGATATGATTGACACCTCAATTTTATACTGACAGTTATAATTTTGCTTACAGCTCAGTTTTGTGGGAGTGCGAGAGAGAATTGCTTCCACTCAGTGGTCATTGATCAGCTTATTAATTAGCAAGGTCTGAGAGGTTTGCAGTAGGTGGATGGAAGCAGATCAAAAGCAGGTTGTCTCTGCTGCTGCTCCACAAAGCAACTCAGTCCTGCAGGATCAACACTCCTGCTCTCACAAAGTGAACTAGAGCAATCCACCTAACGCAATTATAGTATCAATAATCAGCTGCTTAAACACTTGGCCAAGTGCACTTCCTCAGTATGAATATTTTACTGGCCAGTATATTATTGGCCAGTTTTATAAAATCTTAAGCAGCATTTTTATTTGTTTTCCCCAGGGCTTGTTTCACTGTGGTATTTTGGTATTTGACAGGAGCTTGTGTGTTCAAGTTAAAATGAAAATGAGGGGGAAATAAAAGATTATGGATTTTTCTAAGAACAAGTCAATTACACTTAAAAATGTGCTCTTTCTTCCTCAGGTGAATATAAAAGAATAATAAATGCTAATTTAAAAGATATATTAATTCAGTCTTGTTCCATGCTATCATTTTTTTTTGTATATAAACAACTATGAAGTGATCTAATAGCAATTTACACCCACTTCTTCCATGCTCCAAATGCTGGTGCTAGCTATGTCGAACAATAATAGTTATTTGAAAATATCTAATTATTTTCTATTAATGTAGTTGCTTTTAAGTAAAGACAAATACACAGTGACTCATTTAAGGTAAATCAAGATTTCAGAGAGATTCAGAGTAATGTGTGATTGATGAGAAATAGAATTGTTAGAAGGAAAATAGCAAACACTCAAGTAAGTAAAGACAGTATAAACTAAGCCATTACATACTGGGAATATCTAAATGCTTTGTCATCACTTGCTGTTTTCTAGTGTGTGGTTCTGCTGGAAAACCTTGATTAATCAATGTGGAAGAGATTCAGTGCTTTTAGTGGGGTAGATTTGTCTCATTCTAGCAAAAACAGGTGATTCATCCTTGTATTTGCCTTTAAGTTTACTTTTTTTAAAAAAATTTTTGCTTTCTTCAGCAGAAATCTGACTTCCAAAGTAACTTGTAACAATTCCTCTGTTTTGATACTTAGTAAAGTATATCAAATGCATTTTGTGGACTTTCCTCATTAAGAAGGATTGGGCTGAGAATCTGTATATGTGATCAAAATTACCAACTAAGTTTTGGTAGAGGGTTTATACTTTTTACATGGTGTGTCAGTGCCACCTAAGAAGCCTAAAGTGTATTTTTTGCCTTTGTTTCTAAGAAGAGGCAAAGACACATGATTCAAATGGGTAGGAGAAGGGAGTCAAGCAGGGAAATACTTCCAGCATCTGTGGGAAATTAGTCTTGACCAGCCAGGGTACTCAGCAGAAGAGGACTCTGCTCCTGCCACAGGAACAAACAGCAAGGACCTGTGCTGTGAAACATGAGGGGTTTTAAGAGACTGTGATTTCCCCTCCTCTGGCTTTTTCTGAACTCTGGAGCCTGTGTGCTATTTCTGAGGCTGCAGAGGAAAGTTGAAAGGATTCTGGCAGAATGTAAATCATGAGATCATTAACATTTCAGCCCAGTTTCTCTCCAGCAATGTGTAATCGTAGCAGAGATGATTGATGGGACTGGGGACTCACAAGATAGATATTATGGGTCATTCCCCCATATTTCCTCATTTTCTTTCCCCTTTTGCTAATCCCAGTTTCAGATAACATCACTCAATCAATTTCACTGCTGGTCTAGAGCTGTATTCTTCTAATATCAGATATTATATCACATATATCTCTGGGTAGATATGTGTTCTGCCTTACTGGTTTTTATGCCTGTCCCCTTTTTTTTTGTTTATGCCCCGTTATAATATATGGCAGAAATATTTGCAATCATATAATTGATCTAGTCCTTGAAACTGTAAGGTCATTTTTTTTGGTTTGGTTTGGGTTTGTTTTTGTGGGTTTTTTTTCCCTTGTTCCCATGAGATAAAATCCTTCCTTAGAAGACACAACATTTAAACCAAAATGACTATTTATCATTATGGAAAATGAAAGGAAGAAAGTTATATCTTTTTCTTATCCTCCCTGCTGGGGGTCTCATGTGACATGATAAAAATATATTCCATTGTAAAATGCTCTTAACATAGGTTCATTTTCATGGTGGGTAAGCAGAGGGGAGTGGGGGACAAGGAAAATGGGCTTGTCACATCTCTCTTCCATGTCTATTCAATGTTGGCAAAAACTAAACCCAAACAAAACACAGTTCTTAAAATTTTTCTTTTTAAACGTGACTTGGAAACAAAATAGTCGGTTGACATTGATGTAGAATGTTCTAGCAGCAGGTCTAGGACAGAAAAGTATGTGAAAGGCATCCTGCAAGAAAGGGTTTGGCCAGATGGCAAGGCTGTGCCCAGAGAGGCAATGGTTTATGTGCAGAACGCTCCAGGTGCTTGCTGTGGGTGCCATCCCATTTGCCCATTGCAATCAGGGTTTCCTATGGATACCTGTCAGCTGTGCTGCACACGGAGAAAAGTTTTTCAGTTTTTCCATCATCTTTCCCAAAGGCCTGAATGAAAATTGCAAAGGGAAACTGCAGGTAAATTGATTTATGTGCATGCTAAACATCTCTGCAGACTGTAGCTATGAAGGTGCAGAAGTTATAGAGTGTAGGGGCCAAATGTGGGGTAATCATAGAACTTTGATCCACAGTTGTCTCTTGACTGTGATAAATCTCATCTCTCCACTTCATTGTAGCTCCACATGCTAATTAATTAGAAGAAATAATTTATCTACTGTTTTTATACTATCACTTCTGCATTTAATGAGATTCATTGGCTTATTTGAATGCTATTTCAAGAATGCTTGCCAGAACAAAAGAATATATTTATATGAGAAGAGTACGTAGATAGGCATATCTGTCCTACAGCTTTCAATAGGCAGGTATGAAACTATTAGTTTAATCTTCAATGGTTTTGTCTGACAGAGGAAACATTGATAATGCAGCTGTGGTGATTATTTTTTTTGTTTTAGAAGTGAAAGGTGTTTTGAGATGGAGGGAAAGGAGATACACGTTCAATGTTGCATGCGAGGAACGGCACATCTCAATGAACCAGTAATTGTAGATGAGTGGTACTGAGTGCTGCTTTGCTGTTGACAGCCACCAGAATCCCAGTCCAAAAGGACAATGGTACATACAAATACAAATCCTGCCTCTCATACAAAGCCAGGTTGGCAATCTGGGGAGTGAGGATGACTCTGCTGACTTTCAAGTCTCCTGTGACTTCATGCACAAAGTCATGCACTTACCTTAGGTGCCATGTTCTGTAAGAGAAATAAAATGTCCCAAAACTGCAGAAATTTCTTGATGAACTTGACTTCCTTGAATTTCAGTCCAACTTCATTCAACAAAGTAGTTTTCCAAAGATAAAGTCCTACGTCAAAGTGTTCTGTTGTACAGGATATTCTTTCAAACCTGCTGCATATAAGGTAGATAGGGACAGTCTGGTATGGACAATAATAATTTTTTTAATATGAAAGTAAAGATTATTAATATTAAAGTGTTAATCCTGTTTAACATACTTATGTTTGTATTACAAATACACAGTAATGAACTAGAAAATACTATGAATTAGTTGCTCCCATACCATTCCATTCTTCTCCTCCAGTGGTTATGGTTGGATACAAAACTAGCAGGGAGTCCTTTTTAGTTGTTTTTTCTCCAACAGAACCGTCAGCAAAGGCATTTTATTACTATCAGAACAATCTGCTGAAAAATATCTAGATTTTAAATCACATTTTATTGACTTCAATATGAGCAGCTGGGTTTAATATCAGTGCTGCAGAACATGCAGCAGAACAATGTGGCATCCCAAGGAAAGACAGGAAAAAACATCAGATTGGGATTTTTCTGCTCTGAGGTTTTTTGATTGATAAAAGTGTAGAGTGGGAAGTTCCTCCCGTTTGTTTTTTTGGGGTTTTGTATTCAAGAGAGGAATTCTCAACTCCTTTAGCTGAAGCAGCAGATCTCGCAGGAAAGTTGGTTGTTTGTTAGGAAAAATCACTTTAGAATTGCTTCAGGCAGCGGCTGAGTTTGATGGATCTTTCTCTTCCACTGAACTGCCTCCAGACTGAAAAACAGTTGAAGAGTACCATTCCCTGGTTTTAACAAGTTGTTCCTAAGTCAAATTTATAGCTGTAGGTATCTTATAATAGATACCTGATTTTTTTTTTTTTTTAATAGAAGTGAAAAAACAAATCAGCTTCCCTTTCTACTCTGCAGAAATGTCATATCTTAAGGTTGTGGACACTGAGCTCAGATTCTTCCAGAGATCAGGGTACATCAATGTGTATCAGTGCCTCTCACTCAAAGGGCTGTTGTAGTTACAGAGGAAATGCATGTTAATGTGCTTTAGCTACAAGAAAATGTACAAAGCTACCAGGAAAAACTTGTTTATTTTTAGAAAGTAGAGCATGTACTGGTATCAAACTAGAGTTGTGTAAATCAATCTTCTCTCTAGTGAGACCAGATGGATTAGATGGGAAAAATAAAATGGCCTGAAGCCAAATGACGAAGAGCAGAGAAGGTAAAAAAGGTTGATTTTTGCCTTATTTCTGAAAGGATTAGATTTTAATTTACTAAGTGAGAAAGTTCCTTCAACTTTTAAGTTTTGTGTTTGTTTGGTTTTTTTCATTCCAGAATATTTTGCATTTAATTTGTTATGGTGTTAAACTTTTATTCCTCATAGTGAAAAGACAGTTTTGTAGACTTTGGACTGAGAACCGCTGTCTGAACTTGATTCCCACCTTACCCCAGGTGACAAACCCCACATCTGCAGCAGAAGGGTAGGAGTTGGATGGACTCCCCGTTAAGGAAACACTGTTAAGATTCTGCATTCTGCTCTCCCAGAATGTCTTACCCTGGTCACCAGCCTTTTTTTTTCTTTTTCTTTCCTTTGAATTGACTTTTTGGCTTGTCATATCTCTGGGCCTCATTTTTTGCTTCTGTAAAGTAGAGAAAACACTACAGTAGCCCAGCAGGGTTAAGATTTGAAAAAGCCTTATCACAGGCTGAATCATACCTTTATCTACCAGTATTATTAAATTTAGATCTATTATCATCACTTCTGATAGAGAAACAACGAGAGACTGGATTTGTGTACCTGGCCTTTGCTCCCCCACTTTGGATGAGGCTCTTTAGAAAAGAAGGTTAAGGACCAGTCAAGCTTCTCATGTGTCTGAAGATGTGGTCAAGATCCTTCAAACCTCTGTGCCTGTGTTCTCTCTTCAGCTTCTTGTAGACATGTTCATCCTTAGCAGTACTGCAAGGTTCAAACCTGCTCTCCATTTTCCTTTGCCAGGTGTTTTTTCAGGAACTGTACATCACATGCTGGAGTTTTCTTTCTGATTGGCTTTCTGGTTTTGTTTCTGTGTGTGTGCAGTTTCAAACCTGTTCCTTTTTAGCTAGAATATGGGTCTCTTAGTGATCCTGCTGAGATAATGCAGCCTGGTCGGAAGACTGCGGTATTAAAAATATTAAAACCAACAGGAACAAACCCCTTCTAACACTCATCTTGCCTGTTTTTTAGAAAGCAGCATATGCCTGGATGCATTTATCAGGACAGTACTCATAAAATGTGAATTCTTCAAAACTTGATGATGGCTAAAAACCCCCCCAACTCATTCCCAAACATGCCTTTAGGTTTTTCCACACATCTAGCTCTGTATAACAAATGCACCTGACCTGGTTTATATTCACAATGTGGAGGACATGCAAAATAAATTATATTCTAGTATCAATTTGTTATGTTTTGAAAAGACACCTTTTTATTATGTTTTTTGGTTTTTTTTTTCTTTTTATCTCTCTAGCCACTATCACTGAATGTAAATATCCAAAACATGGTACTCAGGTGGTGTCAATCAGCACAACCTGCTTGACTTTGCTTCTGCCAGTTTAAACCAGCTGAGATTATGGCTTTTAAAGAGGTCTTTAAAAAGTGATGGTGAAACATTTCCTTTGTGTTACCTTGAAAGTTTTTCTGAAAGTGGTTGTAATGGAGCACGTGTCACCTAAAACTAATTACATCACCAGTTTGGGCTTTTGAGCTGGTGCTACAGACCATGCTGGGGAAAGGTTTTAAAACTGCCTGTGGGAGTCAGGAACCTGATTTCCACTTCAAATTGATGCTAGACATTTAGTTTCACCTGACACAATGTTGACACAATCTTATTTTGAAACATTGCTCTGCACTCACGTTACAACTCTTATTTAAGACTTTAGCAGGAGTCTTTTGAAACCCAAATTTGAAAGTAACTTCTGTGGACATACTTTGTCCACGTACATTGTGCCTCTCGTTATTTTTTTTTTTTTCCCCTAAAGAAAGAGAGGAGAATCTGGTCGTTTACTTCTCTTCCTCTCCTCTTTTTTACAGTTTCATAGAGCCATGTGAGTTCTGGCATTGAACCCAGACAGGAAGAGGTCATTGCTGTAGGAACAAACTGCACATGGGACTGCATTTCTTTTAAGCAGATGGTAGCCACGTACTGCTGCAAGCAGACAAAGCTGTCTTGCTGCATCCATGTGCAAATGTGATGATTAGGGCATTCTTCTGGCACGGGAGAGAAGAAGATCTAGATTCCTTCAAGCAAAGTGATTCTGTGTTTCTCAGCTCCTGACTCTGTGCTCCATCCAGAAAGCTGCTGTGTAGAAGATGATCACAGGCATAGCTACTGATACTCTCTGTGCTTGAAAATAAAAAAGGACTGATCCTTCTGCTTCTTGAACAAAACAAGCAAGCAGAGAGCAGTTTTAGGAAGAAACTTATTCTGCAGAGAAGATTTTGGAGTCAGGACCCTGAGCAATGCCTGCATGCAGCCCCAGGTGAGGCCCTTATGCTTTGGAGGGAGATGTGTCTGTATTTGTTGTCTGATTGAAAACTTCACAGTTCCCAGATCCAGACTATGGATTTGGATTTTACTCTGGCAGGAAAAGTCCTAAAATGTGAGGTGTTGCACCACCTGGTTGCAGACACACTGGTCATTCTTCATGTGTCTGACCTTTGCTATTTCCTCGAGATGAAAAAAATGCCCAAATTTGCAGTAGTTATTTATCAAACTAATAAGGCAAAGCAGCTGGGCTAAACTGCTGTGCAACAAACATAAAGAAAAAGAAAGGTTTTCCAGCTGGCTGAAATGACCTTTTGATTTAGGGCTGAGATAGCTGCCCGTGTCCTCAGACTGGTAAAAATGTCTTTGACAATAGTCCATTCCTCAAAAGTTAAAACCGCAGGGGAGTAATTTTCATTAGACTATCAAATAGATCATGAAGGGCCATCATTAAAATCCACACCATTTTTTTCCTTTATTTTTTTCATCTTGGATCTTAAACATAAAACCTTCACATAAAATTGCCTGCCTTATTTCTGATGTGTCCCACACAGAATAAGACTTTGGTGAATCAAATCTATCTAATCTGACAAGAGTCCAGACTGCTTTATGCATAATAAATAAAGGCATTTGGGACATGACACAACCTGTGTTCCCATGCTCTGTGCTATTTTTCTGGGACATATGGAATGTTAAAGGTTTTTGTGGGAGATGGGGGAGAATCCATGTCTCAGCCATGGGAAGGTGATCAAACAGTGTGGAGGTTGAGAGGTATTCAAGATAGAGTAATAAAATTAATAGCTGATTAATAACAAATAATGTCTTGCTTCCAGCTACCCAGTGCAACTTGGAATAGGTTTTTGATTTTTGATCGTTCTAGTACTTTGTAGAGCTTATGGTCTCTTGGAAACTTTCCCTACCTGTGTACTACCCTAAGAAAACTTAATGGAAAATTCAGTTTTTGAGGCTAGAGGCATCCAGAAGCCCCTTTGGGGAGCTGCACGTGTTTTAGAGCCAAACATTTCAAATATTTTCTCGCTTAACTGAAACAACCTGGGATTAATTGCCATATTTGGTGGCCCCAGCCATGCTCTTTTTTTTTTTTTTCCTCCCTATAACCAGAAGAGCACTCCTGAAAGGTGTGTGCATCAGGAATATTCCCGCTTGCCTATAATAACACTGTCACCACTCGTAGTGGTGATGACATTTTTTTGGAGACATGCCCTGTGATTAGGTCCATTTGGACCCATCATCAAGGTTTAAGGGATTATGCAACCTACTTCCTTCTTGTTCTATTCCCTTGTTACACATTATCCATCTGGCTTGGTAGAAGGTGCCTCCTAACAGTTTTTCCATAACTGTGCCAAATTTCTGTTCCCATGGAAACTGTTTTAAGAGTGCTTTAAAATTTGAGAGGTGTGCCATTTGCTATCTAGAATGGGTCCTGTTTCCATTTTCTTCAGTTTTTGTATTTCCTTTCTTTTTTATCACCAGTTAATGTTGCCACTTGTTCTGAGCGGGAGGAAAGCCATGAGTTTGGACACTAGTCTTGTATCTCAGTTTCCACTTGTTTATCTTGTGAAAAACAGCCCTTAAAGGATTTACAATTGCTTTATTGCACCATTTAAGAGCCAGGAAGGAAATTGCACACATTAATAGAAGGTAGCACAACAACAGTTTCAAAAATGTGTAGTTTTAAGTTCTTTAAAGGGGTTTCTGGAAACCACTAAAAATGCTTTTACCATCCATGATTAGATAGGTTTATTAAATATGAAAGGAGTTGTTGTGATGGTATCTCAAAGCATCTACACATGTATAGAGCTTTCTGTGCAGGCCCATTTCACAGAAAGGTTTTCAAAGCTATTCAGCTTTGAAA
Source organism: Myiotriccus ornatus (assembly GCA_036023395.1). Classification (NCBI taxonomy): domain Eukaryota; kingdom Metazoa; phylum Chordata; class Aves; order Passeriformes; family Tyrannidae; genus Myiotriccus; species Myiotriccus ornatus. The sequence goes on from JAYRBT010000156.1 coordinate 14,404,233, forward strand.
GGTGTTACCTAGCAATCCCATGGAAGAAATAAATCTTTGTTTTCCTTTCACAGGAAACTGATCTGCTGCATTTGTTAAATATTTTCTAGAAAGAGATTGAATGTCACAGTGCTGAGGTCTGCTCAACCATTGCACTAAACCAATGCATTACTTAATAATCCCATCCCAGATTCCACTCATGTAGGCACAGGCTTGTGACTAAAGGGCAGAAGAAAACCATACACATTTCAGAGATGTCTTCCACTCATGAAGAGAGCAAAGGTTTTGAATAATTCTGCGCTTACACGTTGCCATAAATGCTATTTGTAGTATCCCATAAAAATGTCATATGTCTTCTGCTGTCTGTTGGCACATTTTCTATGAATTATTTACATATATGCAGGTTTCAGAGAAGACTCTGTGAGGATTAGGAGGGCAGAGGTAACCTGTCATGACTGTATCTCTATTTGGACTTAATATTAAGAGATTTAATATGTGTTACATTTCCTAACCAACATAAAAAATGCTGCTCACTGCTAGAACAAAGGTTTGCTCAAGGTGTTTAGTGGGCAGAATACTAATTTCCAGACCATTGTTGTTTCCAGAACCTTAGTTCCTCCCATGAATCCTTTATTTGGAAAAGCACTTAATGAAGGAGTTGAATTAAAGCCAAATTAAAAGGTGTTATGTGGCTTATGTATGTGCTTAAATATTTTCATGGACAGTGATGAAATTAAGAATCAGAAGGGTTTTGCTAAATCTCTAGTTGCTGGAGCAATCTGTGCTATTGTGGTTTATCTCAAGCCAGTTGTCTCTAATTCCCCCTCCTAAAAGATCAGAATTTAAAGAGGCTTTACCCTGGGCCTTCTTAAGAGTGTTACCACTTAAATAAATTATAATAAAAATGGAGAAATATTCTGTTGTTTAGCACAAGATACCAATAGGAAGGCAGAAGAGGAGGCAGTGAAGATGTAAGCTCAAAATGGAGTTTGCATACTGAAACAGAGCCTCTAATTTCAAGTTGTACCAGGATTTCTCAAGTCATCAAATTGGTGCATCAAACTAAAGGTCAACAACTGCTATTTAATCTGTTGGGAAGGCAGGGTCTGGTATGAATCTGAAGGGCAACACAATATAATTAATTATTAACCTTTAAAAAATTTGTGTAAACAGAGAAAAATAATGATTCCGAAAACCCCTGAGTAAAATCAGGGATTTTCATGCTCACCACAAAATGTTGAGAGCGTATTAGTCTGAGCAGAATGTAAAATCAAACATTTTTCAACACACTTGGAAACTTACGTGAATTGTTTATTAGATCACTGTTACAAATCCCTTGGAAAAAAAAAAACCTCTAACTTCATGGAGCTTTAAATATGTCTAATTAACTGAATGAGACAGGAACTCTTAAATAACAGGTGCAAACAATTAAGTAATCACTCAGGCTGCTGCAAAAAATAAGATTTAAACCAGATCCAGCCTGACTTTTACAGTTTTGTTGAGGAAAAGAACAAGAAAAGGATGGACCCTTAGAAATGCAGTATATGCCCTTTTAAATAGGACAGGGAAACATGTCAACACCACTTGTCTCTGTGAAGGAGTAGAGGGCAGGAGGGGACTCGGAGTCCAAGGGGAGCATCAGGTGCACAGCTTGTACTGCTGCATCTTTTCCTACCATGACACAGAGAAATTCAAAGCATGTCTTAGATTGTTGTTAAAGTTTAGGAGGATGAGAAAGGAAATAAAGCACAATGAAGTCTCCAAAAAAACTAAAAAATAATTTCTCACTAAAAGTACAGGAAGAACAAGTGTAGGAAGAAAACTGCAGTTAGTGAACATCAGTCTTGAGTCCAGATTAATTATATAGCCTGGTGTTCATTACTAGAGGATAACATCCCTGAGCTGTTTATGTGGGAAGTGCCCAAGAGCAGGGAGCAGTACCTAAATGAAAAAGTTAATTGATGGTCCTGTTATATGGCAAAATCCAACATTATACAGCTGAAAGAACTGAAAACCATTCATTCTAAATTTAAATTGCAGTTTACAGACTTTATAGTCCCTTTCCTATGCTGCAGAAGTATCTGCTTTAACAAAAGTTAAAAGATGCAAGAACATAATAAAAGCAGTTCATATTAGAATGGTTAGGAAGTTCTTGGTGATGTTCAAATGCACAGGAAGATCACCCAAGTGTGAAACTTATATTAAGAGTAAAAGTGGGGGGAAGAAGCTAAGGCTGAGCTAGAAAACATTCTTTAGAGTAGAATGGGAGAATGTATTGTAATCACTAAGACTTGGCTGGGTACATTGGTGGGGGAGAGGAAATAACAAAACTACAACATATTTTTAGTAACGAAAATATCTCCAGGAAGCTTCCTTTCAAAACTGACTGCTGTTCTCACCAATTCATGTCCTCAAGTGCTGTTTTGATGTGCTAATCCATGCCCAGCACATGGCAGTATTCATACAGCAGAAATCCCTTGCCTGTGCAAGAAGGCAGGTACTCCTAGAGACCTCTGTGTTCCCCCAGGAAAAAAGCAGAGTTGAACACACAACAGCAAAATGAACATGTATAGTTGTGCTAGCATTGTGGAAAGGGTGTTGTGAGCAGCACACATGAGAGAGGCCTCTCAGTGGTCTATGAACAGCATAGTTGACTGTGTTTCAAATTCAGTGGCAATCACTGGATTTTCAAAGCAGTGTAAGTCTCTGACCTGATTCAGGCTCTGCTTGTAGGAATAAAAGGACTTCCTAAGTTAACAGTGTGGGCAGGGATGGCATTTCAGTTGTGGGCAGTTTCTTCTAATTTTTTAGAAGAAACACTTCTTCAAAACAGTTTAATTTTCCCTGAAGTGTTCTGTTGTTCCATCTCAGCTGTGTGCTATATTATACAGGGCCAATTAGGATTTTGAGAATGAAGACCTCTCTCCTACCCATGGATACTGCACTCACCAGTTCTCTTCTGGTTCTCTGCAGTGGAGCAGACATGTAATATGAGTTTGTGTGTGTGTTAACAGAAATCTGACTGTTCTTGAGCCCTCTCCCTTGACTTTTGGTAAGTGAGGGCTGAATTCCACACTCTGCCTCCTTCTTTCTACATCAGCCTTAGCAAGACTCTGAAGCAAAGGCAGCCCACCAGTCTTGGAGCAGCAGTGCTGAGGGTGGCTGTGGAGTGGAAGGCAGCTCAAAAAGACTTGCCAAGGTTTAACCTTGCAGGCTCCTTTATCCTGCTGTTGGCACAGACTGGCCATTTAGAGACATGTAATTTTTGAAGGATCAGAGCCTTAATTCCCAACAGGTAAAATCACTGCCAAAGGAAACAACTGAGCCGTGCTCAGAGATTAAGATTCAGAAGGTGGCATGCCAGTAAGGGAGGAAAAATAAAGGGATTCAGAGCTACTTTAAATGGCTTCTCCTTCCATTTGAAGCATGTTTCATCCTGGTTTTGTTTGGATGTATTTTACAAAAATGCAAATCTGGCCCAAGATCTGGATTTCAATATGTACAAGATACAAATCAGAGCTTTAACCCATTCTTGGGGAGTGCTGTAAATATGCCACCATATTTACCTCCCAAATATTTTTTTTTTCCATTTAAACACACTTCATTTAATTATCATAACTGTAGCAATTAAAGAACAGCACATTTTCTCATTTAAAGTACTGTTCCCTTTAAGGAATGGTTGTAAGCATAACTTAGGAGCAAAACTGGGAAATATTGTTATTCTATAGAAAAAGAATGCATTATCATACTGCAATTACATAATCATGAGTGCAAGTGTAAGGCGAATGGCTTGGAATAAATTGTGGGTAGAAACTGTTTCCAAATAACAAATAACCACTCGTAAGTAACATATTTAATTGCTTATATGCTCTACCCATCCCTATGGAATAGATGCATAGGGAAGAATTAAGTAATTGCTTCAGCTGCTCTGAAATCAGAAAATAAAAAGGAAAACTGAAAATGAGACAGAAGATAAAACCTGAAGTGCCATTAAACCACAAAAACGTTGCTTCATAGTACGTAGTTTTGGTGACTTGTTTGTGGCATAACTGCCCCCTCAGGGTGCTGGAGGATTTAGCTGCAGGGGACAATTCTAAGCAAAGCTGAAGCTACTTAGTAGTACCTATGTTAGATATGAAAGTGATTTTTTAAAAAATTTAAATTAAAAAAATAACTAACATCTCTAATTGTGCTAAGGAAAGACTTTTATGCAAAACTTCTCTGAAAAGATTCAGAAGTTTAACGTGTGGGTTTCAATTTTTTTGTTTACAGAGGCAATCAGTTACCAAAAATCCCCAAGTGCCCTATTTGTCACTCCTGCCTTAGGTATAAGAGTTAAGAAAATAGAAGTAGCCTCTTCTCTTATCCCTCCACGTACCCAGTCAGAAGCTTTTTCCTTGGGCAAGGAGGTGACTCTAGAATAGGGAAAAGGATGCTTTAGATACGGAAACATTTAGAATGAAGGGCTTGATTTCCAGGCATCAACTTCATACAGTGCTTAAGTAGGGAGGTCTGATTGTAATGATGGGAATGGAAGAAACATCAGAATCCTGTCCAGAGCAAAATACTGATCCCAGGTGAGTACCCAGCCTACTGAGCCTTCTGTGCCAGCTGGACCACGTCAGTAATGGCCATTTCCCAGAAAGTGATACAGACACATGCCAAGATTCAGCCTTTGGCTGTTTCCCTGTGGAGCCAGCCAATATTTCCACCTGTTCACCACATGGTAGTATTGGAACTGATAGAAGAAGCTAATAGTAGTCAGCTACCCACAGATGATTGTCATTTGTGTCTTGTTAAATTCGGTTCCTAAACCCATAAGCCTCCTATAGCACTACCTGGGAACTGAGAAGTGTTTGACTGGATTCCTTGTTTATCACTTGTCCGAGCCAAATCACAGCTAAACATGAGCAAACAGAAGGAAAAACTATTTATCTTTTCCTTTTTTTTTTCTTAAATAATATTCTATAAAGGAATTGTGTGTACAACACTGGGACTTGTAGCTTCCTTGGGTCTATAAAAAACTATCTGCAAAAGAGAGAGCTGTACAAAACTCTAAGGTGATGCTGAATTCCCCTTGCCTTTGATCTCAGCACAATGGGTTTCAAGGACATTCAGTTCTGAGAAGTTTGGAGGTTGCATGAACATAAAATCATAATGCAAAACCAATTTGACTACTGAGTCTCACCTGGATTAATTTCAGAACCTTGTGAAATGGCAAATTTAACATGTTTTTACAACTAGGGTTGTAAAATGGGCCAGATTTAATTGTAACTGGATATTAGACTGAAATTCCTGTAGGGGTGAATGGGAGATGTCTTTATGTGGTTTCATATATTACTGTCCACATGGTGGATTTTTATTACAGATGTCAGAATACTTTAGGGCGTTTCATGCTTTCAAACTAGATCAATAGACAGAACAGACTGACACAGTCTAGGAATGGTGCTTTCAAAATAAATGTCTTGATTTATATTGTTTTAACCAAAGTCAGGTGTTGTGTACTTCTATTCTTTGTTGTTTTGAAGTCTAGAACTAGGCTGGAAGAAAATAAGTGAAGGCAGTTGTGAGTTTTTTAGCCTCATTTTGTTGCTGCTCAGTGATGTTGATTTCAGAGGTGTCGTTCAAGGGAATGTTTGTATCAGCCAGTGAGAGAGGTTGTGTTTGCTGTGACATCATTGCCATTGAAAGCATGTCAGTTATACAGTGCCTTTCTATAAGCCCTTGAGGAATAAAAAAAAAAAAAATCCCTCTCTGAAATTTAACTGAGAGTTTGATTTATACATCAGATAGCACAAAAAATATTAACCTTTCAATGTCTTTATTCTGCCTCAAGCTGTGTTTGATTTAATTGATTGCCTCATTGCACTGTTCTGTGAGTAGTTGGCAGCCTCTTGCTCCTGTACCCAGCTGAAGTAAAGCAGAATTTAAGCCTCCATTTGTCAGACAAGCCTACCAGTGCTTGTTTGAGCCTCCTGTGTACAACTCACATCAGCTAAGATAATCTCTCTAATGTGATGGAAATTACTTCACCTGACAAAATCTGCTTTTGGCAAGGTTACCAGAATGAAAAGTGACTGAGTGTGAACGTATGAATAGGAGCTGAAACCATATGTCTAACTAGTTAAAGGAACTCATACTGTCAAAAGAATGAAAAGGATGGACTGCATGAGGGGCCCAGAAGATGAAGCCAGGAAATTTCAGGACAGCACTGTGCTGATTTTGGGGTACCCTTGTACCAAAGGGCTCAGCTGGAAACAATACATGCCTGATTTCAAGCATTGTGCTTTCCATCAGCACTCAGGAGTCCAGAATTCAGTGGAAGTGTGTGGTCCTTTGGTGCAGCATCAGCAACAGAGCCAGTCAAAACCAGTGTCACTTTGGAAAACTGTCTCTAGGTGTTGGTATAAAAACGATTTGGGAATGTTGGATGGTCTCACAACAAAATAACAACATAAAGAACGAGAATAAAAATGGCCTCATGCTTCAGATTTCAAAGTACAAAGTTACATCTACCTGCCAAGTACATCCCTACTGAGATGCAAATATTGTACCTGGGCAAAGTGAGGCAACTTCTGCTTTCTTAAAGCACAGCACAGACCAGTTCAGTCTGTACTGCTGGCTTGAGTAGTTTCAATAATAACATGAATCACAGAGTCGAAGAATAGCTTAGGCTGGAAGGGACCTTAAAAGGTCCAACTCCTCTGCAATGAGCACATGGTATTATAATTTGTCCTTTGTCCCCTGCTGAACACTGGAAAGCCTAGGGTACAAGTTACTCCTGCTCATACTGTATTCCATGTCTACCTTTCAGCTGTCCCAGAATATTACAATAAGTTCTGTGTGGCAGGACAAAAGAGCTAGGGTTTTGGTTTTTTTTTTCCTTTGGAATGGTTGGGAGAAGCTCCAAGGCTTATTTAATTCTTTTTGTTCTGCAGTTGTACTGTCCATCAGCTGCTTGATCTTACACCGTGGAGGACGGTGCGATTTTCCTTTTGTCTGTGATGGAAAAGAGTCAAGTTCCATAAGATAATTCATGTATGCATTTTATTTCCAGTTACATCTGAGAAGGCAACACTTGTAATGACAGTTTGGTGGTTTGAAACGTGTCGGGAAACGTGCAGATCAGTATCTGGCTCTGTAAATCCCATTTGTTAAACCTCTTCACGTTGGACAAGTGACTATTTCATGATACAACAACTCCCAGGTAGGAGGAGAATCGCAGGTTGCACGTGCTGTTTGGCATCTCTGCGTGGCGTTTTTGGAGGTAGACGTAGAAACCCTCTGAAGTGACGAGAGTTCTTGTGACTCCCCCCCGATGTGGCAGCGAGCCCAGCTCGGTGCCCCACCCTCCCAGCAGAGCTTGGCCTCAGCGCCAAGCCAAACGCGTGCACGGCTTCCGACCGATCCGTGGCACAGGCGAATTTCCATCTCTCTGCCGAGCTCTGGATAGACACGCCAATAAGAGCACCATGCAGTAAACAGACAGCAACAATTCTTGAGACAGTTTTGCTGGAAGTGCCTGAATATTGGCATTACAGAATTAGACAAAGGGATATTTGTTCATTTGATTCAATCACCCTCCCCCCCCTCCCCTTTGAGTGTGTAGTTAAGGAAAGCAGACAGGAGAATGAATTTCATCTGATGCTGTAAATGAAAACGTGTGACTCCTGAGAAAGCTTTCACAAGAACTGCTGGGTTAGTCCAGCACTGAGGTCCATCTTGGCCATTATATTCTCTGCAGCTCCAACCACAGACACTAAAACAGAGAATGCCAATAGCACGATTCTTTCTGCCAATCAGTGATTTGGGGACAGGAAAAGAGAAATTATATTTTTGACGCTTTTGATGAAGGAAACATGATGTTGACCCACTTCTTCTAAGGACACTGCATTTTTCAACTTGCTTGCAATTTCGTTGAAAAGTTCAAAGGTTAGAAGTCTAGAGGCAATTGAAGGTTAGAACACTGACCTCGAATAAAGAGAAAGGAAACCTGCAACTTCACTGACTGTTGATTTAATAGTGCCATCCTTTCTGTTGACATTTTTAAAAACAAAGCAAATAAAGCCTCCCTTCCTCCAAAGTGCAGAGTGCATAATTCCTGGTATTTATATTTGATATCTGAAGTCTCTAAGTCCCCTTATTAATGTGCTGAATTAAATGTAGGGTAGGTATTTTGTAAGTCTTCTAAAGCTACAGGTCACCTGTGTGCTTGGTTTCTGGGCCTTATTATACAGACAATTTTTGATGTAGTCCAAGCAAGATCACTTGTTTTACTGTTCATTTTCTGTCCTTGTTTCTGTAACACTTGCATGATTTTCCCAATAAGATCCTGAGAACTGCCTGATTATCTGAGTGTATTTGAACGTAACATAAATTGGTTACTCTTATCACATATTAGGAATTGCATAGTGTTTTGTAGATCTAGGCCAATAACTGTGCTAATATTATCTATTAATCATTCTGCAGTAGCTCCAAGGTACCTCCACAGAAGACCAGAGCTTTTTTCCTGCTACCTGCTGCAAAAGTTTAGTGAAAAGTGCAAGTATTTGCTTTTCTTAAATAGCAAACAGTATTTAGCAGTTGCTTGCTTGTGGGTATGTCATGTTTTAAACTGAAGGAATATATTTTCCAAGTATTTTAATGCTGTTTTATTATTTCCTGCTTCTATATCTCTTTCTGTAGGGCTTTTTCATCTTATTGCTTTTTGCTGTCTGATGCAATAACTACTGTTTCATTTTAAAGATGAAACTAGCAGGACTATAAGTACCAGTATTTTTTCTGAAGTAGTGTTATTATATGTTAATTTTTCTGTTTGCTTATACAATGGATGGAGGATTGGGACATTTTGTGCATTCAGCTTCTGTTTTTACATTGGTCCTGAGACTCACTGCTGCTTGGGAGTCCTATCTTCTTTGTTCCCCTGTTTCTTGCACTGAATGGATTTTCATGTGGTGGAGCCAGAGGCGTGGAAAGATGGTGTTGGACATCTGTGACTTGGAGCATCTCTCATTCTTTTCAGCTCTGCTTCTGCCCTTCTCTTTTAAAAAGTAAAGACATGTAATGAGCACACAATAACAGTGAAAAACACACATATAAAAATGCATGGTTTTGTTGTTTTTATTTTCAAGTATGAAGTACAAATGAACGTGACATCATTATCTGAGTTTTGCTCTGGGCAATCAACAGTTTGTCAAATGTTTGCATTGGACTGAAGTATCATCTGCCCCACAAGGGCATAAAAGAATATATGTATATATTTGTAAAGGAACTGTAAAGTAGACGTGAATCAAAGGGACTTCATAGCATTATATTTATATTTGATAGTGCTACAGCAGCAAAGATAATAAAACCAGCAGATGAGCATAACTGTCAGTATTCTGAGACTGTAACCTTGAAAAATTAAACCATCAAACAAAGAGAAATTTTTCTTGAGATTTCTGTACATCTATACACAGCTCTTAAATTAATAAAATTAATAGTTTGGGTCAGGGATTTAATGCATAAGAGATATCAGTTCAAAGTAATTCACTGTAGTCTTGATGAAAGATCCAAATAATAATAGAGAGTTGTGTGTGTATATGCAGCATCTGTTAAGCTTGTTCAGTACACCTAAATTCAGATTTTTTTTTTATGTGTGTCCTCAGACTAGTAGTAATGTGGGGTTTAGTTATTTATCTTGAAGTTAAGAAGACTCATTACAAAGCCTTTAGAGTTTCTTGAGCATGCAGAAAACACCACTATTGGATAGATACCTTCACAACTTGGAAAGGTACACCCTGTTCACTGCGAGGGAATAAGCTCTGTATGTGTACACAAAATTATGATGTAGCAAAGTGAACGGGGGTCCTGCCACCCTGGGAGGGAGGGAGGGAGCTTTGCTGAGCTTTTTCTTCCTCCCCACCTGCAGCATCCATCCCTCCAAGCAGAGGCTGTTCTCTTTGAGGTAAGGAAGGAAAGGTGACTGGGCCACCTGCCTTAGCTGAGACAATACAATTAACCCAGCTAATGAACTGTCACAGCATGACAAACTCGATATTTAATGGCCGTAGAGATTGCTAAGATGTTTCCAGCAGGCTAATTTCTAAAAGATCCTGGCTTTTTGGCGTGTTCCTTGGACGTGTCAATGAGGAAGAATCTCCTGGGCAGACACTAATACTTCTCCTGCTCTAAGGGGCCTGTCAGCACTTTTTCTCACCCTGATGAAAGCAATGCCCTCGTCACAGGGACAGGTTAAACATCCCACACCTTTAGTGCTGTGAGTGCTGTCAGCTCACAGCTGTATTTTGTACAAGTGGATGGAGGGGGGCAGTTCTTGCCACGTCTCCAGCTGCTGACAAAGCCCAGACCTGACCCCAGCCGAGCCAGCCCGGGGTGATGAAGGGCCT
>JAYRBT010000156.1:14414699-14464606 GCA_036023395.1 Myiotriccus ornatus
GTTCTTGCCACGTCTCCAGCTGCTGACAAAGCCCAGACCTGACCCCAGCCGAGCCAGCCCGGGGTGATGAAGGGCCTCAAGGGACAGCATGTAGCCTCTTGCTGAGACTGAGGGGACCGTGGCACACGTCTTACAATTTTCTGGGTGGAATGTGATGCCCTGATGTCTCTCTCACACGTAGGAAAGCGTTGTTGCTCACTTCACAGAGATCTCACAACCAGCTGGATGAGAGGGATTTTGAGAAAAGAGTATCCCTGCTCGAAGGCAGATAATAAAACACATTCTTCTAGCTAAAATTGCAGTAATCAAAGTAAAAGATTTATACTAATCAAAAAAGCACATCACTATATTCCAGTTTAGTCTTTACTTTAATCACATACTCAGTAACGGTTAGATTATGATTAACTTGGAATGCAGAATTCTGAAATTACTTTAGCTTTTCACTGCATAGTAATAAAAAGGATGTTTTGACAGAGGTTTTTTTCCTCTTCTTTTTGGGTAGCAATTTTTAAGCAAATAGAAATAATCTAAATGCTGAGCAATACTAATTGCATATGTTGACATTTTAAAGAAATAAAAATCAAATCTTCCTTTGAAAAAAGCACAGTGAAATCAGTGGAGATTAATTAATAAGAATTAATCTGGCCCACTGAAACCTGAGGGAATAAGTATGCAAAAAGAATATCCCAATAACCTTAATTTAAATAGATCTTGGCACAAAATTAATTTTTAATTTCCCAATAAATTTAACAATATTTCAGGTCCTGAATTGGAATGAACATTTTAAAAAAACTTATTTTCTACCAAACAAATTTAAACTTTTTGGATCAGTTGAAACATTTCTGCATGACAAGAACAAAATATTTAATTAATTTTGGCTTTTAAGGACTTAAACAAAAACATACAGTTTATTTTTTTTAAGTAATTCAAAAGGAAAAACGAAACTTTCAGTTTTCAAGTGCTCCTTTTATATTCTGGATACAATTTCAACAGGATGGCATTAAATTTTTAATATATATTTTGTTAAAATGACAACATTTTTGATCAGATTTTGGTTTAAGAGATTTAGTGCCTGGGTTTTATTGAATAAAATAATCAGGTCTGAGCTCTATTTTAGGGCTTTTATTTTTGTTTAAAGAATCTGTCAAAGAAAAATTGACCATAAATTTACGCTTTCTGAAACACAACAATTATTTTAGGAAAGTGGACCGTGGTCCACGGAGCCCTTGCCTGTGGTCTGGGGAGAGCCAGCTGGTCAAAGAGAGATGAATCTCTTGGCTTCAAGCTGGCAGAAGACATTAAAACATAACTAAAATAAATTACTCCCCTTTTGCTTCTATGTAGTTCCTGCAGTTGTCACAGGCTTATTGTGCAGTCACAAAGGGAAAAGGGGAAAAATATCCACGAGCTGGTGTGACAGCACTGCTGACTGGAAAAGCACGAGGAATTCTGTACTTTCAGGCCACCTTTGTTTATGCTGATGAGATTTCACTTTCTAACACTGAAATCCCAAACTGAAATTGCTGTGTATTCGTTTCAGGTAGCTCAACCTTCTTAATAAGCTCGTTGCAGAATTAGGCTGCAAGAGGCCTCATTTATAAATGAGCATGTTTTTTTCCCTGTGGAAGAATTTGTCAGCAGCTTTAAGGGTGCCTATAAACACAGAATGGATCTTTACCTAGTGAGTTCCTTCCTCTTTGTTCTTTGTTTTCTGCATTGGTTATCAGCCCTATAAAGAAGTTGTTTTCACCACTGAGTGAACATTTGTCATATTAATTGATAAGCCATCCAACAGAAATTTGAAGTTCTTTATTGCCAAAAAAGATGTTTCCACTTTTTTTTACTTCTTAGAGCTTTGCCCACTTTCACTGCCCTGAGTAATCCCAGGGGTGAAGAAAAGAAAAGAAAAAAACCCTTTAACAGAAAACATGAGTTTTCATGGACCTCCCATCGCCAGCATCAGCATCCAGACAAGCTGGATGCTCAGATGTAGACTTCTGAATTTCCAGTGAACTCTAAAGAAATATTATCATCAGTGGAGCTCTGATTCCACCTGCAGTTTCCATACCCAGATGTGTATAGCCAACTGGCTCCATTATATCCCTCTCCCCTATGCTGAAGAACTTGACTTTAGCTTCTGCATTTGCATCTTCCCCGCTGTTGTTAGCAAGGTTCTGTGAGCGCTGGATGCTGTGAATCATTAGCTGACCTACTTTTCATCAGCTTTTATCTGGTGCCTTCTGGCTTCTTCAGGATATGAGCTTTTCTCCATGTATGCCTCTCTCACTCTCTCTTTCTCTCTGCTTGGTTTTCAAAGATGTTTTTTCTCCAAAATGTTAGTGGGAACCAGAGGGACAACAACATCAAAGTCAATGTGTATTTCCTCTTTGTTTTTGCAGTTGTACTTGCTCTTAGGTAATGACTGATTGATAATTATAAGGGAGGTTATAAGGAAAATACCATAAGGTGGTATATTCCTTTGGAAATAGAAGTACTTTGTGGGTTTAATACTGGATTTATGGAGAGAATTGCGTATACCAGACCTAGGGCCTCAAGTTGTGCCAACTCTGTAGTCTTAAAGCTGATGGACACTTGCATAGAGGCCAGTCTTTGTGAGTTGCTGATACCTGGAAAAGAGTCTTCTCTGCAATAAATAATTCTGTCTGTACAGTCTGCTAATATTGTTAGTAAGGCTCCTATGTGTGGCTGTCCAATGCATCCCACCACAAGAGCTTGCTATCAGCATTTCTTACCTTTTTTTAACTTGTCAATCAGTATGAAAATTGCATTGTCAGGGCTATATTTTTCCTGTGTCAGCCAGAGTGATTCAGCTGTTTTAGGGAATGAATTCAGTAGAAAATATGTTTTCTCTTCCTTTAACATATAGATTGAGACAGGCTAGGACCTATGTCTTTAGGTAGGCATTAGAGACTTAGCTAAAGTGTTGCTCTGATGGCAGAGAAGTGCCTTCTCTTGTCTTCATCAGAAATAAAATTGTTTTGTTAAATTATGAATCAAGTAGGGAAAAGAAAATCAGCACATACTGATCTTCAAACAGACTACACAGATCTTGTTCCAGCCCAAGGCACCAGGAGCAGAGGACGGAGTTGACCTGCTTTATGTAATGTGAAATGAGGTGTCAGTGGGAGAAAATACTTGGTAAAATAGAAGATAGTAAAATTACAAGCTGGTGAGAGAGAGGAGTAGTTCCTAGAAACCAGAGAATCAGACAAGCACTAGCTGGATAGAGAAACTAGAATGGAATAAGGTAGGAAGCTGAGAATAGAGAATAGGAAGTAGAAAACACAGAGTCTAAGTGTGAATTACAAGGAATTTAATTCCAAACCTCAGGATAATTCACATTGAGTTATTTTGGTGCTGGATCAAGGTTCTGGCACTCAGCTGCATCTTGTGTCACACTTCACATCCCCAGTGTAGCAACTTCCATGCTCGGTTACTCCTTGGCCACCTTTCCCTGGCAGCAGCTTCTGCCAAACGCAGTCTCTTGTGACATCCGTGCTCTGGCAGGGAGCTGAGCTGTCACAGCTGAATCCCCATCATCCTACAAAGCCAGGCTCCCCTGGTCTCCCATGCTGCTGCCCCTCCTGTGGAGAGGGCACTGGCCCCGGCAGCTGCGGCATCTTCCCGTCTGTGCTGCCCGGCCTCCAGAGGCACCGGCAGCCGCTGCCACATCCCAGCCCGGGGTGCTCCAGGGCAGGAGGAGGGAGAAGCCTTTTTGCCTAATTGAGCAGTGCTCGCTGCTGAGCAGCCTCATCTGCTCTGGGGAACAGGCTCGGCTGGCAGAAGCCTCCAGCAGGCTGGATTTGGTGTCCCAGGCCACCCCAGACCAGGTCTCTTTAGACTTTATTTCCTGTGCCTTGTGCAAACCTCAGAGTAAAGCCAGGATCCCTAATGTCCTCACGGGCTTTTCTCTGGCCCTCAGCACTGTTGTTCCTGAATACTCAAGCAAAGGAAAGTCAAACTCCAGTTGTGCTGGACACTTTGGGAACAGCATTTCCTAATTCATGTGTGCTTGACTCTATAACCCTAATGCTCTTGCAACATAGAGGTTATCTCTATGTTCTGAGCCTAGAGCTGTAGTGGGTTCCTATTGATAAGTCTCCATAAAAACAGGGAACTAGGTTTATAGAAGTCCCCTTGTGGTCTGTTTTTATAGTACATATGCTACTTACATAAGGACACTGTTGTCTGAACAAAAAGTTGCATGGTTATCTTGGGTACATAATTAATATGACTGAAAACTTACTGCAGAGTGATGAATAGTTATAGTTCCCTTAGTGCAAATATTTTAAAAATGAATTTCTGTATTTTATTTACAAGTAGGATACTATGGTAAAAAAAATTCATCTAATTCTCATATTGTGTTATTGCAAATGTGAACAAACCAGAGATTGGCATCTCATAAGGGTAATATATTTTAATTTTTTCCCTGTGGCATGGTTAGAACTCGTAGGCATATACTTAGATTTGCTATAGTAAAGTTTTATTAGTTATTTTTATTTATTTACATTTCTGGCTAAAGATGTCAGTGTAGATCTATTGAAATCAGTGCTACTCTGGAGGCAAGCATGGTTCTAAGAAACCAATCAACTATTTTGAAACTAGCAAGCTTCATCTCCAAACTATGTCTGTCTACAAAGCAGTGGTGTATCATTAATTAAAATTTGATGATATTTCAAACACTACTAGTTGCCACAGAAGCTTAATTCCTTCCCCATAAGACTGGTGCTGTTAGAGGAGAAAAGATGAACTTGGTAGCAGAAATGCTCCTGACAATTCGGTAACAGGATCTTTTTCTCTACTAAAAGAAACAAAGAAAGTGGGGCAGGGGAGAGGAGCTGGCAGGTTTATAAATTAAAGTAACACTGGATTCAGTGGTGAGATAGCACTAATGTAGGCCGAGAGCTGCCCAGTCAGCTCACCCAGGGAATGTGGCACTCGAGCACTGCTCTCACCTTCTCCTCCCTCCGGCTCCGGCCATCCCTCTCTGCAGCACAGCCAGTGCCGCACTGCTCTCCTCCTGGTACACTGATAAGGCTGGTGCAGTGGATTCCCTTTGGCTACACTCATCATGCTGGACTCTTAAATTCCATATTCCCCTCAGGGGTGCATCTGGTGTGTTTTAAGAAGGCCATGCTGAATGTCACCACCATGAAGATGAAGGCACCATCTTTGTAGCTCAGCTGCTGCTAACAGAGCGTGACTCAACAGCACTGCAGAGCTAACTGATCAAAAGGGAATGCTGACAAGCCTCACTGTGCATTTAAAAAAGAAAAAAAATCCTTACAGGTCTGTCTTTAGCTGGTTTAGAAATGTGTATTCCAGAGGAGAGGCAACCAAACAGGGCTCTAATGCTATGTTTATTTACGTACTCCGAAGACTCATAATAGACATTGATTGGATCTGCTGCAAGAATAAAAGGCATGAAATGTAAAACATTCTTTGTAGAGGAATAGACCTCCATAAAACACCTTGAATTAATGCCAAGATGTAAAACAGTCTTCATATGTGCATATGCTGCAGTAAGACTTATGGAAATGGCACAATGAGAAGCTTTTTTGTGTTGCAAAAGAGAAAAGTGCTGCATGGCCCTTACTTATAGTCTAAATTAGTTTATTAAAAGGTTTCCTTTAGTTTTGTTATTTTTAAATTATACTTTTCAGTTGTAAGAGATGTTGTATCACAGAATCTCAGGGCATTTTGCCTGCATTAGTGAAGTCTCAAGACAGCCTTAAAATTGTCTCTTCCAATAGGGATCTTCTCTCGCTGTGTTTGTGCCTGAGAGAGCATAACTGAGTCCTAATTTTTGGGTGCCGCACCAGGCCCTACTGTAGTACAAATTATTGTCAGTAACATCCATAACAATGTTTTAAAAATCACTCTGAGATAAAAATTTGTATTACCATTTTAGAACTGAAGAAAGTGAATTGCCTTTATCTCGGATATTTGTGAATCAGATGAGGAAAAGAGTAAAGCTTATAGTAATGAATAGACTTTTATCACGCAGAAATTGATGCTGACTGAGACATTAGTTAGGAGATACACTGATGGCAGAAATTTGGGAAACCACTTTGTTGCTCGAGGCAAAGATGTACTCAAACTCAGAATGTGTGTTTTGGCTAACCAGGTAAAATTAAAAATTGTTGAAAGCTATTGAGACTTTTCCCTTAGTTATGTGCAGTAGAATTAAGTGAATAACCTTAATACACTCTTAGGGAAGATTATAAATTATGGACCCTGACACTGTATTTGATTTTGTGTGAAAAACCTAATGAGGTATTTTTTAATATTTTTAATCTTTTTGAATAAAGATTATTATTTATCAGTCAAATGTCAAACAAATATCAAAGTTATTAAAGCTCTATTTCTAAGTTTGCTTTTCATAAAAAATCAACAGCTGAGAAATATCAAACTGTGAGACTCTGGATTTCGGTTCATCTGTAGATACAGTTTCTTGTATGATTTTTAGAGTGGATATCACAGACTGCCTAGAATAAAAAATCTCTAAGTTTGTGGTCTTTTCTTGAGATCACAGTGACTGGTGGTGGTGTGGATCTGGGATAAAGGCTCTGATGTGCTGCCTTGCCTTGTCTCTCCAGTGAAGGGAAAACTGATAAGGGTCCCATTCCCTGAGCCATATCCACAGCCTTGTAAGGAAGAGGAGTGAGGAGCTCAGCAGCTTGAATGTACTAGAGATGCAATGAAAATCAAACATGTCAGAGGTAAGGGCCTAATTATTTTGTGGGGGAGTCATTAGGAGAAAGAAATCTATGATTTTTGGGAAATGACAGCCCCGAAGAAATGCCATGTTCTGCAAGTGAACAGATTTATCTTGTTCCCAGTGATAAGTGCATCCCTTATTGATGGTGGTGCATTTCCCTATTACTGCATACTGATGCACATTCACAGCCTGTACTCTTGTAAAGTTAATAGAAAATATGCAGGCCTTAAATAAAACCTTCTTGTTCCTTTCTGCACTTTTGCTTAGGAAAAAAACCAAACAAATATTTTGGTGACTCCTTATAGGCTGCATCCAGCCCAAGACATCTGTTACTACAAGGACAAAACATTTCCTGCAAGAAAACCTGGTATAAAAAAAAAATCAAATCAAATAATGTCACCTGAAATGTATGAGTTACATGTAAGGCTATACAATCTAATATTATCTGTCCCTATCATCAAACCTCTTTACAATCCAGTTAAGAGGCACAGATACAGATATTTAGTCTTTGGGCTTGAAGCAAACAGTCTTTTATTCTAGAATAGCCACATTAGCAGTTCTGTTAAACTACCTTGGGTGACTTAGCATAACACTGAACACTGAAGGTTGTGAAATTAATATATTTTGGGCTGAGAGATGATCACTGTGAAATAGAAATAAATATTTGAATAGGTAACACAAAAAGAGAAATGCTGAAAAAGTAAAGTAGAAATGGAAAACTTTCTTTTCATTCATGAAAGTAAGAAACTCATCTAATTTTAAACAGTTGAGATGTACACAGGAGAGTAACAATGCCTTCCATTTTTTGGAACCTAAGCTAGAAATAATATTATAATAAATGAACCTTAATATTATTGATAATCAATATGACTTTGAGCAGCATGGCTCAGAAATGACCAGACTGCTTATTTTCAATTCGATGTAATATGGACAATATCATGAAAGAAGGAGGAAAATGTAAGCCTGAGATATTGTTCGTTTGTCATACTTTTAAAATGGAATTTTTGCAGAATTACTTGTGTTTCTCTAACATGTGCTTTGAAGTCTATTATTTTGTTTGAGAAAATAGTTCTCTTGGGTAGTTCACTTACAGGAGACAAACTTTAGAGGGCTGTCTGTGCCAGTATAAATTAGACAGGAGGTATAGACTGATTAGAAGCCTTTCAGGAGCTGTCCTTGCCCCAAGCAGCCTGTACGTGGCTGATGCAACGAATCCCACCTCAGCCATCCAGGTTAAACACCAAAGAGGTGTAAGAAACACAAGGGCAGTTACTCTGTGGCTGTGTAGCTCGCTCTAGCAGCCCCAAAAAGGTAATCCACTGCAGTGCCATCTGCACTACTTTTGCCTAGAACGCCGTGCCCAGACCCACACGTGGCTGATACAGGGATATATCCACACCTGGGGCTTTACTGTCAGCTGGCAGACCTATTGCACGTGGAGAACAGGCTTCCATGTGCTTCCCCTAGGGCAAGTACATGCCCGTTGATTAAAGAGATTAAAGCTGTAAAGGTAGGCACGAGGAGCATGGGGAGGCTTGCAATACACTTGATTATGTTACATAGTGCTCTACCTGAGAACTGACTTAATTCCAGGTGTGTTTTGTCTTGCCTCCAGAATCTTCACAGACAGTTGATCTTTTGTGACTTCTTATGGAGGAGAACAGCCTCTGGATTCAGTTGGGCAGGTAAGCTGATGACATTTTAAAGGAACTCCATATTTCAAAACCTAGAGTCTTTTTAAAAACAAAAGAAAACAAAACAAAAAACCAAAAGCCAAACATAAGAGAAGCAACTTGTTTGCTAAAAATATGAGCTTCCAGCAAATGAACTTTTCAAAGAAGAGCACTCCTCCTTTGTGTTTTCAGAGCAGAGTTGGACTACTGAGGTGTGGATAGTAGGGGGCTGTAGTTTATGAATGGATGACCTTCCATAAGCAATGTAAAGTTTAAATATATATTGGTAGCTTCTCACAACTCATCCAGACAAATCTGTGACCCAGTTTTGCAGTCTCTAATTGACTGAAGCCGACAGCAGTTTCTCAAAAGAAGACTGGAGCATAAAACTTTCTAATACAAAGCCAAGTCTTAACTGTCTCAAAAGGGCTGGATTTCAGTATTGCAAAGTGAAAAACTGAATGTTTCCAGTGGGGTGGTTGTGCAATGAAATGGCATTCAAGGAATGAAAAA
The DNA here is from genome assembly GCA_036023395.1 of Myiotriccus ornatus. Classification (NCBI taxonomy): domain Eukaryota; kingdom Metazoa; phylum Chordata; class Aves; order Passeriformes; family Tyrannidae; genus Myiotriccus; species Myiotriccus ornatus. The sequence goes on from JAYRBT010000156.1 coordinate 14,423,628, forward strand.
GGTTGTCAGATTCTGGCTGGTGCTCAGTGGTGCATGTTTATTGAAGTCGTGTGTATCTCACAGGAAACGCTGAGGTATCTGTTAGTACCATTCTGCCATTACTATTAAAAAAGCAATGGCTAAAAATGTCTTATTGACATTTCATTTTCAAGGAAAAAAATAGAGACAGAGTGTGTGTGGGTGTTTGCACATGTGAGAGATGGATCACTTGGATGATTTGAAGTTCATATAATTTCTAAAGAAGGGTTATTCAGTCCATGGCCTGTGGCCACTGCTGGACCATAAGACAAGAGAATGCCATTCACACAGTAATTACAATCAGCTAACTGCTGACTATCCTAGCTCATTTGTAAGTTGTAAATCCAGTGATTGTGCTAACTGAGAACTATAAATTAGTGATGTCTTTAATTCAGTTGTCTGAAGTACCAAGAGTATGAACAGCCTTACCTCCTCGGCTAGTAAGCGTAGCAAAAGATGTCAGATGAAGAGCCAGGAACAAATCTAAAGATTTTTATACTGATTAGTCCACAGAAGCTTTACTGGGCTGTGATGGTGCTTTTCCAAAGTGGAAATTTGCTTGTTTTTTTCCTGGTGTGAGTGAGGTGAAACTCCCAGCAACAGAGGTGGTTGAGCTCTGTGTTACCAGAAGCCAGAGAATAAAAGAGTGGTTGGGGTTGGGAGGGACCTTAAAGATCATCTTGTTCCAGCCCCCTGCAATGGGGGGCATCTTCCACTAGACTAAGTCAAAATTCTGTTCTTTGTGACTGAAACATGGGTCAGCACACAGGAACTGAAAAAACATGTCTTTTCCACGTACATCCTGGGCCAATAGAGGGGCATCTTTTAAAGTCAGAAAAAAAAAAAAAATTTGCAATGCGTAAAAATGTCGCACTGTAACAGTTCTGCTGTTGTGCACGAGAGTTTGCTATAGTTGTCTGACTCCTACAGACAGTACTTTTTTACCATTCAGGAAATCCTCTTCTATTAATATACTAAACAGAGAAATGAGAAGCGCCTTATTTATACAATGATTTTAGAATAATTTTCAGGGCACCTTCCTAAATAAAGCTCATAAACTGTCACCACCTCTTCCAAAGCAGAGTTGCTCTATATTTATATCCTCACAAATGAGAACAGACTCTGACACAGTGAATCTGTGTCATTGGAAAGCTGAGGAATTGGCAGGATGTTTTTGCTGACTCAGGCCCCTTGGCCAATTGTTTGCTGTCCCTATGCAAAGCATTGTGCCTGAAGTATTAGAGCTCAAGATTGTACTGTTTCCTGAACTATCTGTCAAACCGAAAAAGCCTCTCTAAAGTTTCTTAACTTTGTGTGTGTGGGTGTAATACACAGATCTCCAAACAAGATACTGTTCCTTTTGCTGCTCTGGGTGTCTGGATATATATATATATATATATATATTACACCACTCTTCAGTTCTGCACAGCATTACAACCACCACCTTCAGCTGGTTCAACCTGGCAATCAGAAGCATCACAGCATTACAATCTACACCTCCTTTGCAGAAATTATCTTTTTCCTGTGTTCTCATTTTTCTCCTTGTATAGATTGCTGTAGTTGCATTTCCTACCCTCAGTGGAATTTTCATGAGAATAAGCTGAATTTTTATCTTAGCTGTGCAAGGAATTTTACTGGGTATCCTCTTGCTTTCTATTTCTGGACCAACAGTGCTTTAAGCTACTTAGCTAAATGCTAAACCAGGTCTTGTGGCAGTGTTTGGTAGGGCTGAAGTGATGTTTCCTCTTTTGTAGTATGGCATCTAGTCTATCATTGTGCAGGTTTCAGGTGTTTTGCTACAGCAAGAGGTCAAAGGTGCTGGTCAACATCAGGTCAAAAAGATACATCACAAGCAGCTGATAGTCTTACAGCTGTACACTGTGTGTATGAAACACCTACTTCTAAAAAACTGTGGCCAGTTTTTAATTTCCACACAGCAGAGCTATGTAAAAGATGTTAAATTGAATTCTATGGGCCATACCCCTCCCTTTTGCACGTGAGTGATTTTGTTCTCACAGTTTGCCATGTGCAATGTGATATTTCAGCTCTGTGTTTATCTCCAAAATTAATACCAGGTAAATTTGTTCCTTTGATGGCAGATGGTTAGCTAGCATACATGCTTTTTCATTATAATTTGTTGCTTCTCACAAAATTAGTTTTCTGCTACTCTTGATCTATTTTTCTTTTAATATTAGTATGAAGATCCTGTAACATTGTTCTGTCCAGCAAAGTGTTTTGCTTTCCTTTGCCATATACCAGGATACATCCACGTACGAAAAGAGAAAATTGCTTTCTTTTTTCCTGTTGTACATTTTATGCTTCTGAATTACTTAAATATGTGCTAAAATGAGATTTCTGTGCTGTGTCTTGTTTGCACTGAGGAAGGTTGAAAATATTTGTGGTGTAAGGCACCTGTGCTAAGCTATATTGAGAGCCAGCAGTGAGTGGAGGCAAAATGTTGTATGTGAGTAGCATCACACCTGAGTGGCAGAGGTGCCACTGCTCTGGCTGTGGTTTGAACCACCTTTTGGTCTGGCTGTGGTTTGAACCATCCCTTACTGGCATGGGATGATTTTTTCAGTTGATTATGAACTTGGACTTTCAGGCAGAATTGATGTCAGACCTCAACACAATCTTCAGCATTTTAAACACTTCTGGGGGAAACATATATGAACAAGCACTTATGTATGCATAAGTATCAAATTTAATCTCTGCAGGGTGGGGGCTTTGCAATGGAACTTCGCTCCAGCTGAAGTCATACCATTATTCCTTGGACAGAACCAATCCCTTCCCTTTGATGAAACTCTTTTTAGCTCAGGGTCTAACATGTCCTGGATCTGTGTGGGGAGGTGGGCAGGCAGCCAGCTGCTGCCTTTGAGAGTCCACTGAGACCACAGCAGAGCAGAACTTCTGATGTAATGTAAACAGATAAAGTTAACAAAAAATTATGACTGATGTTTGGGGTTTAATCATTCATGATTTAATATAATCAGATATATGCTACGTTAATTAAATCAGATTCCTGCCATATACATCCCTTAAGAGAAACACTGATAGGGCAAAGGATTTGTTATGTTTTTCAAACACTTTTTTTTTCATTCCATAATGAAACCTATGTGATTTTTTGGAGAAAAATCCACTTAAACTTAGACATAAATTGTTAGAGTTTTTTATCCTAACTATATTTCTGGAGAGTTTTGCTGTACAGGGAATATGATGATTATTTTTGGATGTTTAAGGGTAAGTTATATTGATATTTTAGTGACCTAAATGGAGCACAGTTCGGTCTTTGTTCATCTGTGATCTGTTAATGGTTGCAAACGTAACTCTTCATGAACAGAAATTTCAGATGTGTCTTATTCATATCCATAAATGAAGATAGAACAAGCAACAGATTAGCTTGTTTCAAAAGCTGGACTTTATGTACTACTTTAACATGTTCTATCACAAAGAAAAGCATTTATATCTAATGTCTTGCCATCAGTAACCTCTTGTCATCACGGACACAGGAAAGATTGAGAACCCCGGGGTTCAGGAATATTAATCAGTCTGAAAGACAATCTGACTAGGTCTTGTTATGCATCTTTCTGAGTGAAGCTGACCTCCACCAGGAAAATAGGTTTTTTTCTTATTTTTTCTTGGTAAAAACTGCATTGCCACAAAGATTTGGCCTGTTATTTAGAAGTAAATAAGGAGGATTCATGGATCAGTCATCTACAAAGTTAGCATGTTATTTTTTTTCTGGGTTCAAGTGAATAGGATGGACATCCTTCCTGGCCTCCTGGAGAGTGCAAGTCCTCCAGGCCCTGGCATATGCAACTGTAATTGGGGTCTGAGACTTTATGGGAATAGATTTTATTGGCATTCTTCGTGCATTCAACTGCATTCAGTGGAATCATACCTATGAAATGAGGAAGTTTTGTTCTTACCTTGAAGTATATGTAAAGCAGGAACTGAAGAATATTATCCTTAAGAGCAGCAAGAGTAAAATTCTGTGACTTTTTAAATGAATAGGCTTATTGCTTATGCAATTTGGTAGTAAACCAGAGCTCTGTATCCATGTCACTATAATCCGTTTTTCTCTCCACACCTCAGAAGTCTGATTTTATTTGGATTTTATTAAATGCTCTTAAAATACCTTGCTTCCTTCCAGCTAAATCAAATACTGGTTGATCCCAATCCTCCACTTAATCTTAATTTAAATTTAACATGTCTTTTTGGTCCCAGTTGGGTTAGAGTTTCTCTTCTGTAGCTCAACCTTCGCTATTCTAGTGTCTTTATATTGCAGAATGCTGTTCTTTGTTATATGATGCTCTAGATCCAAGATCTAGTGGATTTATAAAAATATAATTCAATACACTCACATACTGCTGATGAGTTTGCAGATAATTTCCTCTTTTGCCATCTATGTATGAAAAGAACTATTAAAGTGGTGAGATTATGGTGAGATTTTTGTGTTCTTCTGCATAGAATTAAAGTTAATCTACTATAGTAGTGGAATATCTTTTGGAAAAAGGCATAGGTGACAACATTGAACATTCACATTCTTAATATTCCTCAGGACCAAAATCTTGGCTATGATGAAGTCCACGGCAAAGCTGCTGTTGTTTGGATCTGAACTTGATTTGATGACTGAGTGCAAAGGAAGCACCTGGCACTGACAGTAAGGGAAGGAATTAACTAATAAACTTAGAAGAAAAAAAGATTTTACTTAGTTTTTGAAGGAACAATAAGAGCTTTGCCTCTAACAGTGAATAAAATGTCCTAGAGTAAAAGGACAAGAGGAAGCTCATAGTATGAACACTTAGAGAAAATTCTGAAATTCATGTTGTTTGTGTATACTCTGTAGAGGAAGGTCTGAAGAATTAAGCTGTTTTCATTGGCTGGATGTTAAGACTGAATTCTGACTTATTCCCTGTCTCCATGAATTTTCAAAATAAGCATTTCTGTTGATTTTAAAAATAAATTTGATTTCCAAATGATAAGTGCTTATTAGAAGACTAGGAGTTTCAGTGAATTCAACGGCGTGAACCTGTTATATACTTCTAATATAGCATACGTAAGAGTACATATACTGGGTGGATTTTATTGCCAGTTGATGGTTGTCCTGGTTTTAGATGGAGTAGACCTAATTTTCTTTTTAGTGTCTGGAACAGTGCTGTGCTTTGGATTTAGTATGAGAATAAAGCTGATAACACACTGATGTATAGTTGCTAATAAGTAGTGCTGGCCCTCAGTCAAGGACTTTTCAGGTTCCCATGCTCTGGCAGGGAGCAGGTGCACCAGAAACCAGGAGAGAGCATGGGGAGGAGAGGTGCCCCAGACTGGCCAAAGGGATGTTCCACACCACAGAACATCGTGCTCAGTGTATAAACTGGGCACAGTTGGCTGGGGAGCTCCAATCGTTACTCGGGCACGGACTGGGCTTCCGTCAGCGGGTGCTGAGCCACTGTGTCTTGCATCACTCCTTTCTCACAGGTTTTACTCTTTTCCTTTTATTAGTATTAATAGTAGTATTAGTGTATTTTGTTTTGTTTCACATTATTAAACTGTTCTTATCCCAACCCACAGGTTTACCTTTTCTTTCTGATTCTCCTCCCCACGGGGAGCGGAGGCCGGGGGAGGGAGCGCTCCCTGCGTGGTACTCGGCTGGGGTTAAACCATGACAATGGCACACTAATTAGCTGGAAAGTCACTTTATTTGCTGTAATCCAGCTATCAAATCCTCTCCCCCACAAGTACTCTGGAAATGCCAACCACTCTGCCAAACTGTTTCTTATGCTTATTGTACTTCTGGCATTAATTCTTCCACGTAGGAGGAAAAATATTGTCCTAATCAGTACACTTCATAGATCCTGTAAATAATATTAGAGCAAAGCTAGCATTCCAGACAGACTTGGGGGGTTTTGTCCTTTTTTTTTTCATTGATTTTCTTCTCTACTTTCAGTTTTAGGAGTGGGTCAAAGGGGATTAATTTCACCTCAGAATATTAACATGCATTTTTCTAGAACGTATCACCCAAATGACAGAACAAGACAATACTCTTGAGAAACACCTTTATTAGTCAGAACTAGTCTAGTATTCTTCCTAGTCCAGTAATGTAGCGGTCAGAGTAGAATTTCATGCAGTGTGTACAGGATCTCTTTGCATCTACAGGTCCTTTTAAAAAACATGCAGAAGAAATAATTTTGCCTTTTCTCCATTGAGGTTCTAATATTAAATTATTTACCATGGCTTCTTTGGCTTCAGGTTTAGCAAAGAACAGACAATGTAAGAATTAAGAACATTTATGAATGTATTATGAGCTCATCATCTAGGCACTGGCAGGACAGAAAATTTGAAATATTTAGTGTAAACCTAGTTTAATTGGATTTAACTAAATATGCTTTCAGCTCATATTTCTAATACACAAGATGAATGGAAATAAAATAAAAAGTTGTAATAATTTATGAAAATGAAGAAAATAGTTGTGGACCCCAGTCTGATGACAAGTAGTGGGAACCATAGCAGAAATACGCCTTCTTGAAATTAATTAAACTGTTAGGGTTATGATGCAGACACTAAAGTAAGAATTTCCATTCCTTAAATCATGGCACATAGGCTCAGTTTTCTGCAAGAGTAATTAAATCTAAATCATAAATTCAAAGTGCTAGTACAAGTCCATAGGTCTTTTTTTCTTGGAGTGAGCAGAAATTAGAGGCAGTATTTTACATTTTCCCCCCCCCCCCTTTCTCCAAGGGATAGATTTGTGCTATGGTAAAGACGTTGAAACCTTCCACGTGGGGTGCACGGCTATATTCTTGTGACTAAAATACAATTAGTAGAGCTAAACTTAGTTCCCTTGCCTCTAGCAGAAATGTGTTTAGCTCTATCTGCAGTGGGAGAGGCAAGCAGCTGGTGTGCTCAGACCATTGCCAAAGCAGTCAGACATATGGCATTATTTTTTAATGCATGGGATCAAGAGCTTTGCTTTCCTGGCCTGAAATGCGAGTGTCTGACTATTCAAGCCAGTCTGATAAATGGGATAGTTTTGCAGAAAATTTCAACCTTCGGATGATAACATTAAAAAAAAAAAGAAAAGAGAGAGAAAGAAAAGTGTCTCCTGAAATCCATGAGCCTAAATTGTAAAGTATTGATTCAGGTGTCTCCAAGATTTGTCAGATTGGTGCCTTCTGTGTGGTTGAAGGGGGGCTGGTCAGTGCCTCCAAGAAGTGCCCTGGCTTCTCTTGCTCACCTGTCTTGTGTTTTTGCCCTGGCTGTGATCTTCAGTGAAGATGTGAAACATGGGACAGGACGAAGGCATCTTAGCTGCATTCCCATACATACAGCACATTAGAGATGCTTAAATTGCTTGTTTGGCATGAGTGGGGAATTCAAAGGGGAGAAATGGGAAAGGTCAGGAGCTTAAAATAGTTCATCTCCAGTAAAAATTATCTTTTTTCTAATGCACATTTATTTGACAAAAAGCACTCACCAGTCATGAAAAAAAAAAATAAAAAAAGGTAGTTGAAACCCAGATTTTTCCATTAAAGTCAATTGCAATGAAAACTTTCTCATCCAAATTTTTACTGTGCACTCCTTGATTTGGCTCACAGTGCCACATGCAGCTCTTATTGACCAGACCTTCGAAATGGGTTGTGTTGTAGGCGTTCATTTACTTAGCTACTGGCACACTCTTCCAAGAAAGACTTTCTGGGGATTTTGCCATTCTTGCCTAAGTAAAAAGAATAATAAATAAATAAATAACCAGGTAAAAAGGAAATAACCAAACTGAAACCAAGAGATACCCAAAGTGAAGGTGCTGGAACCTTGCTTTTAACAGCACCCTTGAAGCCTGCGAAAGAGAAATACTCTCATTCTTTGCAGTTCTGATGTTGAAGTCACCTTTCCAAAACTGCTGCTTCAGATTTGAATGGAACAAAGGCAATATTTCCTGTATTTTCAATGTAGCATCAAGGTTAGTTTAGAGAGCAGAAAGTTTGGTTACCTCTCACTGCTGCATTACAAAGACCAGGAAGAAATTTAAGAAAACAAAATACCAATGCAAATCAATATCTATTTTCCACTGCAGATTACACTATCAAAAAAACCTTCACTGCTGCAGAACACTGCTACAAAAAAAGGGCAAATACATTCCAAAACCTGTTTTCATGTTGATTCGGAAGTAATGATTCATCTACTATGATGGCTGAGCCACCTTTTGGAAATTAATTAAAACTGTAAGCTCATTAGCAAAGTTAACAGTTATTAAGAGTGATTGCAAATGTTCCTGGGTAGATAGTGATTTTACTGTCTTCTCACTGAATATCAGTTGTATGTACGATGAAGTATATATCAGTGGAGAAAAAACAGAAACTATGGTTAGAATTAAAAATAATGGCACTTTTATGACATTTGAATGGCATTCCCTATTTTCTGAATGTTGCAGCTGAGATGCATGCTGCCTTAGGGAGTCAGTGAAAGACTAGCATGTGTCCTGTATCCTTCCAAATTACAGTTAATTAATACACTGATTCTTGAAAATTGACTCAAAACATGGGGCTACATGATGGAGAACATTTAACTCTCTCTCTCTTGAAACTTTGCAATTTATTAATTTGTGCAGAAATTTTACACTTTCAGGCAATATCAGTAACCTCTATTAGAAACTGGACTTCATTCTTTTTTATGTTCTCAACACGTTGTGAGCTCTGCATTCACAAACACTTTCTGGAAATGAGCAAATTTATAGTTTAACCTCCCAAGTGTTTTCTCAAGCATCCTTCCCCATCTTCCCGCCATAATCCACGGAATGCACCGACTTTAAGCTTTCTGAGCAAAGAGTTTTGGTATGTGATCAGTGTTTTTGGTTTGTATTTCACTCTCTACCTTTCAAATCATGCTACAGGCATCTCATGCAGCAGCTCTTTAAAATATATCCACAGTTTGTGTGCTAATCTCTGTGTCTCTGAGACAACGAAGCAGAACTGCACAACAGTTAAATACATTCCTTCAGTCATTCAGCCTTCGGGAGGACCAACAGTGACAACAATAAATACCTGTTTTACAGGGTTTGGGAGTGAAAAAATACCTTTAGAAGGGCATTTCTTAATGCATATCTTCAGGAAACATTATTGGCTGCTTTAAAACGTGCATCTGGTTCATTGCTGATATTTATGCACAATATCAAATTAAACGACCGCTTATTTTAATGCAATGCATTTCTGCTTTCCTCAAGTTAGCTCCATGATTCATTGTAGGCATAAAAAATTGATAGGCATCTAATTAAACATATAATTCATTGAGATTAATTGTGGGAATTAATCTCAGTAAAAGTGTACATCCCAAAGTAAGATCTTTTCCTCCTGAAGACATACACCATGAAAAATGGCACAATATATCTTCTTTTATAATAAAATCAGATGAAAGTAAAACATGGTAATTGTTGTTTATTATAACAAGACATAATAGAGAAATGGAGGAATAAAGGAGAGAAAAGAACATCTATTATCTTACCAACTGTTTGAAATCATGACTGGTTAACACTAGACCTTGGGACTGAAAAAATAAATCTAATCTTTCCAGGAAAACTACTGTATTATACGAAGTACTTAAACCAGGGAAAGTGAAAGTTTGTTGAAGGGCAAGTGAGTGCAGATGGAATGGAACAGGACTGTCTTTAGAGATGTTTTGAGTGTCCTGGCCAAATGGGCTTGTCCTTGACCACACTCATGTTGAAGCTGACAGTGGTTTGATTAGCCAGTAAAAGCTGAGCCATTTGCCAATTGATGTATTTATGTTTCCCAGACTGCTGCTTCTATTTTTTACCATTACTTTTGTTCCTTTTTGATACAGGAGCTCTTTGTAGATGAAAAATGTTTTTTGCCGTTAACAACCCGTGGTGTGACCTGAAAGGGCTTTTAAGTGTTTTACCGAGGTCCTAAAATGATATTCTAGGTTAGCCAGTGTTTAGACTTGCCCTAGGTCAGGCTGTATTGGTATTTAGAAAGCTCTCACCGAAGTCCACAGCAGTGGTTTTCGCTGCCAGGTGTAGAGATCATTCCAATCCACACCCTGTTGGGTGTTACTGAGGTGGGAATTCTGTGGCAGTGCACAGTCGTGCTCCAGAGAGGGGACTGAAAATTGCAGTAGCTACTTGAAATAGCAGTGGGACATTTAAAAACTCAGAGTGCAACTGCTTGTGCTGGACTTTGAATTTTTACTGCATGTCTAATAACCTCAGCTGCTGTAGATCTTGTGTGTTTCACCCCAAGTATGAGAGCAACTTATCAAATGCAGCATTTCCCTGCTTTTCATGCTGCTGGCTGTTAGAGTCTTGAGGTCAAGCATTTTCAAGTTGAATTTGGTCAACACTTTTCAAATGTCAGCATTTCAAAATTATTTTTCCTCTCCTCCTTCCCTACATAATAAGAGGAAAAATGTCAGATCTACTCACAGGGTCACATGAGAAGCTGGACCAGGGAGACCAAGGTTGATTCAGTTTTTGACCTCCTCAATGGTTCTAAAGCTTAGATACGCATATTCAAAAAGAAATTAAAAAAAAAGAAGTCTTGGCTGTCTAATCCTTATCTAGGAAAAATATTGTGAGTCCTGCTTAAAGAATTTCCTTGGAAAAAATTTTTTTGGAAATTCTTGAAGAGATATTGAGTCATAGAGCAATAGTATATAGATATACATTTTAGAATTGTTAAAAGGATAATTAAATTCAACCTAATTTAAAATTCTTATCGTGATTTTAAGTTTTTTTTTATTTATCTTGTAAAGAACATCCTGGTCTTTGATATTCACATGCTCAGGATTGCAGGACAGTTGCAACGTGCTTGACACCTCAACCAAAAGAGCAACCTTACTGGTGTTTTTCTGGATCTATACATTAATTATATCCTTAACTGTCATATGTGGAATTAGAACATTGAGACATTTCTGCAAATGAATTATTCCTTTCTGAAAGCAGCATACAGCACTCCTCAACCAAGGTAATAAAGCTGTGTTGAGATGCTGTAATTCTCTTCTACAAGACATTGCTTGCTCATTCTGGAATCATTAAAAATCAGCACCAAATCAATGAGTCTCATTAGAAATCTGTCTTTTTACTTAATGCTATTGATTTAATCTGTTTTAGAAATCCCTATTAACCATTAGTTAATTAAACACATGACAGTTATATAGATTAGGTAAATCTGACTGCTATCTCAGGGAGCTCAGAATAGATTAAATGATTATCATGTAAGATGCTTTTAATTAAAAGACACAGTTTATATACCTTGTACCCTCTAAAGCTTATATGATAAAGTCTTCAACCAAGAGTAATTATATATTAGTAATACATGTATTGATATACAAAAAAATAAATAAGTGCCTGATGGGTTAAAAGGCAGTTTGTGCAGCTGACATGGTGTTTGACCTGCTTAAAACCAAAAGGCATTGATTTGGTGGAGAAACTTATTTCTGTGTGACAAAAGCACAATTCCTAAGCCTTGAACTCTGGTTCCAACAGGTCGATAATGTGCAGGTACAACTGATGGAACCAATGCACCCTTGCACCTTTCTGAACCTCACAACATCTACCACATCATCTGTAGGGATCCTGATATCCAGAGGCTCTTCTTTTGACTCAGATCTCCAGTCCTTTAAAGGTTGGGTTTATGTGCTGCCTCTCAGAAAGGTGGGTGTGAACTGGGGAAACCTTGATTATTCCTCCTGTCTCTCCCTTTCTGACACTTTGGTCAGCAGTTAATAGGGACAAATGGCTCCTTCTATTGAAAAAAGCAGGAATTAGGATTAGGTATTCAATAAATCCCATTCCACTACCCATTCTGAGATGAGAGAACCTTTCTAGTAAAAAATAGCTGCATTTCAGTGATTTTTCAGAATAAGAATTCAAGTAATACCAAACCTGGTAGAGAAGAGGTTTCGTCTGGGACACAAGCCTGAGTTTTCTAAACAAATTACATTTTGAATAATCAGTAATGTTCCTTAAAAACTTGCCTATACCTCGCATTTTCATCTATCTTTTTTAGAAAAAGGGAGCTGACTACTCTCTCTGCATATACTCAAAGATTAAAAAGAAGCACTTCTTAAACCATTGTCCCATTCTTTAATTCGTATTAGCAGAGATTGCAAGAGGAAGAAAAATGTCAGTTCTTGTTTATTTGTGTTTACCACATAATTGTACTGAATTGTTGATGGTTCCTTGTGAGATCCAACTGAATGAAATGCCCTGAAATAGTAGTGTTTGCTCTAAAGAGGTTTTGTTTCCTGTTTCTTGTCCACTAATAATTTGAAAGAAGACACTTTACTTGTGTGGAAGGTTTCCTCAGCTCTCAATACCCTTTCTCTCTTTTTTGAGTGCTTTTCAAATTAAACAGACTGTGTTTCTATTGCAGAACACAGTGTACTGGGAAGCACTGTTGGAAATTAAATTAAATGAATAATTTCTAAATCATTTGTTTAGTTCTAAGCTATGAAAAGGCTTGGGTGCTGTAAAGCTCAGAACCAAAGCTAATATTTATATACATTTTTAAATTCAGTCTCCAGTCAAATTAGGCTAAAAAGCACTTAGTGCTTCCCTCATGAACTGTTGTAAGTTACACTCTTTTCAAAGTTTTCTTCTTTCACATCACAACTGTTTTAAGTGCAATTATACCATATTATTATCGTACTGAAATTACAAATGCTCCTTCATTGTTGTTCCATTTGGTTTTCTGGAACATCCAATTTCTTGCACTCCAGAAAAGACAGTGTGACATATATATTTCAGTGAGAACTGCAGACACAGGGGCTTATGACTTCTCTGACTTGCATTATATGTTGGCAACAGAGAGATAATTTTTACCACGTGCCCTCTTTCTCCCCATCTCTGCCATCATGTACATCTATGTAGGCATATATGTGTAGGTGTGTATATATGTGTGCACATGGCCTATTGCAAGTTGGCAGCTTTGTGCATTCTCTGAAATGAAAAAGGCCCGTGACTCTGGAATTATTGCTGCAATTGTGCAAACTGTTCTAACTGCTGGTGTTATTTCGGTGCATAACTACTTCTGTGCCATAGCCAAAACTTGTACCAGCATTTCCTGGACAAAAGAGTTCGTGCTGGATTTTAGATATCCATGTCCACGTGCCTACATCTAAGGCAGTCACCACAGCTCCTCTCACAGAGGGCAGAGTAGAAGTGGGCGCTTTCAGGGATGTTTTATCTTATCTGAAGATGGATTACTGAAATAGTTCAGCAAAAACATGGCTTTTCGTTCCATTATCTACAAAGGGAGTCTATAATTAGATCAGACATAGATGGTTACATCACAGAAGTCTAAAGTTAGGTGATATGAATCCCACGCTAAAATTTGGTGCCTGCAAAAATTAGGTCTAATTTTAGGGAGTGCAACACATTTTTAAAGAACACTTTGAAGGGAACTGGACCACAGATACCTGTATTTTTTCAGATTTTGCTGGAAATTACCAACAGTTTTGATTTCTCAGGCTGGATTTTGCCCGTAACAGAGACTTATAAGCAGCCACGAAAAAATGAAAAGTACTTTTTCATGCCTATTAACATAAACAATTAACTAAAAAAACAAGATTTTATAAATAAAACAAAGATATATAATCTGCATTAAGGAAAGAAATCTGAAATTTGACATCATTTCAGCACCTGCATGGATACAAAAATCTGTTTCTGATCATAATCTTATAAGGCACTGAATGCTTTGGTGCTGTGTAAGGTGCGGAGAAGTTCTTCATATTAATAAGAACATCAAATTAAAAAAGCCCCTCAGATTGGCAGGAATACCACATCATTAACATATTTGTTACAGGCTTTCAAAACTCACTCTCTTAGGGGGTTCTACTCCAAGCTATCTCTTTCTTTTTTTGCCTCCCCCCCAAGTAACTGAGATAATGTCCTGGCTCTACTGAAATCTCTGTGAGTCTCAGCCAGTGAGGCTTCCACCTGACTGAAGTGGTACAAAAGCTCTAAAGGCTCCTGTCCTGATTTGGGCTCTGCTCAACAGGAGGCTCAAGAGGAGGCCAGTGCTGCGGGTGTTCTAGATCAGTCAGCGCCAAACTGTGAGATACTTCAAGGAAACAAACACCTGCGTGCCCCTCTCAACCAGAAACTAGGACTTGTTCTAGAAATTGGGCATTTTGAGGTACAGAAGTTATCCCAGATAGTTTAAAGTTTCTCATGATTTTTTAACTGGCATCTAGGAAATGTGGGGAAGAAAAAATAAATAAAAAAAGCCGGCTGAGAGTCTTTGATCTGTCTTACTCACTACAAAATTGAAGTACAGATTAAAGCTATATTCAGTGTTTGCTCAAAGATCTAGAGATGAACGTCCTTTTGATTCTGAAAGTCAAATGAATGCCCAAGAAAACCACACCATGACCTTTAGGTGTTTCCTCCACTACTGAGCCTGTCAAGTTAGGCTTAGCAGAGAGTAAACCTGATTATGGAGAAAATTTCTTTTTTAATGCACAAACAAAAATGTGTTGGTTGAGGCATTGCTTCAGATGTGAGGTGCTGGTCTCCTCATGGCAGATCCATAACTGTGGAGGTGCTGAGGAAGTTAGAGCAGTGGACAGGGTGAATAAATCATATATTTCAGGAGACAACTGGATATTAGGAAAAATTTCTTCACTGAAAGGATGGCCAAGCATTGAAACAGGCTGTCAGGGAAGTGGTAAATCACCATCCCTGGAAGTGTTCCAAAAGTGTGTAGATGTGGTGTTTAGGGTCATGGTTTAGAGGTGGACTTGATATTGATGGTTGGGTTGTTACAAGCCTTGTTCACATGTGACTACGAAATAGAGCATGGCAATTGTTCAATTTGAAATAATGGGTTTTAATAGAAATAGATTATTCATAGGTGTATCTCAAGACTTCACTAGAGCAAGTTGCTCAATTTTCCAGTTTATTTATTCATAAAGTCTGAAGTGCTCAGTAAGAAATGAAGCAAAAATGTCGAAGTACAGCACATTCTTCATTTTGACGTATCTATGGCTTATGCTTGTCAAAACATTAATCTTTTATCAGTGTTTGAAATAAAGAGGCTAGTGCTCATTAAATACAAGATTTGGAGAAGTAGTTGTGGTTAATTAGGAAAATGTGACTTGTTTATGGATGCTAAAAAGCATTTGCCCTACATATTAAAGATGCCGAGAAATTAATTTTTATCATGAAATATCTTGTTATTTCTTGGGATTCAAAAGTTAAAACTTTAGTTCCAGATTCTTAAATTTATTTGGATGTGCAATTCCCACTGATCTCAGTAGCATATTGTTTCCAACTAATTAATTTCTAGGAATTTCCTTTCTCTCTACTGATATTACACATACTCAGCGACAGTGCCCAAAGTCCTACCTCCTCCAGAGTAGCTTTCTTATTAGGATCAATTGCTTATCAGTGACATACTATAAAGCTAATCCAGACCATTCTTGGGGCTTTTTTTTTTTTTATGTGTTTTCTTTCTCCGTAATCTGACTTCATTTACCCAGGGAGACACCCTGCTTTAGAGGTGATGGGATCTGATGAGCACCAGAGCAGTGTGAATCAATGAATACTTCCTTGGCCTGATCAATCCACAGCCTAGATAAACAGCCTGTGGATGATAAAACCAATGCAGACCCCTCCACTGAGGGAGGCTGGGCTGCACCCCAGGATGACACACTGAAAAAGTTCCTTATTATTTCAGGACCTGAATCCTGATGGGTCTGGTCCATAGCCTGAAATCTCTGGCCAACATCCACGTTTTGTAATGTTCCAGTATAAACAAGACTTTTGCTGGATATCAAAGATACTTCCCAGAGAATTTCTGAGATTATAATTGAACGTTTAAATCCTTCTATTCAGTCATAATTAGACTTTGTATGTCTTAAGAATCGACATTAGGCAGAATTGTCGACTTCTTTCATTGCAGTCAGCAGGAGTTTTGTTACAGAAAAGGATGAGAAGGGAATGGGGTCCTGGGAGAGCTTACAAGAAGAAGAAGGGTGAGAAAAAAATGATCTTATATATAGTGTCAAACTGAGACTTGTTCTATGAAATCAAAGACAAATTATCACGAGACTAGGGAAAACTGGAAAGTCATGAAGTACACTCACTGGAAACCACACAATTCTTGTCATTTTGAGAGGCAAAAAAAGCAAACCAAGCAAAGTTCCACTGTGGAAGAAGAATGCTGGTTGACAGCAGCATCCTCCAGTGATTAAGTCATACTGTATTTCAAAGGAATTTAGCCATGGTAGGCTGGTCCTACAGTTATTTAAAATTGGACTTGTAGTAGAGGGAAAAAAACTCAAGCTCAAGATCATTAGCAAAATCCAATGTCAGAATGTTTTAATGGTTTTTTTGTCCTTGGCAAAAATGGAGATTCCTTCCCATGGGAAGGGAATGGATACAAAGGAATAGGCAACCGTCAACTAATTGTAGGAGGGACGTTCTCAAGAGCAAGCAGAGAATCGGGAAAGACTCTGATTAAATTAAAAAAATAAATTACCTCTCTTGAAATGCACAGATCAGAGCAGAAAATGAAGGTCATGTGCTAAGTCTACAGAGCCCTTAAAATATTACAAGGAATGTTTAACAGGTGCTGGACGAAAGTTGTGCAAACTGGAACAAGCTCATTCCACAGAGGTGTGTTTACACTGTCTTAAAACTGCTACAAGGGGGCTTTCTGAGCTTGCTGATGCATGGACAGCACTCTTGCTTTTCTGTTTCAAAGATATATGCCTCTAGGAGAGAAAGAAGTTTAAAAAAAAAAAAATTATTTTGTAATAAAAAGAGTCTCTGCAAAGCTCATCTTAAAGGTCAGAAAGTGAAGCACTCTCCAGGATGCACCTTTTATTGCAGTACTTTGGGGATAGTTATTGGCACCATTTCTTAGTGTGCTGGTGTTCAATTCCTAAGTGCTTATGCCTATGTTTTTACACTTTAATATTAGAAGGATGCCCTGGTGACAAATCAACCCTAAATTTCTAAGACAGCTGTATCTCTTCCTCTTACTACTGGCTCAGTGCTAGCACACAGATCAATAATTGCAGAGGGGAAGAGTACCCAGAGAGATTCTTATTTTCGGTGCAAACCCTTGGGGCCTGATCCAAGATAATCAGCACAGTTCTGTGAACAGGCACAGGAGGAAGCTCTGGTGGAAAGACACCAGTGAAGTTTCAGTGGGGTGTTATCAGTTAGAGCCACGTGATTACCCACCCAGAGCTTGGCCTGGCATCACGTGTCACATGCACAGAGCATCTCAACTGGAAGTAACCCGTGGGTTCCCACTCAGGATAGCACTTTGTCCTCAGAAAGCCCTGTTCTTTACATCTCTTTCTGAAGCAGAAGTTTGCTATGTCTTTTACCTTATTTTCTCTGAATTACAAACATTTCATTTAAGAACAATTTTGTAAGCCTGCATTAAAGAGTTCTCTTTGCTAGGTTGGAAGAATATTGGCTATTCTATATCTTTCCGCCTCTCCTGCTGATATTTCATCTTTCCAAAGGATTTCTATTCAGTCTTGAATATTGCAGATTCAACTTAAAAATAGAGCATAAATACTCAGCAGCTCTTAGGTTGCCACCAATTTTTTTCCCTCATTTTTCAGGGAAATGAATGTAATTTGAAGAATTTGAAATAGTGAGGAGTTACAATACATGGCTTGAAAATGGCATGTCAAACTTTCTGATTTAACTTTGGCTTGTGAGTTCATAGGGTGGACTGTGAAATCTTGTTTCTTTGGAAAAGCCAGAGCAAATAGAACAGTAAACCAGCAGGATGTGGAGCCAGGTCCTTTTATTTCCCGTGCTGCTCTAGTGCCAGTGAGGTCTATTCCCAGTCATTTATAGTTGTTGAACTCAGTGCTGCATAAAGAGTTCAGAGATTTGCACTAAGTTTGGGCTTGATGTTTATGGCAGCAGGAACAGAGAGGAAATAAAGAGGCACTACATGGAATTTGGAAGAGCTATAAAAGGGAAAAGGGGGTGGGGGCTGCAACTTGTGGCTGCTAGGTAGATGTCCCAAATGTGAAAGAAAGTATGTAAGTGTGTGTTAGAAATAATGAATCAAAACATACCAAACAAAAAAAGGAGTCTCTTATCAATACCTGCTCAGTTATGTAGTATCCCTTGAAATATCTGTTTTTATTTCTCTTTTCTTTACTTGGAACACCTGTAGCACTTGAATTCTAGGACAAAAATGGTAAATCACTTCGATTTCCAGACTGCTAGCAGGTTTTTTTTATCTTCACTTTAAAAACAAGCTCCACCATGTGTCCTGCATGCCCTCTTTTTCTGATCCCCTACCTGATGCTCTTCCAGAGCCCTCTGGAGATGCTCCTCTAGATAAACCCTAGGCCTGAGTAATAGTGGGAAGCATGCTCTGGAGAATATTTTCTTTGTTTGTTTATAGGGATTATTTTAGATTTCAATGTAATTTGGGGTTGTGTGTCATGGCCTTCCTGTTCGTATTCCAAAGTCTGGACAAAAGCCTCAGCAAATTTTTAATGGGATTTTTTTGGTTTGTTTGTGTTGCTCTGTTGTTTTGTGGGGTTTGGTTTAGGTTTGTTTTGTTGGGGTTTTTTTGTTAAAATACAAGTAAAGATTCATAGAAGTATATATTCCATACCTAACTTATTTTTGGCAAAGTTTGTAGGGAAAAAGATTAATCAGGGCATACCTGAATTTGTGAATACTGATTTTCCTCTATTAAAGAGCTCTGTGAAGCTCTGAAATTGTGCTACTGCTTAACAGAGGGCTGATACATGTTTGGGGGAGAATTCATCTCCAGTCATGTTTCCTTAAGAAACCCTATAAGATATAGGACAGGTGATGCAGAATGATGCAAGGGTAAGTGTGATTAGAGAGCTTTTAACATTTGTTGACAAATTGAATATAAAGAGTTTGTATGTCATGTATAACTGAAGGTACTGAAAACAGAACTCAACCAGAGCCCTAGAGTAATTTTATTATTAAAACCAAACCAAACAAACAAACAAAACCCCAAAAAAAAACTGACTGAAAAGCACAAACCCAAAACAAAACCAAACCCTCAGACTATTGGTACGTAAAGATCTTCTCCAGGTTCTCTCACAGGACTCTGTGTTTGTCCTGTTTTATGGCTAGTAAGGGTAAAGAGTTCTGAAAAGCTCATTATTATGAGGACTTTAAAGAGGTTTTTTAGAAACTAAGTGGGACTATGTAGTGTGCTGAGGACCTGAAGTTCAAGAGGGGAGACAGAAAGACGAGGAGGAGTACAGAAAAGAAACGAGTATAGAGTGAACAAGCTAGAAGAATGGTATCTGGGATGCAACAAAAATGCTGCAGAATGAATTTGGTGACAGACAAAATACAGCTGACAATGTCTGTAAGAAGGGCAAAAAAAAAGGACTGGAGTTTTCGTTCAGATGGTTTGTGTTGCAGGAATGTCAGTGCCTGCATCTGTGGTTTCTAACATCTGAACTCCCTGAAGGTCTGGGCACATCAGAATGCTGTGACAGTGGCTGATAGCCTTTCTTGAAATCTTTTGATCTATATTCTTATAATTGTTGCATAGTCTATTAATCAGTCCCTAAAGAAGTGTCCTGAGATCAGCTCTGCTCTGAAAGTGTTTAAAAGTTCAGCTATATTTAGAAACCCTCGTAATTGATGCATTTGAAGTACTGCCTCTTCAGCTTCAACTTGGAGAAACAAACAGCCTGAAAACACAATATGCAAGAGGAGTTCTATAATTATTTCATTAAGAGATATAATAGGGTTGTTTGGGTTTAGTTTTCTGGGATTTTTTTCTGTAAGAAGTTGAATGTTCCGTATTTTTCATTCAGTGTCATGAAAGCTTCTGTTCTCCCATCTGGTTTTCTTTACAGTGAGTAGCTCCTTCAGGCCCTTGATTCAGATGGCATTTGCAACTCTGCTTTGCTCATAAGCATGTGGTTGTTCCCATTCGGGGAGGAGACAAAACAGGGAAAAGAGGATTATATAGTTTAGTGTTTTGCTGGATTGGGACCCCAGTGATGGGGTCGTATCATAGATGTCTTGGGTTTCCTGGAATGTTCGGTGACTTCTAGAAGTGATTTACATTTCATCTACAATCTCAGTCTTTTTGTACATAGCATCTGTACATAGCTGGTAATAGTCTCTGCTGAAGAGAAAATTTACTGCCAGGGAAAACTGTTTCTGGATGGGTTTGGGTTTTAGCTCTATGTTCAGGAAAAGGGACTGCAAATATGTTGCCTGCAGCTGCAAATGTCTGTTGCATAAAGCTCATTAACAGAAAGTGAAATAATTACATGCCCTCCTTTTTTTTTAATTGAAAGATCAATTTGCACTAAACCTACTTATGCAGTAAATTACAAGTTTACATAGGTAAAAGTATAGAGGCTAATCCAAGGGAAAGTGTATAATACTATAGTATTTGTCCAAACAAATACTTTATCTTCAGCGCTAATTATATAGCTACCAGTCTTAATTTATTCCCCTCCTTGTGGTTGCTTTGACAAGAAGTGAGTTCCTGTTGAGCTTTCTTGAATTGGACATAAGAAGAGATTGAAAAGTAACTACAAAATTAATAAATATTTGTGCAAATCATAGGGTAGATTTGGGATTCTTTCCTAAGGTGAGACAACTGGGGAACACCTGTTTCAAGAGTGAGTTACTTCCAGTAAATCAAACCAGCTGATTTAGGAGTGAGATGACTCCCAATTTACATCACCGAAAGAGTCACTGACACGTATCTCAAAATAATCATGGGCAATTCATGTCTGTTGTGTCTTCAGCACTATTTACTGAACACAGCAAATTCACACTAACAAGTTTAATTTGTGTTGGTTCTCCTAACATCAGTCCCCTCGCACTGAGTATCCTGTTCTGTATGATGGAAAATTTAGGGCAGTGACGGGGGGATGGAATTATTGGAGTGCATGTTTGCAATTCTACATGCTGCTGTTCAGTGAGAAAACCATCTTTATTTGCTCCCACTTGATGTTGCTGGTGGTCTCAAACATTAGTTTTGAATTGGTTTAACGTTCAATTCAAAAAGTTATTATTCTGGCAGTAATAACTTTAAGGTTCAGTAGGTCTGTGAAAGCACATTGCATGGAATACCCTATTATGACAGAGCCCTAAGGGGAAGCAGCTTAAACTTGCTATTGTGGGTCTGGGGGGTCATCAAAAAAAGGATAAAGAGAACACCTTATTGCTTGTCTAGATCTGCCAGCCCACACTGCTTTCATTCTTTGACATCATTAAATCTCAGTTCACCCCTACCTCTACAGGTATTTGCCAAAATGGGGTGCTGCTGCAGATGTGCAAGAAGGCAGTTTCAGTAGTTTTCCTGTTTACCTACAGAAATATCTGCCTGTTCTAGAAATGATGGTGCTCTTTTTGCTTTGATTGCTTTGCTTTGCACCTTCCAGTGTCCACATCAAAAGACACACCAACAGTTATGTTCCCCTACACAGATGTACTTTCCTCTGAACATGTTCCATCCATTGCCATTACTAAGAGGGAGAAAACATGTATTTCTCTGAAAAGCAGAATTACACTGCATATGTAATGAAGCTGCTGTGCAGGTAACTTTAATCTGGTGCTCTCTGGAGTCTGATAGCTTGTCTTTGCAGCAGGTTAATAATATTCAGAATTGGATATAAATTTTATTTATAAAGGACTAAAATTCACATAGCATGATTACTAGTTGAAAATATATTCCCTTTTCCAGATAGTGAAAAAATCTTATTAGCAGGCATGGATTTTTTTTTTTTTTAAATAGATTACCGTGTACTGACACACACACACGTTTTCGTTACCTGGCTTTCCTAAAACAAAGATTTTAAATAACTGTCTTCTAGAGTAGAAAATGAAATGAAGTTATTCAGCAATTGTACATTCTAGCCATCAGCTAGATGGCTGTAAATCATAGTGAACTAAGCTCTGCAGCTTTCTTCATTTTAATGGGTCCATGAATTGTTGTTCAGGTTTTGATACAATTTCAGCCACCACACTCCAGTTGGAATAATGTGAAAACTAGAAGAATCAAACACACAAAACTGGTCAAAACCCTTCTGATCAAATCTTTTGTGCAGGCAGACAAATTAGACTTTGCTACCTTAATGCTTGAAAAACTCACTTTGACAACAGCAACAACCAAAAAAAAAATGCAGTCAGTGTTCTGGTTCAGCATTTCAGAACAAAGCAATTCTTCTGTTTTATTTGGGAAGCCAAACTGGTTTTCATTTAGAAATATCACATTAAATACATCCATCTGAAGAAAAATCAAGGTGCTCATTCAGATAGGTGCACTGTCTCTTGGCAAATTCTATTTGGGATGAGCCTCTTGTGTTTCTGGCTTCCGTGCCTTGCTGCTTTGCTGTTCTAGCAGGAACACTTCAATCTGCTTACCTAAGTGTTATGCTTGACTTTTAGCACCTTGAACTGTGGTGTGGAGCCAGGACCGAGCTCAGCTCTGCCCAGACAGTGCAAGGCAGAGCTGACCTTTAGGGAGAACTGGTTCTGTGTCCAAAGCACCAGCACTTTTGTCCTAGTCTGGCAGCAGTTCCCTGGGCTGTATCACCACTGCTCACAGCCACGGGGTGTTTATGGACCTGTGTCTCTGCAGGGCTTCTTTTTTTTAAAGAACAGTTTAGGGCTTTGGATCTCAGCAAAGAAATGTGCAATTCATTCTTCTCTGAGATCTTGTTTTGATCCCAGAAGGTGTCAGAATAAAGAGCTTTGTGGCTCAGCATCCTGTCTCTGGCAAAAGCTTTGAGGAAATGCCTCGTGAAGAGTGTCAGCACAGAGCCAGCATATGTTGTCTCCTAATACTTCTCATTTCCAGCAATTTTGTGTTAACAAAATTCCTGAGCCTGGTGTGGCTCAGGAATGTTTCAGTTTATTCATCATCCACTGGTGAACCACCTACAAAGAAGAAGAACAGCTGTTATTTGTTGTGTACTTCAATATTTGCAGGCTTTGCTTCCTTTGGGGAGGGAGTGAATCATCAGTCCCACTTCCCCTTCTTCCATGCTCATTGTGGATTTGAGAGACTTCTGCCACATCCCCTCCAGTCATCCCTTTGCACATCAAGGAGTTTGTCATTGTGTAGGTGCAGTTACATCAGAAAGGCTGTGGTGGATGAACACAGTGCATTTACAATCATGGAATAAAATCAAACTACATTCATTCTAAAAAAAGGCAACGTGCATTGGGATGACAGTCACTTTTCTTCAAGGATGAAACACATTGGGTATTTCTGGATGTAAAATCGTTCAAATAGGCATTAAAATTACAGATATGGCAGCTTAATAGTGCTCTTAGTGTTCTGCTAAATGTGGGTACTTTATCCAGGTATGGTCACGTTAAGCTGCTTCAGTTAGGAAAGCAGTTGGAGTTGCTTAGGGAAAAACATATAAAGAAATATGTGTTTGTTTGAATTGTTTCTAGGGTCTTCTTTGTGCCTTCTTTGCTACTCAGTGCAGGAAAATCATGTTTTCTCTGGTGCTGCTATATTGAAATAGCTTCATCATCTCTTAGGTCTGTTCATCATGGTTGACAGCTTTTCTCTAAGCTCTCTCTCACGTTCTTTTTATTATGAGAGAATCTCAATTTTCATTAAAACAAAACCAAAACCCCACAGCCTTCTTGATGACAGAGGGAAGCTGTAAGTGTGCACAATGTGCTTCAAACGGTTTAAAAATAAAAGACTGATGAAAATTCCAATTAAAGCAAATATCATGACTTCATGAGTTCTGGCCTAACAAATTTTTCAGCAGTTGGCAATTTTTCAGTTAGACATCTTTTATAAACTTAAGATACTACTTTGAATACTGGCATATAAGGATCTTGTAATTTCACAGCTGGAAACCTGAGTAGACTCCAAATGAAACACTTTACAATTAAATCATCCTTCAAGCATCCTTCTTCAGCTTGCAGCCTCTTAGATCTTCACTGTGAAGCAAAATCCTGCATTCCTCTTGAAAGTGAAATAAAGATGAGGGAGGAGAGAAAAATTAAGATTCAGCTGTGGAAAGGAATTCAGATAAGTAAATAGGTGGCCTCTTTCTCTTTCCTAATCTTAGTACAAATGCTGTTTAACAAGATACCAACAACATTCAATTAGCATTGATCTATGCAAGATGCCACAAACACACTTGTGTGAGCTCACACTCATTGTAAATATTAGAGGTGTAATTACAGGTGGGTGCAAGTGGTACAATACATTTATCTGACAGACATTTAGAAAAACATCAAGAAAATGTCCCCATCTGCTGCATGATCAGACTAATTCTACATTTTACACCAGCCTTGTTGTTAGAACCATCACTTTAGATAAGAAAGGGACACGTTCACATCCGCTGCTGTCTTTGATTTGCAGCACACATACTCTGCAGGTTTGAGAAGCAGTAAATGACTTACAAGTAAACACTGCCCTGCTCTTCAGGGGATTTGCACTTGAACTATTTAGTCGTTTCATGGATTTTTAGTGAGGTTGATTGATCCAGCTGCAGAACCCAGCACCCCTCAGGTCTGAAATTTGTGACACTTATTGTGTAGCTGATCTGATAAGAAAACTGGGTAGGAATTCCAGTCTCAAGGAAAAATGTAATTGATTGAATTATAGAAACATAGAAATAAGTACTCGATTCTATGAATTCTTTAATCCATTTAATCCATTATGTTGATATAACTGTAGTAACTTAAATCAGTGACATTTATATTTTATACACAAATAAGGTGAAGAACAAGTCTCGTGTATCTCCTGCAGCACTAACAAAATCTATTCTTAGACTTTTCCATGAGACCAGTTTTGGCAATAATTCAAATTCCAGAAACATTTAAAGCTTTACGGAGCTTAAGTGCAGACAAATTAAAGATGTTTTTAATTCACGTCCACATTGAATCCATAAAGAAACTTTATTCTGTTTTCCATGATTAATACACTGCTGTGTAATGTCTGAGGAAAATACCTTTGAGACAGACCAATTTAACAATTTAGCTTCCTCTGCAATTAATCATTATGGCACGTTTTCCTCTAATTATTAAAAAAAAAAAAAGATTAAAAAGATAGGAAGAAGTGGCAAAAAAAAAGGACAGCAGTAAACTCTTTGCTGGCACAGAATGACTAGAAGGGGAGGGAGGGATTCCATTTATCATCTCACATTTGATTAAGGAATGAGCAGGATCAAGTCTTCTGAGTTATGATCTGACCAGTGCGTGTATTTGATTTTTCCTATGGCCAGGCTGATCTCCATGTTGTCAGCAGTAGCTTATTCTTGCTCTTAACACTTTTAGAAGTTCAGGAGCCATTCACACACACAAATTCTGCTGTGCAATAAGCATATCTACTTGCCACAGGATGCAGCAATTTCTGAATACATGGACTTCCACAGTTCACAAACAAAACTCTGAAAAGATAACCTGTGTTCAGATATGTCCCTATCTGTGTGCTTTATAAAAGTGTGCACTATACAAGCAAATTAAATAGTGGCCTCTTCTGTCTACTGCATAAAAAACCTTCTCCCTTTTTCTCTCTGCTAAAATTCCTGTACACTACTTGGTCATCAGCTGAATCAATTATTTATAAGGAAGGAGGTTATAACCTTTTTCTTTTGTCCTCTGTATCTCTAGAGTATTAGACCTACTCACAGAAAATCACCTCACTTCCTGAGTTCCTCTTTTTGAAAATCAAAGGTCAGGAAAAACCTGCATATTCATTCCATCTTGAAGCACATCCCATATTTGCTCCTTTTCTGGGTATTTTTTCCCTCTTCTAATTTTACCCTTTTTTGTCTTGTGTTCAAGGGACTTTGAACTCCAGCAAAATATCCTCATGTGTCTTGTTAAGGATTGATCAGACTATTTGTGAAAATAATAGCAAACAGTCTATCAGATGCATTGCAGTAGATAGAAAAATGTGTATTATTCTATCTGGGAACCTGTATTACTTCTGAGTAGGAATTTAAGCCAAATGTCTTAAATCCCACTTGACAGTAATCTAACACCATGGAATAAAAAAATCCCTTTCCTTAAACAACAGACTTGATATCTGGGGGAGAGTGCCGAAAAGGGTGAAAAAAAAGAATGGGCAATGTTAAGGCTTCCTAGAATTTTCTCTACATAGTCCAACTTCCAAAACTCAAAAAAGGTTTTTGGAAACTTCCATTGGGAAAGCTTCTTCACACGAGGATGGAATTGTAATGACAAGAGAGATTCACCACATGTGAGCTCTGACTGCAAGAGCAGACAGCTTTGCTCCTACTCTGCCCAAAACTGGAAACCTAAAAAAATGAGGACAGGCTTCACAAGTAACAGGTCTTGAACTGACACAGGCATGGGGAGTGTCAGAAAGACATTTTGGGAGATGATAGGTCTGTGAACAACATTGTAAAGACCAAATTATTATACCAAGTGTACCTGGAGTGTGTAGCAATGTGAAGTTTTCACAGTGAATGTCGTTTTGAATGGGGAGCCCCTTCACCAGACCTGTTTGAGATCAGAGAACGTACTGAGACACTAATTCATGTAACACAATTCCTCAGCTGAGATACATGCTATACAAAGGCAGCTCAATTACACATCTCCACCACAGCAGAGTGAAGAGTGGTCCTTCACCTCCAGCTCCCTGTGGGAAGTAAAACCAAAGGTGGTTGTTTTTCACACGAAGTTGACATTGAGGAGCAGGGCAAAGGCAGCAAAAAATTAATGGCATGTTAAATATAAACCTGTTCACTACATTCCAGTATGGAATACTTGAATATACTTCCACCAGTTTTTGGCAATGGTCTTATGATGAACTTAGGCCCAGACTGGCTGCACAGTGCACACACAACAGGTCTTAATGCAGAGGATTCATTGTTTGTTGAATGCAGGTCTGGTTGTGCATGTGTGGTTTTTCTCCCTAGTTTCATAAATGGAAGCACAGAAGCCTTCAGCCTCCCACTACAGAAAGCCTTATGCATAGCTAAAGGCCCATAAGTTTCAGGAGTCAGTTATTTGCTAATAAAACAAAATAGGAAAGAAGTTGCCCAGCAGTAGTGGATTAACGAGGCGTGTTGTTCACAGAACCCTCTGTTCTAACGGGACGATGGAGGGATGACTGTTCTTGCTGTGCCTGCATCACCTGTGCAAAACAAGCTCCTGACTAAATCCCACTGTTGGTAGATTTGTAAATCACCACATAAAACAATTAATCTCCTGCTCTTTGCCTTAAATATCCTTTTCTTCAGTGGTCAGTAGCAGCGCTGAAGTGTCATCAGACAATTTAGTGTTCCCCCCTTGAAAAGTCCTGTTAGAAAGTTAGAAATGATAACACTTCAAATGACAAACCTATAGGCTTGGGGGCAATGTCTTGTATCTTGTTTGTGCTGATAGAGAAAGAAATAAAAAAAATTATTATGAGCCATCTGCTCCTTTATCAACTTTCTCTGCATATTCTGCACAGATATCTGTACTCGAGCATGTTTATTCCAGTCTGGCAAACCACAGACACCCCATTTATATTAGTTTCTGTAAATAGTAGACACAGATGCCTGAAGCAGGAATTAAAATATGAATTTCCAATAATTTTAGGTCTCCAGTAGTCATCACTGTGAAGCGCCCTGTCCAGTAGAACAGACAGAGCAGGGAAGAAATATTCTGAACGTTCATTGTCTTGTTTTCATTCCTCTTCTTCCAGCTGTGATATTTGCTACCCAGCTGCTATGCACACAGCTTCTTCCTTTGTCAGTGATCTGCAGTTTATGTCTGCAATTTCAAAGGGAAAGTGTGAAAAAATGTGTGATTGTTATTCGAAGCAGCATAGCTTGAAATAAATATTATACTTTTCACAGCGCTGAGGGAAGGTTTTGTTCACAGAGTCCCCAAATATCCATTTGTAAGTAATCCCAATTTGATCTTTTTCTGGCTGGAGTGCAAAATGGGAGGTGAGGTCAATCACCCCGTCGGTAAAAGTTTTGCTGGGGTAGTTCAACATCACCAATTTCCAGGGTAAACAAGCAGTACTTTAGGTACTTCAAGAACATACAGTGAAATGGAAAAAGGCCAAAAAAAGTAGTTTTTATTCTAATATTTTTATTAAACAGAAACCTGGCTTATTTTAAACTGTATGTAGAACAGTTCTTGACTTCAGTGGATTTTTCCTGTCGAGAACTGATGTGTTTGTATAGAAGTACACCCAGCAAAGAGAAATATTGCAGACCTAAAAGATAATGGACATGAAGTGGATGGAGGAAGGGGAAACCTATGCTACATGGGCATTTTATGTCCATATCTACATATAGAAATTTATCTCATATTTCTTGTCAGTTTTGGTGCTTATCTTGAAAACACCTCCTATTTTCTGTTTGAAGAGGGCATCCAAAATAAGAAAGGATGATTCAGGAAGGGAAGGGTATAAGAAGGTCTACTGAATCAGTGGCAAAGTAGCACAGGTAAAAATAAACCAGCTAGGGCTGAAATTAATACATGAATAGCTGTTACTCTAATCTTTTGAAGGCTGTCACTGATTAGGAGTCTCTGTTATATCCTAAGATTAAATATCTTTCTATTTGACTCACCTTCCTTTGCCTAGTATCATGTTAAAGGTTTCAGTCATTGGACAGCTCATTTTCTTTTCTCATATAAAATTAAGCTGGAAGTTATGACCTTTTCATTTAAACTTCATACTTAATTTGGTGGCTTATTGTGAACTGGCAGAAAGCACAGTGATAATTTCCTAACATCTTGGTCACACTTGGGGACCTCCTTTCAGAGCAAAATAACTCCAAATCCCCCTCAGGCATAAAGAAGAAGAATATTTCTTCAAAACATTTCATATGGCCTTTAGATGTTTACTCTTTTGTCAATTTAACAATACTTGCATTAGTATTCTAAAAATAACCTTCAGGGCACAAAACTGTATAGTATTCCTTAACTCAGCAATCCATCATTGTTTGTTACTTATCTGACCTGCATTATTACACCTGCATGTTCTTCAGCATGGTCAGCGTGTGAGCATCTTTATCTATAGCAATTCACGGTGACATTTACGTTTTCAGTTGTAATTTTTTTTTTTAGTACATCTTCA
Source organism: Myiotriccus ornatus (assembly GCA_036023395.1). Lineage (NCBI taxonomy): Eukaryota > Metazoa > Chordata > Aves > Passeriformes > Tyrannidae > Myiotriccus > Myiotriccus ornatus. The sequence continues at coordinate 14,452,691 of JAYRBT010000156.1, forward strand.
AACAGCTTCTGATGAGACCTTGAACTCAAATAAAATGAAACATTTTCTTCAGCATGTGTTTGCATATAAATTTACAAATTAATATACAGAAAATGAAATCAATTGTCAACCAATGGCCTGTATCAATTAAAATATTAAAATGAACAAATAATTTGCCATTTTCTCGTTATATGTGTTACCTTGTTTTGCTCACCTGGTTTTGTTGCTTTGGCAACATATGCTCACTAGCTTCTAGTGGGAAAAAAAATAGTGGAATAACTTCTAGTGGAAAAAAATACAAAACACCCTCCCCCCCCCCCAATCCTTTCACAGTTATCATGAATTCCCTGCCAGCGCAGCCCTGACCGTGCCAATTTATAGCAAGGGCTGCAATGAAAGTGCCACGACAAGTGAGGTAAAACTACACCACGTGATGTTGCCAAGGACCTTTCACAAAAGGTTTTTGACAGATGCCATAATGCTCAGCATCCTGAAAAGAGGTGAAGGCACTAGAAGAGGTTTCTCAGAGAAGCTGTGGCTGCCCCGTCCTTGGGAATGTTCAGGGACAGGTCAGATGGGGCTCTGAGCAACCTGGTCTAGTGGAAGGTGTCCCTGCCCAGGGCAGGGGGGTTGGAATGAGATGATCTTTAAGGTCCCTTCCAACCCAAAACATTCTACGATTTCATGCTCAAGAAAGAAGGGTACATTAAATCTCCTGTGTTTCCCTCAAGGGGCACTACTCTGCGCATGCAAGTTATCACTGGCATTATCAATCAATAAAAATAAAGAAAAAATTCTCAGGGAAAAAAAAAAAGATAGACTTTGTGATCATACAGATAGAGCATCACTTCTTATCTGTGTCATGGGCACCTGCAATCATGTGTAGCATTGTGGGGGAAGGTAGGTAGGGGTTTCAGTGCTTCTCCAGCTTGATCAATAAAGTCTGGACCTTTGTTGGGGGAAGAGAGCAGATCCCAGAGGTAATATGATCATGCAGCATGTGGGGGAATCCCCATGATGCCAGTGCTGGCAGAAAAGCTTCCACTTCTTGTGACCTATTTTTCACTTCAACACTGTGACTAATACAGCTTTGGGCCTGGAAATGCTTGCATACCTTGTGGGTAGAAACATGTACAGTGATCTCACTGATTTCCTTGGAACTATTCTTAGGAGTGAAGTTATTCATGAAATTTATTGCAAGCTTACAGTTTGGGGGTCTAATTTCACACTATAATGAATAACTAACCTGATTATTTCACCTTCTTCTTCCCTAATGTTTTCTAGAGTTGTGGTATTGTGTCAGGTATGAGCTGTTTATACCATGCTTGGTGTGCTAATGAAGACTTGATGTTTGCTATTTATACAAAATAATTCCCTTTAGCATATTTAATATATAGCAGAATATTCCTGCTAAGGTTTGAAGATGTTACTGATGTGCTTCAATAGGGATTCCCACGCATCAGCAGTTTTATAGGTCACTGAAAATAAGGACCAAGAGGAAACCTATAGTCTACCACACCTACACTCATCCCTCTGTGTGGAAATAAGCCTTTTTAAGTTGTACAGAACATTGTTGCCCACCCTGAATCTATTCTGTGATATCAAAGCCCAGAGCAACCCTCTGGAAATTATGTTAGAACATTGAAACATCAGACTGAAAAAAAGATACTTCAAATAACTGACTACAAAAGCTTACAAAATGTAGTCAGACTATAGTATGATTTTTAAATTCAGAAAGTAAGCAAGAAAGGACCTTTATTATTTTTCCTGGTTTTGGGGTCTCTTGGTTTTAGATCCTGCTCTCCTAGCCCCTCTCAAAATAGCCCAAGTCCTCTGCTCAAGAGCACTTTTTGGTGGAGATTTTTCAGTATGTAGACAGAGGATTCCACACTTAGAAATACAGAGCTTTTGTTCTAATGCTTTATTTTAATGTGAAGAAGGTATGTGAGGATTTTCTGGGAAAAGTAACTCTAGGGAATATAGCTGATCAAGAAATGAAATAGCTAATTATGCTTTGGAGGCATGATAGAAATGAAGTAAAGCTTACTGTTTATTGTCTTCTGCTCTAAAAAGTCTGGTCTAATATGTTCTAATCATGGTTTGCTGCACTGCTTTGATCTGGGACACAATTTCATTTTTTGACCCGCTGAGCATTTTGCGTTTTCTAAACTCTCGTTTGGTGAAGATTTGATTCAAACGCATGTTCTAGGGAAGGTGTCTTTTGTGTTTAACAAGACCCAAAGCCCAGCAAACTGACATATGCCTCTCTTCCAAAGTTCTCCGTGTAGCTGGTTGAGGTTGTGGCCATCTGTCATTTAATACCTGCCAAGTGCCAGCTGCAGCTGTGGCACCGGTTCAGCAGCCCTTCAGAGCAGTCCCTGCTGTGGGCAGCTCTGCAGCCAAGTCCGAGGTCAGAGCTGGGATTGTCTGTCATGAAACTCCAGAGGGATGAAATACAGAATCTCTCAGAAAGCCTTTTTTTTTTTTTTGTCTGCACCATCACTAGAGAGAAGCCCACGTTCTGGAGGGTCAAAATCTTCATTAAAATATCCTGGGTTTGAACCTGTGAAGCTCTGCCTTGGCCACTCATATGCATGCTCAGACTGTCAGTGTTGGTTATAAGCTGCATGTAAATTGTTTTGCTCCTTTCTCAGTCTGCAGACACAACTCAGTTGTCATCACAAACTTTTACATTATCTAATAATAAAAAGAGATTGCTTTAACTTGCAGAAATAGGTTGTAAAGAGTTTTATCACACAGTATCATGAGGTATGAAGCTCTTGTGGTAAGCTTTAGATGGTTTTCTCACTCAAAACAAACATCTGTGTATCCCAGAGAGCTCTCTCGGCTGGAGCCAGTAGCAATTTTTGACAGCTATTTTTATTTTATAAAATATCTATTTTCCCACTTCACTACTGAAATACCCTTTCCAGAATCATGACAAATGGGAAGAAGAGTTGAAGATCATGACTTAACCAGAGCCTTCTAAAAGCAAATCCAGATTGCAGAAGGATGTGTGTCAGGTGGGAAACTATATCTTAGGGGAAAAAAAATTAAATTATAAGTTAGATTTTAGCTGAAAAATTTCAAAGCCAGGTAAATTCGCAGTTATGATTTTTGGTTCATAATTAATTTTAAAGACAGCTGGTAGTTACACTCAAGCCTGGAGTGCTTGAAATCAGCTTAGTATCTGAGGGTGTTGAAATAACACATTTGAAGTCCCTGATCTGATGTCAGATGCCGGGGACTCAGACACCTAATTGACCTAAATGGATGCAAACTAATGTACCTGCATTATTTCATCCTGTGAGAATCTTGCCCTGCAACTTAATGAAGTGTTTCACTCCCGAGTTTTGTCAGCCCATAAACACGTAAATGATCATAACCTGATCTGTAGCAAACTGCTGCCTCTGATCAGCAGAATTTAATAACAATATCTTCTTCTGGGAATAATGACCATAAAATCTAACTCCTGCTTAGATTTTTCCAGGGCTACAACACCTAATAATTCCTACCAGGCTTAAAGAACAATTTTGGAGTATCATTTGATACTCCAAAGTAGGTATTTGTATCCATATCTCTACGGGCGCTTTGCAAATTCACAGAAACTTGCCAAGTGCAGTAAGTTGAATTCAAATTAAAATAAATTGCTATGGAAGTGCAGCTTTCAGGTTAGATATAAATAGTCCTGTAGCATTATTAATGAATGTTGAGTTGTCTGGTTTTCAGTTTCCCAATTTGCATTTCTCTCAAATGTTGGTAAAATGCAGGTGAAATGCCCTTTTTGAAAGAATGAGGTCTTTGTTCTGTAAAACTGGGCATTTCTGGGGATAAGTGACTGGGGAATAATGCATACTAATCCATCTGTAAGAGTCTGATTCAAAACCTATGAAATTAAGGTCCACATACAGATCTTTTAGGAATTTGTTTGCCTATTTAATCCCTTTATCATCCTGTGAGGTGCAGAGTGGTGACACAGGTAGAAATCAGTCTCCTCTTCCCCTCTCTTACGTCGTCTTCTCTTTCACTTACATTTATATCTGTTAATGAGGTTCAACAAAATTTTTTAATGGGGTAAAATCTTAAGGACAGTGTTTTTCCACCAGTCTTGAAGAGCATTATTTAGTGGTTTGAACAAAGGAAAGAGACTTGCATGGGTAGGGTAAGAACTGTTGTAGACTGTTCTGCCCATGTAGCGTGCACATGCTGGTTGGCAAGTTGGCAGAACCCAGTTTGGACTGAGCTGCACAATAACTGACAGAAATAAATGGAGGGTTTACAAATCAAAATTATTTTCTTTCTCCATTGAAGGGTATGGGTTAGGACTGTTCTCTAGAGAATTTTACAAAGTAGCCATTATTTTCCTGTGACTAAAGAAATTCCAGTACCTAGAAGTGTTAAAACATATTATGTCAAAAGTATCTCTGAATGCTTATGAGACATAAACGGTCAAGTGCACGTTAATATCATAATATTGTGGATTAGTACAATGAATTAATTAAAATCCACCAAAACAGAGCACTTAGATAGAGGAGATGAGCTGGAGGATCTAATATGTCATCCTAGTTTATAAACATTATTATAAAACATACCTGCATAAACACAGCACTGAATGAAAAGGTGTTTTTAAGGATAAAGTGCAATGAAGAATACAGCTTATTTATCACAGATTATTCATAAACACTTTGTGTCAGCTGATTTTTCACTCATAATGAGTGCAACCCTCATCCTTAATAGTCTGAAGTTTTTCATAAAGGGAACCTGTTTTATTTTCCCCAGGACCAGCTCCTACACAGCGTGTCACTGCCATAACAATTGTTCCCTCCCTGATGACTGTAAGATGCTATCATAACATTTTATCAGGTTTTTCTTAATCAAGAAATATGACTTGCTAGTAAAGGTCTCTGTTGGAAGCAGAGATAGAACTCAGCATTACCAAATACAACAGAATCCTAAGGTGTTGCTGGAATTGTTGACCTTCTTGACTCTGGCCCTCCAAAATTACCTGGGTAACTATCTTAAGGCTTAAAGATCCCACGTTTTCATCTTTCCAGGGACCTAGGGCAATCCTGCAGAGTTTTCAGCAGGTGGAAATTCAGCAATTCTGTTTGCTCTAATCTCTGACTATAATGTGCTACCTTTTTCAGTATAAAATTTGGCTGTTTGCTTTTGAATTAACCTTCTTCCCCACACCACCCCCTTAAAAAGAACTGTGAACAACTGGTAATGCTTTATTTACATATATAGCCTCTTTACAAGTAAATAGGACAGTATCAGGATATCTGGTCTGATTACTCAAAGAGCAAAACTACTCTAATTCACATTTTGGAATCAAGACATTTCTGTCTTGACACACTTAATTTAGGCAGCAAATATTTCTGTGTTTTTCACAAAACATTTTCCAAAAAGTTTCCACCAGTGCTTGGAAGCAAAATTTGATATTCAAATGTTTTCTTCCTATGGGTAAATGAAGCTGGTAATTGAAATGTAAACCTTTTGTCATGTAGGACTTTCCAGGTTTTTAGGCAAGAGGCTGTTATCCATTATTCCAGGATAATAACCCTGAGGAGAAAACCACAACAGTGTGTCTGAAAATTTACTGGTTACTTAATGCTCTAAAATGTACCTGGTACTTGAGACTGCCACTATGTTTCTCAGGGCTAATTATTCCTAATAAAAATAGTCCTCTGTGAATATTAGTAGAGTCTAAAACACAGTAACACGTGCAGGGAACGTTTAGGATTTCAGACCTGTTGGCAACTGCTGTCTTTGTAACAGAATAATGACATTCCCACAGATGGAGGTTTAAGGTTAAGAGAGCTGTTTATAGTGTCTTTTCCTGAGTTTTGACCACTTACTCCCTACTGATGATTATTTCTGCAATTATTCCTTTTTTTTTTTTTTTTTTTGAGCAGCTTTGTACCAGGCAACTGGATCCATAAACTGTTGTTAAATCAAACTCCTAAACAGATGACTTTGGTGGTGCCAGGTGGTCTGAACTTATGGAGTCAGTGGAATTGCAGCATCCATGACAGTAGCACTTATTCCTGCAGTGAAGGATCACTCGTTGTTCCCAGCTGCCAATAACTCAGCACGTGTTCAGCTATCAGGGCATGTTATCATGACTTTGGTAGACTTATTCTTCATCTAACTTGCCTGCAACACATGTGTGGACATGCTCATCATCAGAAAAAAAAATCTTCTTTAGTGGAACTTTACTGGTGTAATCCTAAAAAGGAAACTTTGCTGCTCTAAGATTCAGCTAGAAAGAATATCATCAACACTTTGGGGAGAGAAAGATTGTGCACTGCCTCATTAGGATCTCTCAGAGATGAAATATTGGTTTTATATAATGAGGAATACTGTTTTAAAGTAATTCAGACAGATTAGGTGTGTTTAATAAAGGGGCCTTTCTCCATTTTCCCCTATTACATATGTAAGAAATTGGTTTGATCATGGGTATGCCTTAGAAAAATATTTTTTCAGTGAAATCTTTATAGAACACCTGATGGTACCACATTTCTTTAATTATTTTTGACAAAGTAGGTTTTAATTACTACTATATAATAAGTATCCATGTTATGTGACCTTTCTTAAGGTACCTTTCTTAAATCCCAAAGGATCACTGCAAAGGTGATCTCCCTTACATTCTTTCCTCTTTCTTTTCCCCAGTTTCATACAATACCTGGCATTTATTCTATCCTTATCCCTAAGAATTTGTCTTTCTTTACTGATTGAAAATATTTAGTACATGTCTATTTATAGGCCTAGTACGTATTCTATAAAATATAGAATATTTATTTATGGTCTATAAAATATAAAATAATTAATAAAATAATAACATAATTTTTATAATGATAAAGAAATCCTGATAGAAGAATTGTCTGGGTCATGAGCTGCCTATGCATGCACCTCGTACCCCATGTGAAGCACTGCTGTGCTCAGGCTGTGTAAAACAAATCATCCCGTGGATAATCAGAGAAAATGGATGCCAGGAAGAAAAAGGTAGACCATCATAAAACGGGGACTGAGAGCATTAACAATGTGAGGAAAACTTTTGGAGAGGATTTCGGTGCCCTCTCCATGGTGGTGAACAGACTGTGTTTCTTCTTGGAGCAGATTGTGGATTTATTCCGTGGATGGAGCCCCCAGGGTGTAAGACACTCATACCTGTGGGAGGGGGAAATGGGCATAAAACCCAAAGTGCAGCCAGGGGATTGTGACATTTCCTATCTTACTTTGTTCAATTTTTTCAAAGACCTCGTCTTTTTTGTTCAGTTTGGTTTCCTTTGTTTTCTTTTAATTTTAAATTAAGATTTCAGGCTAAAGCAAGGCTGAGGAGCTGAGATTAGGCTCCTGGCCATGTTGGCCAGGATCATCAGGCTCCTAGATACTGGCTTGTGTTTCCAACTGTAGAACCGGTCTGGGAATTGTGTATGACAAATTCTGCCAAAAAAATTCTGAATCTTTACTCATTTTTAAAGCTGTGCACAGCAAATGAAAAGAAGTATAAGACTCATCCACTTATAAAAAGATGCACTTTGCTGAAATTTCTCCTGGAAGATAATAAAATAAATAAAAAATTTCTTAGTTATATTTTTAAATATAATTTAAAAATATAACTTCATGTGTATTGTTTAGATGTCTGTAAATCTTAAGATATTTTGATCCATGTAATTCAGATCCAAGTACAATTTTTCAGTGCTGTAACTAAACATAGGTGCAGCTCATCCCTTTCCATTTTTGTCATGTACAGACTCTTCAGGATCCTCCTCAGTCACCACTCCACAATATCTCTTTCACAGGAACTTGTTTTGAAACTAGTCAAATTCTAATTACAAACAACCCCTATATCTTTCTATTTATAAGAAGACTATTTATAAAACCCAGCCAGTTTAAATCTACCAGCTAATTTTCCCAAAAATGTCTCAGTTTCAAAAAGGAGCTGCCCTTACCTAACCATTTCCAGTCCACTTTTTTCCACCATTTGTTTCCTCCATATTTTCCTTATACCAGAATATTTCATGGTTGAAATTCTAGTTCAGTGGGGAAAAAACAAAAGGATATATGACACCAACATTAGCCCTCACATCTCTAAGCATTCAGTAATTTATATACCTTGACAACATATAAGATGTTCCACAGAAAAAAAGGAGAAATGGAAACATCTCAAGGAAGTTGGTTTAGAGACCTCAGAGTTATTGAGGATATAAAGAGACCTGTGTAACTTGTTTTTCTCAGTCTCTCATTGTCAAATATCTTTCTTTTTCAGTACAAAAGATGGTTCTAGTGGACTGGAAGACACCAAATAAGAGGACCAAGGGAAATATTAGTTGCAGATATGTGTAAAAAAGAGTGCAAGAGTTGGGAGCAAATGGACAGGTAAGTCTGAGAAAGATGCAGCAGTAAAATATCCTGATTTATGACCTAAGTGCCTTGACTTTCTGCCAAAGCTTAGAAAATATTTACTGTAGTAGATAAATAAATAACAAATACACAGATAAACAAAAATGTGGAATAAGTGTTTGGGGACACGTACAGGATTAATTTCTCTTCCCTGGCCCTCATTATATCTTCCAAAACAGAGCCAACATTTTTCTGTTTTCTCAGAGATAGTCCCTGCACTTTTTACAAGCCCATTTCTCTTCCCTTTCCCTTTTCCTGCTGTCCTGTGGATGGGAGGTGTGGGCCAACTGTGAGATACACAACATTCTGATTTTAGGAAAAAAACGATACAGCAATTCACCCAGCTTTTGTGAAAGGTGCATTGAAATCCTGCAATTTACTTACTAACAACAGCTAATACTAACATTTAGATCCTCAATATTAGCTGTTCTAGAGGAATGAACTATAAGTCTACTTTCTAGGAACTGTGTTTCCTTCCAAGAGATGGATTTTATTTCTTTGAAAGCCGTCACAGTGTTTTTAAGACATGAAACTTGAGTGCAGACAGTGTGGACATTCTGTACAGTCCAGCAGACCAGGCAGTGATCTCCCCATGGGATCAGCTGGATCCCAGGTCTCAGCTACTCGTAATGACGAGGCAGGAACATAAAGTTCTCGGTCTCCAACGATGCTGATGTGTCCTGATGGCAAACAGTGCCCCAGAGCAGTTTGCAAGCTGCTCTGGAGCAGCATTGTAGGTAGGGAGAGAGGGGAAAGGAAAGCTATTCCTGCAATCCTCACTCCAGCTGGCAGTTTTCCAGGAAATGCCTCTTGGGGTTTGTTCTCTTGGGGTTTGATGTGGGGCTTCTCTGCCAGTCAGACCCCTCAGGTACACAGGACTTTGTGGCATGTCCAATCTTTAACTGTGGAGCCCAGAGTGGGTCACACTGGGGGGACTCTGCAGTCCCCAGGTCACATGAGGACAGGACTTGGAATGATGGTGCATTAAAATGTGGCTTTAATCTGTTTAACATGTAGTCAGCATTTCCTGCTGCTGCTGCATGACTACTGATTCTGCAGCAGCACCAAACCAGCATGGCTGTCCTTTGGATTTAATGACTTATCCTCAAAATACAGAGAGAAATCTCTCTCAGACATGCAGTGCTTTAGAAAACTAAATTCTGCTGCCTGCAGTTATAGCTGAACCTTTTTAGTTGCTATGTCACTTCTGCCAACCTCTTGACTGTAATAACTGCTACTTGTGCACCTCAAAGTATGAGGAGACCATGCTAACAATTAATTCTTTTTTCCAATATTAAAAATTTCCAGAAGTCTCTAAGTGAACAAAAGAAGTTTTTACAGACATATTCTGCACTGAAAAAGGTCATCTTCGCAAACAGCATCCAAAGAACCTTACAGCACATCATTTGCCCAGCGAGAATATTTTGGGTTTGTCCAAGAAAATGCACTGATGGGTGGAGTAAAACTACTACTAGTAGTATGTATGTTGGACTAGGGTATACACAAGATAAGACCAGCCCCTTTTCTTTTGAATGATTCTTAGACCCTGGGTTGGGTTTCTTAGAGGTAATGCATCCTGTCTAAACTAAGGCAGAGCTATAAAGTACAGTCATCTTGATGCTGCTTCAGACAGACTGAAATCTGGATTGGATCTAAATTCAAAGGAAACTCAGATGAAAACGAATAGTGCATCCAAGTAATGCACATGACCCAAGGGAAATGTGGGTCAGGGTCCTTGTTCTAGCATACTAAATGCCAACAAATAAATCATTTCCTGCACTGTGTCTCCATTTCCTTGTTTGTAAACCTGGGATTTCTCCTGTGGAGTGCTTTGAGATCCAGACATGATGCAAGGTGTTTATATTGAGGTAATTAATTTTTATTAGCTTTAATTATAATGGCTCTGGATTGCTTGTCCAAGGAGCAGGAACTGAGAGGTATTTGGCCTGTTATTTTGTATCTCTCGAATAACTGTGATCTTTACCCACTATTGCATGAGCAATCAAGGTTGGAACCTGGTTGTCAAATAGTGGTTGTGATGATTTTCAGCATCTGTGCCTGTCTTCTAAAATTTTGGTGAAAAATGTATCAAAGTGCATTTGACTGAGCTCTAATCAAAAGCTTTGCTTAGAATTTATGCTACTTTTCTGTGAGTTGCATTTATTTCAAAGTCTTTAAATAATATTCATGCCGTTAGGAATTACAAAGGTGATGGACATCAGTGGTGTTTAAATTGTTGTGTTTTCCTCTGCCGTGTCTCAGTGGGAATGTTGAGTGCCACACAAGAGCTATAATTGAGAAATCCCTTGCTCTCTGTGACTCTGATTGCTATTATAATTGGAATAATTTGCATTTTTATGAAGACACTATTCTGTCTTCAGGCATCCATGACTGTGCTTGATGTTTTGAAGATCGTTTATAAAACACACAGAAATTATTTGCTTTTAGTAAAATGACTCTTTACTTGCAAGCAAAAAAACCAAATTTTTTGGGTCAAAAGAGATAAAAAAGGGGGTCATAAGTCTGATACTTATGAAGAAGGAGCCATTGGTAAACAACACCTCCAGAAAATGATTCTTCCTGAAATGCCTGCAAAGATACTTAATAAAACCTTGCAGACACACCAAGATTCTTTGCAATCTTACCAAGCAATAAAATTACTGGTAGGGTTAGAACCTTCCATACCAGTAGGTCACTTCATCTCTCTCCTCTCCTTGTAAATACCTGTTCAAGAACTTGTGGATTTTTTTCCCTTTGGAAGCCTGAGGCTCTGACCCTGTGGCCTCTGGTTGGTTTTAACACGTGTTTAGTCTTTGGCACACAGGAAACTGTGAATTAGTGGTGCCACACTGGAACTGTCATGCTCTGTTGTCCAAAAAACCCCCACCTTTTAAGAAAGCAGATTGATACAATACACATGAAGCTTTGGTATTATTTACAGAATTTTCCAATTTCATAAAGGAGGGAATTTATCACCTCAGAGCCTGTGAAGTATCAAAATCAAAACAGCCAGTGTAGATCAGCTGGGACTTACCTGTTGTCTTTAACATTAGAGACCTAAAAATGCCCAGGTATTCTGTGTGGTAAGAAATTTTTGTGCATAACCTTAAAAAATTCTGTTGTGCCCCTCTCTTTTCCTACACAGAGGAAAGAAACTAAAATCTCATCCACTTAGAAAGAATTCGTGTCATACTGACTCAGGACTTTCCAAATTAAACAACTGTGTCCCAAGTGGACATCTTAATATTGCTTTGAACAAGTTAACTTGTGAATTGAGTGTATAGATTACAGAGAATTAGTTAATTTAACTGCAGTGTCCAAATGCAGTGTCCATTCCAAGCCTTGGCTGCATCACTTACCAAAACAAGTTGCATAACTGTGAACTGACAATATTCACTATCTGTCTCTACCTCTCTCACAGAGGCACTCCAAATCATGATTAATAGAAATTCGTGTATGAATTTTAGGTACAAAGCATTTTCATCATTGAAGGCCTGAGGCAACTAATTTCTGAGCAACTATAACCAAGCA
>JAYRBT010000156.1:14464706-14474714 GCA_036023395.1 Myiotriccus ornatus
GTATGAATTTTAGGTACAAAGCATTTTCATCATTGAAGGCCTGAGGCAACTAATTTCTGAGCAACTATAACCAAGCACGTTGGTTCATCTGCAGTGGAGAAGTCATCAGGCACGTCGTAGACTAAATGACGGGGGTTTTTTCCCCACTAATTTTATTACATTGTTCTTCATGCCCTGTATAATTAAAATTCTGTCATCATCTCCATTATGAACCTCTATTTTTGCTGGTTTATAACTTTGTCCATAATTTACTCTGAAAGGGAGGGTGTGTTAGGGGATTTTGTCACAATCAGGGGTTCTTCTTGCACTGACTAAAAATAAATGCTGAGATTTTCAGAAGTGATTAATCAACTGCACCATTCTGGTTTAATCTGGTAGGAGGGTTATGAATTTGCAAGGTGAGCAAACGAATCTGTTTTTTTTTCTGCAAAACAAGCCTCATTGGGTACCCATTTAAAATTTTTGCTCCTGTCTAAGGAACAGAGTAAGTTTGTTCCTTTTTTTGAAAGAGAGGAGTCCCCAGAAATACAGTATTTGGTGCCAGATGTCACTGCAGTGCTCTGATGCACAGGACCCTTCTATTTCCAAATAGAATTTACCATCACTGGCTTCTTTTCTTCTTCTGTTTAAAAGCAAGCAAAATACCTGAGAGAAAATACATAACAGGACAGGCATAGCACATAATTTAAATATGAAATACTGGTATTTCATACTTCTTCTGCACATATAAATATACAGATTAAAGACTTCCTAAATGAATACTGACACAAACCAATAGAAATGTTATGAAGATGCAGTCTGGCTATTTTATGATTGTCTCTTGCACAACTACTGATTTCGCAATGGCATATGGTGTAGCCTTATAATGATTTGATAGAATTGCAATTGGTCCTTCTAGGCCTGTTTTTTACATTCTTCTTTGGCAAAGAAATCTGAAACTATTCTGCAAAGGACACAATTGACTGTCTCTCATGATCGTGACTAAGCTATAAAATGTCCATTCTTTTGTAGACCATGACATTTTAAAACGCTTCTGGTTTTCTGTCACTGTGTTTATCCTCCCATATCTCAATAACACTAAATGGTGCCATTATTTCATACTATGGCTCCAAGTCATCCCTTTTCTAATGGCAGCTGAATTAGATCCAAGATAATGGTATTCCTATTCTTCAGAGAGATTGACAGGGTGAGTTCAACTTTACACCTTTTTGTAAACCCATTCAGTTTGCTTTACTATCCTTCAGCCTCCAATCAGAAGTTTTCCTAAAATGTGAGCCACAGTGGATCATGAGTGATTACCATGGCCACAAGTATTTTATGTGAAGGCACCAAGGGGGGAAACAGTGAGTATTGTGAGGAAAAGATGGAGAAATAGGAAGAAGAGGAAGGGAACCTGCCTCGTTCTCCAGTCTTGCCTGCATTGGAGTGGAGGAAATTCATGTCTATTTGAATGTCCTCGCTGCACTGCCTACCCCTGACATGATCTGCTTTGCTGCATAGTATGAAGTGTTGCAAGAGGAATAGATGTATGAGGCAGAGAAGTACCAGTTATGGGGAGTCATATTTAGAATGGAACTTTATGCTGTTAATTCAACTGAGCACTTGCGAATGTGTCTGGGTCACCCAGTTCCAAGAGGCAGGTACGTGTGTGCTCAACATTTGGCACACATTTTTTCTGGATATGTGGAGCATTTTTACAAGGTTTTGGAGCACTTTTACAAGGGTTTTGAGCATTTATGGCTTAAGAACTGCTTAAATGCTTTTTTTTTTTTTTTTTTTGAGTTGGCGCTGAAATGAAAGAGCAGTCACAGAGAAACTGTGAATTAAAACACCTGCCTTGTTCAAGTGGAGTCCTTGAGCTCTCGGTGCCGTGTTGAACTGGGATGTGCAGTGTCCACCAGGTCTGTGCACCTGCCCTCTGACAGCAGGGGAGAGGCTCACAGAGAGGGCATCCAGATAAGGGGCACTTTGGAGCAGCAGGGCACAGTTCTGTGTGCCTGGCAGAAGAGGGAGGGCTGGTGGAGAGAGATGGAGCAGCAGCTACAGAGGGTTTAGGGTTAGGTACATCTGGTCACCTTCCTGGGACTGCCAATCCACATAGATCCCAAACATTGCTGGCAGTGATTTAAGTCTATAGCTGTTGCAGTCGAGAAAGTCTCGGGCACATTTTTAGCAGAAACATAAAAATGCTGACATCTTTCTTTCTTTCTTGACTGTTCCATACATTATGTTGCTAATAGATGCCTCTCTTGAATTTCAGACAGTAAAAATAATTACCACAATTTCTCTTTTGCCTCTCCCCCTTCCCTTCTGATGGCTTCTGAGCCTCTTTGAATGAAGGCTTGGCTGCAAAACTAGACCTGCATAAATCACATCAGCCCCTGTGTCTGTGCATGGAATAGCAGCACATGCAGGTCTCCCACGCACAAGAGAGGATTAAGAACAGATTAGGCACATTGATTCTGCTATTCCCCCAGTGTGTGCCTCATCTAACTATTGCACTACACACTTGGCACATTTGTGATTAAAGTCTGGGTAACAGACGAACATATTGTAAGCAGATAGAAAGAAAGCAACTATTAAAATTAGTTTGAATTACTTCTCCTGCTTGCAAAAAAATAAAAGCTTCCCTCAAAACCGGACCTTTTGTCGTGAATTCTGGAAGCAATCAGAAGTGTTTCTAAATATCATGTCTTCCCAAATAAGGAATTTAAAGGAAAGAGTCCTGTAGGAAGCTCAAAGAAGGCAGAATGAGAAAGGGAAATAATTCCATTTGGGACTTAAAACTCAGTTTTGGTCATCAAAGGCAGGTCTTCCAGTGTGTTTATTCTTTACCAGTTTCAGTCTGTGGGAGTTGAGGGAGCTCAGTATCTCACAGGATGTTCCAAAACGGTTGGGATTAGCCCTCTGGGTCTTAGATGAGTGATTGCATTTCCTATTCTTGAAGGAAGATGGTCTAGAACTACAAAATTTGAATTTTCTTTGTTGTCACTCCCACACTGAACAGACTATACTGAGATTTTTCTTGTATGTACATTACCAGCTTGCAAATTTGTCCTTGGGTAGTGAGCTGGCCTAAATTCTGGATCCTAACAACACTGTGGATAATGGTAAAATTAAATTTTCCTTTTACTCCTTATCCTCCAATATTACCCTGACATTATCAGCAGCATGCCTTTGGCATGAAGGTTAACTGCATCCTGGCTCCATTTATAAGAATGCAGCTAGGTGGGTGAAACTGCTTATTCCTCCTCTATTCAGCACTTGGGAACCTTCATCTCATACAGTGCCAGGTTTGGGGCTTCCCAGCCCAGAAGATACATCGACCAAGAGGAGTGAGTCCAGTAAGAGGCACTAAGTGTCTGGGGGAATGTGGCATATAAGGAATAAAGATGGTCTGAAAAGGCTGGGCTTGTTCAGTTCAAAGAAATCATCTGACTTCAGCTGCCAGAGTGTTCTTAGAGATAGACAGTGAAAGGACAGGAAAGAACGGTCACAGGTTGCAACATGGGAAATTCTTATGCAACAGGGAAATACATCTCCTGTGCAATCCCCATCCCAGGGGAATTTCAAATGTCAGTGCCCTCAGCAGCCTTAACTCATCTTAACTTGCATCAAACTTTAGTTTCCTTTGCTTTGAGTGGTTAAACCAGATGACCAGTCAGTCAGTGAATCAAAATCTTGCGATATTAAAGGGGGAAAAAAAAAAAAGCCTTCATACTGTGGCCTAGATTTTTTCCCAGTTGTTTTTCTCCATTTTTTTTCTGCCCCAGTCTTGACTTCATGGTCTCTTTACAAAGTGTCTGAAAACATAAGGACAACTTATCAACTATTAATGGCAGAATAAAGTCATTGGGGGTTTTTTTCAGGAAAAGAATTACAGATTGGTTTTGTATTTCTGATTATTACTGTGCCTATTTAAGGTCATAGGATCTTTATTTGTTGGTTGAGGGGGGTTTCCTGTTTATTTGTTTAGTTTATTTTGGTTTGTTTTTTTCTTCCAAATACTTTATTCTGACATTAAAGTACTAGGAAAATTACATTTCCCTCATTTCAGTTGTTTGATACCTCTTCAGCCTCAATGCCATTTCTTGTTACAAGTGCCAGCTATTAAATGCACTTGCAAAGGGACTATAAATTTTATTGCTGTTTGTGGAAACCCCTTTCCATACAAATACTCTGTCCAGGTGCTACAGAAATTTATTGTTCAGTGCAAAGTATTAAAACCAAGTTGCTTTACCATTTTGACACTCCTGTGTTTGAAGTGGTTAATACCCAGCAAGAAAACGCAACACAGATTTAAAATGGAGCTAATGTGGTACAAACTAAATTATAAACCTGACCAGATGGGATTTTTGGGAGGTAACCATTTCAAATCCCTCTATCCCTGTTGTTTTAAAAGCTTAATGGACTGGGGAAGATAGGTAAAGCAATTGACAGATGTATCACCATCAGAGAAAATATCCACATCCTTCTCTATTATGTCAATCCTACAGAATTAGTAATGGTAATTCAGCTTTTAATTATGATACCTAGAAGGCTGCAGCAAAATACTTAAGTGAGTGCTGTGTTTATGAAAAATAGAAGAAAATACAATTATTAAGATTTTTATACACACTCTGGGCATTGTGTAAGCATTAGGCACCTCCCAAACACCAGGAAAACAGGAACGAATTTGAACAGCTACATTTCAATCTAGTTTTTTGGGGCTTTTTTTTTAACAGACATGGAAATTCTAGGATTAAATAAAAATGGACCTTGACTCTCCATTTGAACTGAGACTCAGAATAACATTAAAAAGCCCACGTGAATTCCTTAGGAAGGAGGCTGAGCAAAATTTCCTGACAAAATAGAAACTCTTAACCTTGTATCTTTCTAATACGTTCAATGAACAGTTGAACCTAAATGATAATCTTAGGCTTATCCCAAAACCTGCTGTTAATTGTTATCCTCTTTTCACATATTCTGGTATTCCCTTTTCTATTTTTTCCTGACTGTGTTCTTGGTCACAAAAACAGGAACTAAAAATTAAGACACCCACCTTCTCGAGAGATAGCTGGAGTGTGCCAAACAAAGGACAGTCTTTTTTCCAGAAAAAAGAGCATTTATACATATGTGGGTTGGATTGACTCTCGTTTTTCTCCACCTTAGCTCACGAACCCTGTGTACATTTGTTTAATATGACCTTTAATGATGTGACTCTAGCAAGAGAGTGGTGAGGGCCGTGACTAGGAGGAAGTAGCAGGAACTGTAGCTATGGACTGCAGCTTTGCATGAAGCCTCTGCAGCTTCTTTCATATTTTATTCTATTTAAAAAATGCTCTATTAAAAAATGCTATTCCTCTATTAAAGTTCTCATATGAACCACAGTCACTAAAATGGTTGTGGTGCTTTGAAGTTTGACTTAATTAATATAACTGTAATTTGCTTCAAAGCAAATACAATCATTGACTGTTAAAGCTTACACAGAAAGATCTAGAAGGTGCTTTGAGACATCTTTTTTGTTACCCTTTTAGCCCTTCTAAAAAGAAGCTTCTGGCCACCCCCAAATTACAGGCTTCAGGGGACAAAACTGCTGAATTTCTTGATGGCTAATCTCTTTCCTGGGCTTTCAAACCATAATAAGGCTTTCCTTATAAATTACTATATCTTGGATATATGGTAAGAGCAGAATAGGAGCATCATGTGCCCTCATGTGGATTCTGCAGCACACCCAATCAAGGCACCATTGTTTGCATGCTCTTTCTTATAAAATCTTATCTTGCAGTTCTAATTTGAACGACCAGCCCTTAAAAAAAAAAAACAAACAAACACTAAAGGAAACTTTCAAATTATGCTGATTAAACTAACAAGCTCACTTATTATACTGTTTTGACAATATTTCCTTTTATTTAAGCAGTACTGCTAGGCAGTACCTCATGGGGAGCAGGCAGGATGCTCTGGCTGAGGACAGGCACTAGAGCACAGCATTACAATATGCTGATGGCTGAGCTACCTCTGCAGCTACAGATCAGAAACTGTGACTCAGCCAGATCTCCTTCCTTGCTACTCTTAGCTTGGGGGAAGAGTGTCAATTAGCTCCTCTTACTGTCCTTTGTGGAGTTGATTTTTGTCTCTTTGGATAAGCAGTCTGGGGTGGCAGTTTATTGCTGCCATAAACAAGTGTTTCTCAGCTGACAAAAAATACTCTTTCACTGAAGACAAAGTGAGTCCCTGTTTAATGTAAGTAATGAAAAGTAATTTTTTAAAAGGTTTCTTATTTAATTTCCCTTGGCTGTGTTACTAATAATACTACCTGATACAGCAAATAGACTCCTTCAGATTTTTCATTGAAACAGAAAAAAACCTTCCTTCCACAGCATGTATTTAATAACTGTTCTGCCCCCTTAAGATGTCATTTAGTGTCATTTACAGTCTGCTGCTCAAATCCCCTGGAAATAGTAAAGCAGGGGTTGGATATTTACTTTTCACTGGTTTTAAATAAAGCCTTGTTTAATCCCTAAGTGAAAGACTTGGCCTTCTCCTCGAGGAAAAGGAGCTGATAATAACTGTGAATGTGTAACTCCTGTGTCACTGAAACAAGATCTTCACTACTCGCCTTGGCACCTTTTCTATTTCTCTTGCTGTAGGTGTGTAAACGGGTGTGGGAAAACATTTGCTAGTCAGCCAAACTGCTACATGATTTGACTGCAAGTAGTCTAAACCAAAAATATTGAACTTTTTATGTGGCTAACCACTAAACAGTTGGCAACCACCATAAACCAGCAGCTCTTCTGGTGTGTGCTCTGAGCTAAGTCTTACACCCCGGGAAGATCAGAACACAGTCAGTGGCCCAGATCGATTAAACACATTTTATTTGGAAGAGGTGTCGCAGTGTCTCTCCTTTCCCAGCCTAACAGAACAGTTGGCAACCTCTCCAGGGACATAAAGAGATCTTTTGAAACCCATACGCCTACATAAGCTCCTAACATCTTTAATTTAAAGGAACCACGTCATAAAAGAGAATAGGGTGCACATGGTTTCATGATATTTTCCCTCTGATTCTTCTTACTCCAAAACAATTCCACCTACAAATACATTTTGATGACTTACACATTTTCATATCATCTCAAGCAGAGGGGAACTGGTGTGTTTATGACCTGGGATTTGCTTTCCCGAGGAAATGCCCATTAGAACTCCAGTCAACACATTCCACTCTTTCCCAGCCTAAAGTCATCGAAGTTTAACGCAGCGGCACATTTCCCAGAAACGCTATTATGTCCAAAAATCTAATTTAAATTAAAAAACAAAGGAGCTGGATTCAAAAATTCACTTTAAAGAAACCTCAGCATGAAATGATAGCCAAATAAGAAAAGTAATTTACTAAAATTAGCTAATACCCTGTATGCATTCGTGTTCAGTGGCTGATTTTACAAGTTCCAAAGTGCTCACAGAAAGGGAATCACAAGTACAATGCAAAGTAACCATGTCCCACGGAGACTGAGTGAAAACAGGGGGATTAGTTTGTGTGTGGACCCAAACCCATCATCCAGGGACAGTTCCAGCTGATTTCAAAATGTTTGACCTTCAAGCAGTGGAAGGTGTGCCTATATCTATTATATTACGTCTTTTTGTTTAGCTGTGTCCTGGAGTGCTCTGCAGAGTGGCTGTAAAGAGTAAATTGGTAGAGTTAAAAATTAACATTAGAGGGACAAAAAGAATTAAGAACTGTGGGCAAGGGAGAAGGCAAGGATATGTTTAGGAGGGGGTTAGAGAGTCAATGAGGTAGAAAGAAAGAGGGAGGCTGCTTTCAGCTAATACTTGATGTCAAGAAAGAGTGAACTAAGCAGTAGGAGATCCTATGTGGCAAAGCAGATAAAATAATGCAGAAAAAAAAAAAAAACAGAAAAGAAGGGAGGATATAGATTAAGGTAGACCCTGAGAGAAACAGGAGAATCACCTTAGAGGATTTTGGAAACAAAAGCGTGAGATTGAGTGGGGATTGGTATTTCTCTGAAGCTTTCTCTTAAAATAACTGCTCTCAAGAAGCACCTTCTTTAAACTGAATAAGGCCACACTCTGATCTAATTTTTGCTTCTTCTCATGTGTAATTTCCACTGAAACTCATGGAAGTTTATGCTTACAAAGTATCAAAAACGGACCTGAATATTTTGAACTGTTAAAATTGAGACTGCATTTCACTGTTCGTTTGTTTGAAAAGGAAAAGGAAAAGAAAAATCTTACAATTTCATTGATACTCTAATGGAAATGAGTACAAAAGGCAGAAGTAAAGCAATCTCTCCTAAGTAAGCCTTTCATTGAATTATGTTCATTCCTGAAGCCTCCATATTCTGTCAATTAAATTATTTTTTTAAGCATTTCTGTTTAAAATAACATTGAGGAGAAACCCCAATGCCTTCATTACCAAACAAATGATTAAGTGCCAAGGTAAAAGCAAACTATTCCCAAGTTTGTTTCTCAAATAACCTTATTTTTGCACCCTTAGGAGGGAAGATGGAGCCCAGGGTGGTGGTTCTGTCACTCTCGCATAGTTACCCTCAAACTATCATTCAGTTCAGGGTTTGCAACACCCTTCTTGCCTCACAGCAAAATATGGATCTCAATAACATAACCAGTCCCTCCCACCAGTACAAATATGACCTTTAAGCCCACATATTAGCCGTGTGCCAACAAGCTTTGCAATTTTCTTGCAAGTATTGTAATTAAAAAGACGCAGCACTTGTTTAATCTGACATAACGCATTCGGCGAAGTACAACAGCGTAGGCACATCTGTATATTTGCATACTACAAAAGTCTAAAGATACTTGTATAAAAAACAAAAGGTGGCTTTTGAACACATGACCCAGTCCTAGCTTCAATTATATGTTTCAGCATAAAGTATTATGATTTTGGTTTTAGCTACGTGTATGTGACTACCTAATTACAAGGCAATGCTTTTAAATGAAAGGCCTTGATTCCAGCATTCACAAAGGGGTAAATGAGGACTACCACTGCTAACTGGAATGGAACTGAGCTGGTCCAAAAGCTTCTTGAAATAAGAATCTTGCTCAAAGTTTCTCTCTCTGTATCTGGAAGAGAAACGTGGTAAAATCCAGGTTGGCAATCTCAAGTTGGCTTTTGAGAGTTACACCATTAATCTAAAAGCGTGATGCTTGACTGCAAGGAACAAATGATGACAGTGTAGTTAGGCCTCTTAGAGTGTTACATGGACTCAGAACATCTAAACCAACAATGTCTTAACCATTGTGTGTTCCTCTACACCGAGTTTCTCTGAAGTGAAGTTTGTTCAAAGGAGGGAGCAGAAACAAATTTTACATCGTAATGAGTGCTCTGCATTTCTCAGGTGTTTGCTGAAAAGTACACACACTTGTAAACACACTTGTAACTTGTACAGTGTTCATAGAATACAGAGAAGTGCTTCTGAAGGAAGAGAAGTGCCCTCACCAGTGGGAGCATAAAATTGTCCCTTCTTCTCTCAGCTAATGCTGCATTTGAGTTGCACAATCAGATCTGTTCAGAACTGTTTGATTAAGTTTGTAAGATTTGTGTGTTAAATGACTCATTAGTTTAAAGGATGCAAAACAATCATATTCCTCTGCCAGTGCCTAGTGACTTAGACATCTGAATGTCAGGTTTTTATCTCACAACCTCTTATCTAAGGAATATTGTGACTGTTGTAATGTATTCTATCAGATGGACATCTAATTATCTAATCCAGGAGAGGATGTCAGCATAGCCATAAATGCAAAGCATCTTTTTTTTCCCTGAGAATCTGACAAAACAAAGCATATTGCAAATATTTAAATAAACAGTTTGGTTGGGATTTTTTTCCCATGTGTTTTATCTTTTCACTTTCATCTGTAAGGTAACCACTTTTGACTGCGGCATATCTGAAGTTCCTTTATTATTTATGAATATCAGTGAGCTGAGAGTATCTCTCAGGAGGGAGGGAGAGAATCAATAGATTAACATTTGAAGTACATCTTTCACATTCAAGATTACAGTGG
>JAYRBT010000156.1:14474814-14507601 GCA_036023395.1 Myiotriccus ornatus
GAAAACTAGGGACATCTGGATCATTTCCCTTTGCCTGTGTGTCACTTCTGAAGCATCACTGGATTTATTCCTTTGATTGTGAGTCTTAAAGATCTGTTCAAACATGTTACTTGGAGATTTCAAGATAAAAAGCACGGGCCTACTGCAAAGCCTGCTAAAATCAGCAAAAAGCTTTCCATTAAGGTCGATGGACTTCAGATCAGGACTTAAAAATATTATTCTTACTTACCTTTTCTTTTTATTAAAGAGCCTTTCCAAGCCAAACACTTTGGTTTGTGCTTAATTTTTAAGTATCTATAAGTCTTTAAACTCCTGCAGCCTGAACTCATTGTGCTTAGCATAGCATTCCTTCATTTCTGTTCATGATTTAGTGAACTACTGGAGTTGTATTTGAAAGAGATGGTTTGAAGTAGCTCTCTGTGTATAAGCATGCATTTGTGCATATACTAATAGACTTACTGATCAAGCACTACTTTCTGAGCTTCTTATGAATTTTCTCAGTACCAGGATTATGAAAGTGTTGACTCTTGAGATTATTGGCAGAAAAGGGAGATAAGATAAAGTTCAAAAATCATTTTAGGAGATTTAAATATAAATGTCCACTGTAGAGCATATTGTTTGTCATTGAAAAGAAGTAAAAACAGGTTTCATTTTAAATAAGTGAAGTTATAAAGAGTATTCTATGAGTTTGTTCTTAACAACTAAAAAGTAAGAAAATTACATTCTGATGATTTAGCTTTTTCTTTTCCCCTGATGATTGTGATGAATGAAGTTGCTTTTTAAACAAGATATGCTTAATAAGAGCTTTTTGTCAAGGATGAATTGATGTTAATGGCATCGGTGTCATTGTTTTTCTAGATGAACAAAACTTTCTGACAGAGGAAAAATGTGTACAAGGTTTCATTAGGAAGTCATGCATGGAGTTTTTCAAAGTCTAGACATATTTCAATGCTGAATATGTAATGAAACAACAGGTGTGGTTATAGGCTGTTCTTTAATGGCAGTTCAACTCTGTAATGGATGTTCAGCTTTTTTGTAGTTAATCAAGTATTTTAATGGAGTATTTAAAAACGAAGCTTCCACACTGAAAGTGGTACATAGTATTACTACATTCCCAATATCTCTAATTAAAATAGTGAATTATTTAGCAGTCAGAAGCATATTCTTATCTCTGCACGGTAAATGTCATGATATCTCTCTAATAGACAGGAAAACTGCTGCACATATTTGTGATGAATCTAGAGGAAATCAGAGGCAGATCTCCTGACAACCAGCAGAAATATTTCCAGAAACATATTTCCAGAATATATTTCTACATATTCTAACAGAAACAGAACAATATCTTCACAGCTCATATCCGTAGTTAACACATGTAGACAAGACGTACAGAACCAATTTTCCCCAAAATGTCTGCCACAGTTCAGTAAAAATATTGTTTTCTGATTTAAATAGATGGGCTCATGTAATACCAGCAGGCATTTCTTACACTGACTGCCTGGGAAATTGTCAAATGTTTTGAGTAACTTCTTTGAGCATAAATCCCCTGTCAGTAATACAACTGGCTACAGTTGTACCTCAAGCTAATGGCACTCTTGCCCACAAATGGACTGAATGAAAAATATATTAAAGGCCATTATAAAGTCCAACTTTTAATTTAGTTTCTTTGGATGGCTCATGATAATTTGAAGTCTTTAAATCAAAAGTGGATAGCATTCTAAAAGACATTATAGCTCAACAATTATGAGCACAAAGTGAGAACTCCCGGGTGATGTTCTTTGGCCTGTGGGAGGCATGAAGTTGGAGTAGATGATGGTAATTGCTCCTTCAGCTGCCACATCTATGAATCTAAAGTACCTTTTTCACAGTCCTGAGGGGAGGGAAGAATAGATGGTCATCAAGGAACAGTGGTTTCTGTTAATGCAGCCTTCCAGCTACCATTTCTGACAGCAGCTCTCTGTACAGACATCACCGTTTTGCTCTTTTCCATCAAGCATGGAAGTGATTAAAAACTTTTAGAAATACTTGTATGAGGTGATATTCAAGATATTGACTTTAGCTAAATGATAGTTAGGATAAGTTACACCTCAATATCATTCAATCTTTTCATTTTACAACTCATCCTAAAAGTCATTTTGCTAAAGGAAGCAGACCTATTACTGCTGGTGATTTATTCAAAGGAGCTCATTCTGGTTCCCTCGGGACTGTCTCCAGGTGCTTAAGGCATATTTCCCTAACCAATTTCATACTCTGTGAAATCTTTCTCTCTCTTTACCTCTCTTATCAGGAAAGGATCAAATTTTCTCACCTTGAAACAAGCTTGTTCTACCCTTTTGAGCAATCATGGGAGATAGATGCATCATTCAGATATTCTTGCAGGTAATCAGGAAGGTAATTGCTAGATTAGCTGCCACTGCAGAGTTCACTTCAAATGCGATCTTACTTCAAAAACAAGGGACTCCCTGACCTCTGCAAAATTAATAATGTCCAAAATCCACTTAGGGGTTTCTCAGACTTCAGCCTTTCTAGAAAAACTGGTAATATTCAATTTCTTTCCTCCCACTCATTCTTAAATCTTTGGAGCTGAGTGTGAAAGCATCTTGAAGTCATTCCATTTTAGTCCTACCTGAATTCCAGCCTATGGTTTCTGCACTACAGTGCATATATTTTAACCTTTACTTCTTGAATTTCTCACTTTACTGTGGATCAAGTATCCCAATAAATGTGCCATTGAAGAACATAATTAATTTATGTGATGGAGCTGTGGCTGTTGCAACCACACAAAGTTCTAGACAGTAACTCTGCTGCAGAGCTTCACTGGATGTTTTCTGTGTTGCTGCTAGGGAATTCATCTTTTATCAAACATGAATACAGTAATGAGCTCTATGGCCACATTTATAAATCTTCCTTGTGTGCAAAAATCTTTTTTTTAGGGATACTTAATTTGTGATAATAGATTTATCCATTCTGGTTTAATTTCTTCCACTCCCCTTCTATGTCCCTTACTCAAAAAAAATCCCGTACTAAATTTTTTATTTATCCCCAGTTTCTTTTTGCTCCATTGAAAAAGTCTTCCATCTGGCATCCTACAGTAATCCCTTTTCATTTCCCTGGTGTTCTGGAGGGAGCTTCATTACTTGGGCCACCTTGGAGGGTTTCACAGTGAGGACAACCATCCTGTTCAGGTGTAGCCCATGCAGGTGTCCTTCATTCCTCTCTGACCACATTACTCAGGCTTCTCCACCTGTTGCCAGTTCTGTGACCTGTGCAGGGTCTTTGTGTTTAATACGATTAACCTGTAGTGGAATAAACCAGCAACAAGCAGATTTAATTTAGTATTCTAGGCAAAGCTGGGTTGGAGGGTAGATATGTGGGATGTGGCATTAGCAATGATGGTGGAGGAGGTTTATTGTGTAGCTGGGAAGTAGTGCGGATGTTTTTTCTCATCCTGTAGCAACAGGAACTGAGGCAACTGCCAAGAGGCACCTAATGTCCCTTTCTGGCAGCACAAGCAGAAAGACAAGAAGTTCACAGCTTGACTCCTTGCTTTTGGCAGCTCAAAAATGATAAATGCGACAGGAGTGCTCTGGAAAACAGCCTGATGAAAAGGCATAATTAGACGTCATTTACCCATGGCAGACAGAGGAGGTATGTACTTATAGGCTTACATCCATACTGCATTTCTTTATTAACTCTTTGTTCCTGCTGCAAAGTTTAAATTGCCTTTATTCTGCTTGGGTACCACAATGAGAAGACACTTATTCTGTAAGTCAGACAAGTGTGTTTGAATAACTGCTCAGTTAATACTTTGGAAACCTGCTGGCAGGTTTTGAATTGTTTGTTGTTTTTCTCTCTTGGTGATGCACAAATAGCTTGAACTCTTTGAGGGAAGTATGATGAACCTATCAACTGTGGAAGCAAAATGCTGGAGATTCAGCCCTTGCCTTGTTCCTTCAGCTGGGAAGATAAGAAAAACCTCTTTTGCCAGGAGATAAGTGAAGAGGTGCAAATGGGTGACTGCTCAGTTGACAAGTGAAATTCAGTGGAGGATCTGCTCTGCCAGGAGCTGAGGAAATGGCTGTGGCAGTTTGTCTTCTCAGTGATTTGTTGCTGCCCTCCATTGCATCG
The DNA here is from genome assembly GCA_036023395.1 of Myiotriccus ornatus. Classification (NCBI taxonomy): domain Eukaryota; kingdom Metazoa; phylum Chordata; class Aves; order Passeriformes; family Tyrannidae; genus Myiotriccus; species Myiotriccus ornatus. The sequence goes on from JAYRBT010000156.1 coordinate 14,478,940, forward strand.
TGCACAGTAAGCAGCACGAGCACTCCTTCCTGGAGTGTAAAGTAAGTCAAAGCTTACCTTCAGCTGCCAAGGAAAGCTGCTGCATTAGCCTTGCTGGTTCTAAACTGCAGTAGCTGAGGAGCATTATTGTGAGCCATTCTCCTGACTCAGCTGAAGGCAGCAACCTGCCTGTGAGAAGGTTGGAGCTTTTTAGCTCAGGGTGGAATGGTACCTTCCTCTAGCCCACTACAGGGCAGTGGAAGACAAACACTTCCTTCAGATCTGTCTCACCTGCAGACAGTATCCTCTCTGAACTTATTTCTTCTGGAAGACTAGTGGGATTTACACTCTGTTACGTGATATGACTCGTGGTATTTAACACGGCCTAAAGAAAACAATGTGATTTGTATATTCGAATAAATATAATTTATTGATTTGCAAAATTAGAAACAAAACTACCTAAACACAGAAGGAGGAAAAAAAAAAGTAATTTAGAACTTGTAATTTGTAATCTAAATATAGATTTGATAATTGCTTTTTTTTTCTTAGCCATTTCTGTATCCTAGATATCCTGGAAGAAAAAAATAAATCACCATAGTTGCATTCTTTTTTTCTGACCTCCCTATAGTAAAATGGCAGTCTACCAACAACTGTCAATTTGCAAATAGAGGTGAACAAGTAGTTCTTCAGCTGTCAGGCAGCGGATTTCAGGATGCTAAGTAAGCCTTGGGGAGATGCTGGGATGCCATGCTGTCCATGAGACAGCCTAGTTCAGAAATGGAGGAAGCACTACGGACACCAAAAAGTCTCTCTGAGATTTACACTTACTGTTTAGGGGGCTCTATCTCCTGAATCGTTCCCTAAAGGGATCATATGAAGCAATAAACTTGTAAGGGCCATCTGAGGCAGAGAAATCAGCACCTCAAAGAACACTGCAGCAAGGAAGGCTGGCTTACATGCCTCTTTCTGACCTTTTTCTGGGATTTCGGTCTCAGTCTCAGTTTAGCATTAATATAAATTTTCTCGATATCACTCAAGCTGTATTTCAGGTGTTGGGGTTTGGGGAGGCAACAGCCATGGGCAGAACACATTCCCATATCAGTAACCAAAACATGCTGCTGGAGTTCGTGCCCAGCCTCAGAGCTGGAGCTGATCAGTGCAAGAGCCAAATGTTTCCAAGCACACTTGATGAATGTGTGTGCACACTGGGATCAGTGGGCCCATATGGACAGCCCTTCCTCACAGAATTACACTGGAAACCTTTTCTTAATAGTACATCAGTAGTGACAAACTCCTGAACATTGCACTAAAAATCCCAGGAGCTCTTGTGAAATCTCTTCAGGGAATCAAATGCTGATTTTCTATTTTTCTATTTTCTGATTTTTTATTTTTCTCCTTAGAAATCAGGAAAATTTTTTTTGCTCTTTAGATTTTTTTTTCCTCCTTTAGAGTTTTTTTTTCTCCTTTTCTCACTTTGCAAAAAGAATAACATCCATAGCACTGACACGCACTTGCAGTAAATTACTATTGATTTTATCAAATCACTCAGCTGCATTCCAGTGCTCAAGCAACTATGGGGGCATTTATTGCTTCCTATCATGTGTTCTGCATTGATGAGCGTGGTGTGCTGGGAATGGTGCTATTTACATTGTGCAAGAAAATCGCTCTGAAAATATAGTCTGTTTGTTAATTGGTAAAAGGTTTTCCTTGTTGGGAACTTACTCATTCCTCTCTCCACACCCCAATATCAGAATTTACTGACAGACTCTTTCAACAAGGAGGGAGGGGGGAAATAGTATTGAAAATAATAGATAGGCTGTCACTATAAAATAGAAAATTAGTCTTTTAGAATGCTATGGAAGAACTTCATGCATTCATCTCTAGTATATGTCTCTGAACTGTCAATGTATTCTGCTCCCTAGTTTATAGCCTGATCTAAAGATATTTTTCTGTCTTTCTCTTTGTGTATTAAAAAGAACATTGTGTGGGGGGGGGAGTTCAATGTAGTACTTGGGTTGCACTTACTGCGCTTAGAAGTGATTTAATTCCAATAATCTGAAATGACAAGTACTGTATGGGTTTTCTCTTGGCATTAATAGGATCAAATCAGAAGTGAGATATATACTGACAGGGAGGCAGGAATTAGGGATCATAAAAATAACATTTGAAATGGTTCTTAAATTGAAATAAAGCTCAAAAAAAGTGCAAGGAAAAAAAAATCTAAGCAGTGGGAACAAAGGAAATGTACTATTCACTGAAAGAACTAAGGGTAGGAACAGGTGAAATAAAAATGGCAGAGAGAACCAGTGCCTGCTAAATATGAAAGGACTATATGCTACTAAAACTTTGTCATGCTGTATAGTTTGGAAACGTGGAAAATACTTTTTGCTCTCACAAGAAAGATCTGAATAAATCAGTGGAGACTGAATGAGCTTAAACAGCAGTAGCATTATTCCTTCATCCATACAGAGACTCTACTGAGGGCTGTAGGATGAAAGAGATGTCAAAAACATACAGATGGATGCAGACTAAATTTGGAATATGATTAATTCATCTTTTATGTTCAAACATTTTAATAATATCCTACCTTTTGGTTCAGATATAGCATCTAACAACAGACATGATGCTAATCCCTTGTAATGAAAAGAAAATGATTTAGCTGTGTTGCTTGATAGGAACTACTGCATCCTGTTTGTTGCATCTTTCCTCTTCCTGGTTCAGCAAATTCATAGTAGAGTTGCTAAATGTACACTGTTAAAGGTTATTTTGACTCAAAAGTAGTTCTGGATCACCTTTGAAAGGGGTATTTTTTTCACCTATTAGTTGTTCTAGGCCTGTTCCAACAGCAAATGTGAAAGAATTCAAATGGGCATTGATTCAGGGTCACTGCCTGAAAATTCCCTCAGTATCTACATCTCTCTCCATTACCACAGCCAGGTCAATTTTCTGTCAGTGCAGAAAGATAAATGAGTATATCCATAAAGCAAATATCAGTTTAAAAACTCCCATTGCTGCATTTCAGTGCCATGAAGAATAACCAACACGGAATTGCTCCTTCTCCAATACCTGTATTCCTTCTGGATTTCCTCTGTAAGTGAGGAGTCCTTTTTGTACTGTGAATATGGAAAAAGGTTTTCTTCAGGCTTGGGAAGAGCAAAGACATACTAGGAAGAACTCGTGTAGTTCCTACTTCTCTAATCATGCAAAATTCTTTCTCTTTTGCTTTTTGTTGATTTTTTGGATCCTACATTTAGAAGTAAGTTAGTTAGTTTAGATGGTTAGTTGACAATATAGACTGTTGATGAAACTTTAGTTTGTTTTAATAAAGAAAAATCTTACAGAAGATGGGAGATTTTTCTGCAGGCTACAGGAGCTGTATGACAACACTGCTTTTGCTGTCCAATACACGTGTTGAATTTCAGCAGCAACAAGGGATTTTGTGTTAGTAAGAAAGATTTCTGATGATTAGGGCTGGAATAAGAGACTGGAATTGGTCTTAAACAAACAAACAAAAAAAAACAAACAAAAAAACCGCAAAACAAACAAACAAAAAAAGCCACCAAACAAAGAAAAAATAGCCACACCAAAAAAACTCTTACAGTTTAAACTATCTCCTAGCAAGGGCACTCCCAGCTGTCTCTGCCTGAGCAGCAGAGACTTGGAGGACACTTCAAGGCTTGTTTCACATTCACTTATGTAAATGCCTCTCCACTGCTGGCATAAACTCTTAGACACTAATAGGCCTTTGTTTGCTTAATGCTTGCCCCAAACATTAATCTTTATATTAACAACGTTAATTCCCTGGTGAGAAGCGTTGCTGAATAAGAAAGTCAGGCTTCAAATGGGCAATGATATCACTCGATTATTCCCTGCCACAGGTCCCGAGGTGCCTGTTCTGAGCTGCCACTTGTCACAGCCGTGTTGCAGCTCTCAGGGGCAGCTACAACTCATGACCTGATCAGTCTCAGTCATGCCTGCACTGAAGTCAAAAGAGTCATCTAACTCGTTGTGCAAGGCAGAACCTGACACTGCCGGTTTACAATACTCACAGATTTTATGTCAGTAGAAGGTGAATGAGTCTGTTTATTATTCACATTGGATGGGTTATGATCTTTAAGCCAAGAGGTAAAATATCTTGTGCTGCTGAACTCAGCGAGGGGCTCGTTACTGGGCTTTAAGAGAAGCGACAGAATAAACCCAAAAAATCAAGTATTCCAAAGTAGGTGCCCAGATGAACAATGCAGACCATTTATGTGTTTAAGGAACCTAAATAAGATGCTTAGCACCCCAAAATGCTCAGGTTTCTCAGATTTTGTTGGAGCGTGTGCAAATTATAAATTCTCAGATTATTTTTTTTTTTAAACTTTAATTTAGGTCCCTTTATATATGGTTATATTAGGTTCCTTTATATATGAAGCACATAAAACTAATTTTAACAGCCTGCCTATGAATATTTTAATCAAAATATAATTAAAAATCATTCTACTTGCACACTTTCTGCAGAAGGGCTTTATTTTTCATAGCTAGACTATAAGAAGTTAAGAACTTTAATTTTGTGCATTTCCTCTTCCAGTAGTGATCCGATAATGAACTTTCGTCTTTATGAGGAGAATAGCATTTATTTTTTTTAATATATCCATCATCAATATGTACATTAATTCTATTGACTTTGTGTTGTGTTGTTAGCAAAGAACAATACATCAAGACTGTGTTTGATATGCTGATAATTATTTCTTTAAAGGGACATTTTGTGTTAAGCATCAAACATTCTCTCCTTTTTATTTTTCATTTTGGTTCATTCCATACCTAAAAAAAAGAAAAAAAAAGGGCAGAAAAATAAATCCTGTGAATAGAACTGTCAGTGAGTAAATTTACTTCTGTTTAAAAGCTGTGGTATTGATTTTATTATGTGTGTGAATCCAGATGGCTTTGTTCTTTACCTGCACAAGAATATGTTATTGGGTTGAGCTTGTTAAGTAACTGTGTGTACTTAAAAGAAAAAAGCCTTTTCCTGGAAAATGTCAGTGTTAGCAAAGTGTTCTGCAGTGATTCAACCTAAATGGAAATGATTCATTATATCAAAATGGCACAAGACACTTTCTAAGTGATTCAGTGTAAATGTATGGTGCATTTTCTTAGCTTATGCATTGTGATGGTTGTAATTTGGGACCCCACAGCTGGGGTTTTAGACAGAAAAAAGGGATGGCTTTAAATGTGCCGTATAAAAGATACAGTCTCACTAAAAAACCTGGCTTATAGTACACAATGGGATGTCGTGCTCCCTACCTGGAAATGGACCAAAGTCTACAAAGGGTATTTTTTTCCCACAGGCACCTCTAATGTCAAATTTTCCCTAATTGTAGAACGAAATCACCTTTTATAACGTAAGGAGTAAGGGAAAGTTCAAAACTCATCAAGGTAATTTCTATCCCACTTAAAATAGAAAAGCCTATGAAAATGAAAAACACTGTCAGGCACCACGGGCTGGGGTACCTGCGTGAAAGTTCCTTGAAAACAGGAAATATCTCCCAGCTGCCCCATCTCTGAACTCACATTTTGCTCCTGCTGGAGATGCTGTGTGTGGTGCTGCTTTCTTTAATGCTTCTGCCACTCCTCCCACCGAGGTCACTCAGACTGGGGCACATCACTTCCTACCCACACAATATGTGGTGATAAGAGATTCATTAAATATCTTTACAAATGTCTTTGCTGAAAAACCCACGTTCTTCCTCAGATCAAAGAAATCCTAATAGGAAAGGGGATGGAATTCGGAACTGGATATCAATATTCCTCAATGCCTATTATTCCTGAATCCCTGAAACATGATAAAGAGTCCACAATAGCCACACCTCGTATGAGCAGCAGATTGCTGTTCTGACTGTAGGGTTCAGACATGGAGTAAAGGGATTATTTACTACTGTCTTGGTCATCTGTGATTTACAAATAAATGCAAATCTCTTTTCTCTACATGCCAGTGTATGATAGGTCTAGGTAAAATCCCATGGTGATTCCAGAATATTTAAGAAAAGGAGGCATTTTGGATGTCCTTGACTTTGATTTTCAGGATCATAGTGACTGTTGACATTTTTCACAGCATCACTTGGTGTTGAGTCATACCTTTATATGTTTAAGAGATTTGTACAAATGGCTGCAAACTCCAGCACCCCCTGAAAATGTTAATGTGGTGTTTAGACCAGTCCAGAGTCCCAGGCAAGTACATTAAGGGTGAGATTCCAGACAGGATGTTGGATGGGGAGGAGAGTTGATGGTCACTGACTGTTCAGTCAGTGGAGAGCACTGTTCCAGCAGCTCTGTGGGGCTGCTGCAGCACTGCACTGCTGGTCTCCACTGTCTCACGTTCTCCACGCTGAACATGAGCTTTGGAGCACAAGCTGAGCTGCTTCAGCCTGTTCTGCTGCAGCCTGTGCAAAGTACCCGTGCACATTCCCAGCCAGCATTCCCCTCTCCACCAAACACAAACCTGCTCTTTGTCAGATAGTCCCCCTGTGGCCCATCCAGCATGTACTGCAAGGGTAATGTTTTGTAAGCAAGGAGGAGAGCAAAAAACAGAGGGAAGCAAATGTCAACCAGCACATAGAAGTGGAAACACCTGTTTGGCAGTGAGGAACAGCTGTACATGTGCAGCTGCTGCTCTCCCTCTCCACAAGCACCACGTGCTTGTTGCTTTACTTAAGGTTGACCAAGTTCTCTGTGGATCTGTAGGATTTAGTTGATGCTATTTAGAAAAGGAGACTTCTTTACCATGTGGGTTTACTCAGCTTTTATCAGAGCTTCTGTGGCAAATAGCAGACCTATAAAAGTTGTATTTTTTCTAATTTTATTTCCGCTAGAGAAGAGTTTTGAATGGAAAGTTTTCTTACAACTGATCCTTAAAATAAACTGTGGATGAATTTTAGAGAATTATATGAGCACTAGATTTTATTTGGGTTTCTTTTTTTTTTTTTTATCTTCTGCCTCTATTTACCTTTTAACTGACCCTGCAAGCAATCTGATTCATGGAGGATCTACATAAAGTGATTGTGCTTGTTGGAATCTATATATGATCTTCATTTTTGGAGTTTGTCATTTTTGGTTTTTTTATTAGGAAATTTTTCTCTTAAAAAATGCAGTTTTATTGCAGTCTAAATGCATCCTAGGTTATGTACATAATCACTTTGATTACGATAGTTTATTCAAAACTAATAATACATCTTTTCTACAGGCTGGAAAGGTCCCATTCCTCAATCATATGTAGGCACTTAATTCCTGCTGGAGAGCATCCAGCTCAGAGTATAATTATGAGCAATAGCTAAGAACCATCAAACTCTATTGCACTGAACCATGAAGGATAGAAAGTATGAGAACACAGGTTTTGTAGAGACATGTAAGCTGGAAATAATTGGCCTGCAAGCTGAGTGTAGATGCTGAGACATGTCTTAAACTGGGCAGAGTAGCCCAGCCAAAAAGGAATTAACTGTTTTTGAACTCGAGGACACCACTACTAATTGTAATAACCAAAATCAGCCTGTCTCTGCATTTCTTTTTCTGTCTTTCTTGAGGTGTAGATATGTTGTATGCCAGTAATAAGTGATTAGCTTAAAGATAAGCAACTTGTGAAAATTCAAACAGTTGAAATCTACAGGCATCACTTAATTTTGCCATGACACACGCAAATATAATTAGAAGTTGGGAACATATGGGATAAAAACACTAGGGCATTCAGTTCACATGAAATTAAGCATAGATAAATTCTTCTCCTGAAAAGGTAAAAAAACAAATGTGGGAGGCATTTCCTCCTGTCCTGTCCCCCCCACCAAAAAAAGGTCAATCCTCTATTACAGTGGTAAAGAACAGAATGATCTTTTGTAAAATATATTATTGGCAGCGATTTCTTCCATTTCTCTCTGCCAAGTCTTATGACAGTGTACATAAAACCAACCGTAAAAAAAAACTTATAATTAGAGTACTCATCATCTTGCATTAAAAATTGGTACAAAAAAATAAATCCCCTTGGTGGATAGCACTTAACTCCAGTTGACAGTAGGCTCAATCCTGCGTGTTTTACTCATAGCTTTAATGTTGGTGACGTCAGTGACTTCTGTACGAGGCCAGCAGGGTTTGCCCTGAGTCGTGTTTGCTCAGAGGGAACAGACATAAAAAAACCCAACCTTTAAGCAAAATTGCACTCTAATCCAAGTAAAATCTCCCAGCTTCCTGCTAAAGAAAGGCATTGTCTTTCCCGTGAAGGAATCATGTTCAAAGACCCTCTTATATCTGTGTGCTTTAGGGATGCTGAAACGTAGCCCCCTGTCCTCATTTCACGTACCACTAGGAAGGCACTCCTGGATCAGCATTCCTCCAGCATGCACACCTCCAGTGAAGTGCAGTGCATGGCACAGAGTCCTCAGCTCAGGAGGAAACATCTTCTCTGCATCATGCTGCAGTGATATGTCACAAGAAAATGTCCCTCTCTGAAATCCTACAACTCTATTAATGGGGGCCATGGTGTGCTTTCCTGAGAAATGGAGGAAAGGGAAAAAAATCCAGATGATCTTGCTCTGTCATACTGGCACAACTTTGGATTAGCTCTGTTGAAAGAACCCTTTCACTGACCATAGTTTATCCCTGGAAAAAAAACAACAAAGGCCTGCTTGTAGAAACCTATGTCTTTGCCTGAGGAATGTTAACATGTTTGAAGGGACACCCCAGGAGGGCTCCTGAAGTTCAAGATCTGCACTTCGCTCTGCTTTACCACACACTTGCAGCTCCTTGTGCTTCCCAGTGTGAGTTGCTCCTTCAGGCAGCCCCTGGAATGGTCCTCAGCTGCCTTCCAGCTGCCTGTTTGCCACCCAGCCTTGTGTGGAGTGCTACCTGGCTTACAATGCTTTGCAGGTAGAATTTAAACCTTCTTTCCTTTTTTTGCCTTACTCTAAAAGTCAACAGGTGGGTCTGCTCTCAGCCTTGTATCTTCGAGCGTCAGCATCAAACTTTGCAACATCATGTGTTTTGAGAACACCTCTTTATTCACTTCTGTTCTTGACTGTCTCTATCCTATCCAGGCTCACCTTAAAAATACTGTTCACTCAGTAGCATATTTGCAGTGCCATTTATTTGCCATTTGTTTAGCATTTAAATAAAAGCAGGAGAAATGACCATGAAAATTAACAGCATGTATTGTTCTCTAGGACAATCCTTGTAATTACTATGTTAATTTCCCACAAATATGACCAAAGCTACATTAGCAACCAGTATTACCATATGCTTCTGGAAAGAAAATAATCATCAAATTGTTTAGCAGTCTCCTGGGAAAGGAGAATAGAAGATCTGATTTAGGACAATATCATGTCTTGAGAAAATTACACTATGTCCCTGTCATATTTTTGTCTATTATGGTGCTGCCTGCTGATGCATTTCCATTTGAAGAGCGTTATAATTTATCATGCAAGTAGAGATTTACTGAATTGTGCCTACTTCAGTACTAGGAATCAGAACATCAGAATCTGCTGGTCCTGTCAGACCTACTCGTATGTTATTATAAACCCTGGACATAAATTGTGGGTGTTTTCTCTCTTTTTGGCAAGGAAATTTGGATAGTAATTATTTAATAAGATTTTAAAAACCATCATTGCTTTATTTTCTCTCTCTACTTCTCTACATTGCAATACAGGCCAGATTTGCTTGTCATAACTACATGTTAAAAAAAATGCGGGGTCTGTCCAAAGGAAATATCGTTGGGGTGGGCATTACCATCCTTCTGGGCTTTTGTAGCCTGGATAATCTTAGATAGTTTCTGCTGATTCAGGTTCTTGTGGTGATTATTTCATCTTTTCTCACCCTGGAAACACACGCATTTGTCATCTAAACCACGGAGTGTGAAGGCAAGCGGTGCAGTTATGACATATGCTGAGGAATCCATGTGAAAGCAGTTTGGAAAACTGTAGCTTTGTTTAAAAGGGGGAGGCCCTTTCTGGGCACTTCGTCCCTTCCAAGTCCAAGCAAAATGAAAGAGTTAAGAATATTGAGCAAATGTAATGATTTGATTAGTTTAGCATCAGTGGGTACTCCATCATGGATAATGACAGGGAATGGCCTTAGGTGTCTGATAGTTGTTCCCATGCATTCGTTGCTTTCACCATGACATTCTATCTTTTATTCCATGACAAATGTTGAAGGAGAACTGTACTCTTTAGAACTAGACTCCACAAAGTAAGATCGTGACTCTTTTAATTATAAAGATATTATGGGATGTAATTACATCGGATTAAGGTAGCAGTTGGACCACGGTTTGCTTAATTTTCATGATTTGGTGTGATAAAAGGATAATCCCTTCCTTTTTGAACTAAAGAGCGATTGTGCTGAAAATACTTTGCAACATATAATTGAAGCCCAGATCCCCTTTCTGGGGATGTGGTGGATATGAACACATCAACAATACAGCCCACACTTATAACTTGACTACACAAACTGATTTTAGATATGAGCAAAATGTGCAAAACTACTATGCTGCATTATCCTAATCAGTTTAATTTCATTGTGGAAAACGAATTTATGATAATATACCAGAAAACCATTATGCATTTGACCTTATTAAACTGGAGTGGAATCAAATTGTATACTATTGACCTTAACCTTGGCTCACTGTGCAGATGAATGAAAATAATTGCACTTGTAAAAATAATCAAATGACTGCACACAGCTCTGCAGATTGAATGGACCTTGGCTCAGTGCTATTAGGAATGATATCGCCTATAGAAATAGAATTTTGTAATTAATGAAGAACACGGACAGAAAAAAAACCCAGTTCTCCACCGACTGCCTTTAAGCAAGAGTGGATGGATGCAATTGTATTAGCAGGTATTTGTTTAAAAATTGAGATTGGTTTTAAAGGTTGAAACAGAAGAAATGTGTGGCAGGATAGAAATGGAAATTATGACTAGAGGCCTAGAATGAGGTGGGTTTTTAATCCAAATTAGACCAGTAAGTAAGGAATCCCTATTACTCCGATTTAAGAAAAGGGAGCTACTGAGGCTTGCAGCTTATGTGACTTTAGTGTAAATTTGGCTCAGCAACTGTGGGGAAAGAAAAAACAAAACAAAAAAACAAAACAAACCAGAAAGATGCCTTCTCTGAGGTCAATCTTCTTTGTGCATATTTGCAGTTGATGCTGCTGGGCAGTGAAACAGGTTTGTGGATTTGGTCACCTAGGTGGAAGGTCCTTTTTGTTCCAGAACTGATAAACCAGCAGCTTCAAGACCCAGAAACCTTATTGCAGGGATTGGCATTTAAGTGCCACAGTCTCCTGAGGCCAACTGAGTCTTGATTTTAAACCTATTATCTAACAAAAATAATATGTTGCATGGTTGTTGGGTTTTTTTCCTCCTCCAATTGCTGTTCTTTCTTCCAGAAGGGAAAAAGAGTCAAGTTCTGCTTTGTCCTATTAATTTAATTAGTATTGGATTGATGTAATTGAGAACAGAATTTGTCCTGTGCTGTTTAAATTAAATGAGAGCTCCATCAGGCTGATTCTTTCATATTACAGTGCACCTTCATTACAGCATCATTAAATTCCCTCTGTGATTTCAGCCCTTTATTTCTTTTTGCATCCAGGGTATCACTCTGATACCATCAGTCAGGTAGGGCATTCTACTGTTTCCTTCACAGAGTTCGGCCATTTCCAAAAGAAAAAGGGAAAAAAAGAAAAAAGGGGGCAACCTTGATGAACTTTTCACATTTAGCTTTTAATATTTTAATATTAATGCTGCAAGATTTCATTGACTAATACAAGCACTCTGAGAATTTTTTCTGTGGCAAAGCAGTGCCCCACAATGTTTACTGTCCAGCTGTTAACATGAAAGGGGGGCACGTTGGCTGTACAGCCAATGCACAGTTGGCCTCCTTTGCTGAAGTGGTTTCATGCCAAACACATGAAGTTTTAATTATAAGCACTTTGAAATATTTATGCTCTTTGAATTTCCTTATTCTTGCACAGAAAGGAGACAAAAGTTCTTTTGAAATGTGATGACAGAAAGTATTTGACACCAACACCATGCAATTGTGGAGGCTAATTAATTAGTCTGAGTGAATAATTATGTTGTGGGGTTTTCTATGATTGTATTCTCTGCTTAGTGATACCTTAAACCAGAAAGTGCAATTATTCAAAAAGACATGAAAGTGATAATTCTCCTCCCCTGCTACCATTCCTTTCTTCTTCAGCCTAAAATTACAGTTTGGCTCACTGTGGGAATGAAGCACCATTGCATGTGTGTGTTTTTAGGAAGGAGATCTGCAGTTCTGAGTGAGTCACTTCAGCATCCCTTTCAGTGCTTATGTTTGAAGGTACCTTTACCATCTAAGATCCTTTTCTGCAGCTGAACATTCACATTGGTGCTTTTGAAGGCTTAACTAAGCTCCCAGCTCTTTTAATATCACAGCTGGCACCATGATGCTGTGGTTACTTTAATAAAAAGTCTTTGAATTTTGCACAGACACCCACGAAGAGATAGGACCTGGGGGTTATGCCCTGTTGAGCCTTGAAGCTCTCCTGTTTTCTTCTGTTTGCCAAAACAGCTCAGATTCATTGGCTAGGATTGGTGAGAAGATATCCTAGAGCTGACTGAGACGAGACATGCACTCTACACCAAAACATGTTTTGTGGGTTTATGACCTAATGACTGTCTAAAGTAAAATATAGAAACATTTTCTCCTCTTTCTGGGGAAATAACTAGCCTTTAGACTGATGTGCATGCATATATGTGTATGCATATATGTGTGTGTATATATGTACACATAAGTTGTCTTTTCCTGGTTTGTTTTGCAGGATTACTGTGAGCCTCTTGTGAAGCTCACTCTCATAAGTGCCCATCAGGTGGGCTCTGAGTCTGCCTGCTGGATCAAACCCTGCAGGGAAACTAAATGAAAGAAAATCTTAGGCGCACAGATCATTGTAAATTCAGCAGGACCTTTGGGAAGTGTTATTGAAGTTATGTGCTCAGGTCCTTTCACGCATTTGAACTCTCATCTTTACAATTGCTCTTATTTTCAGAACAGGTACCGTCAGCTGAAAAGTAATTCTTCTTCACTTTTTCCCTCTAGTGACAGGTTCTTAGTGCAAAAGAAGGAATCATTTCTTTCTGGTGGGAAGCAAAATGTGATGAGCAACAGGCAATTGTTGGAAAGAACAGATTTGCTTAGAAGTAGAATTTAAAAGTAAGAAATAAAATAAATAAATAAATGAATAAGCCCGGAAACAGGGATACATGTGTAAACTAACAGATTTGTCTAGTTCTGTACTGCAACTTCTGCAAGATGGAGGATCTGCCCCTGAGCAATTAACTAAGCTCAATAACAATTCCACTTTCTGTTCTTCATTAAAGTAACATCAGAAAAAGTGTCCACGCTGCAGTCTGAAGGGCACTGCAGCCATACCTGAGTTTTAAATGAGCTGTCTTGTATACTGGGAGTCCTTGCCAAGGTCAAGATAAATTAATCTTCCTGATCTCCTTTTTGTCATGGCTGTGCAGATTTCATTATCCAGGCTAGCTCATATGGCATCAACTTGGGTATCTTCTAGCTATGCTGTTTCCCACATTGCAAATATATATAAAATCAGTGTATTTTTCTGTCAGTCCTCAAAAATCCAATTGCTTATGGTACAGTCCAGTCAGAATGTTTCCTGTCCCTGCAAGTCCCACAACTCCTCTCATCCACCTTTGACCCAAGCTCTTTTTTCTTTTCCTTTTTTTTCCTGATCAATATTTCAGGATTACCATGTCCCTTACAGCTGAACGTCTCCTCCATTTACTTCATACTCCAGGTCTTCTACAGATTGCAGGATCTGATGATCTCCCTTCCATCTTCCCACATGGCCTCGCTCTAGCTCTGAGCCTGGATGTCCCTGAATGTCCATGAAGGGGGTAGACAGACTTCTTGACAACCCACTTGGTTAGTGTGGGATTTGAGTATTTTAATTTGAAAAGGGAAAGAAGAACAATGTCTAAAAGTTCACTTTTGGGTACTTTTCACTGACTGTTCAAAAGGTTAAAAGCTGGAGCAGTGAATCAGTGAAATAAAAACAAATGTGATTACGGAAAATATCAGCAAAAAACATTAAGTGCAGTTAACCATTAACATAAATTAAAAATATATGGATTTATTTCATGTGTGTGTATCCTTATAAGAAATATTGCCACAGTACTCAACCAGTTGCAGTACCTCAATCTAAAGAATCACATCTGCACTGTGGCTTTCCTTGCAACAGGACTCTACTGCCTATATCATTGCAACTGGGATATCAATCCCATCTATGATTACTCAATGATTTCTTTATATCACAAGGCCTTATCTCTCAGGCTCTTTCTTCCAATAAGGAAGGGTGTTTTTTAAGTGCTACCTAAGTAAGTTCTTCTGTTACTGACATCAAACATCTTATTTTTTCAAGTTAAAAGGAAAAAGTGGCAACATTGAAAAGAGCTTTTACGAAGCCACCATCTTTTCTCCACCAGAGGGATTCAGAGGACCAAGTGGTGATAAACTTCTCTCTAATAAAAATGTTGCTTTATAGCCTCACAGAATACCTATCCAGTCCAGAGCTGGGAAGCCCAACTGAGTGGGGAAGGGAAGGAATTAATCAGAGGACATTAATAAATATTTAGAAGTGCTATAAGCAATGTTATACACATGGCATTGCGTAGGGTGAGCATCTGACTGAAAAAAGCCCTGAACCCCTTAGATGAATAATCAGGATGTTCTTACTCCCTAACACAGGTTATATATCTTGATGCGACTTTCCTTCTTCTTTTCAGTTGGTTGTCTTTAAAGTGAGTTCCAATTTTTAATTTGGTTCCAAAATATTGGTTTAAAGCCTCATAAAGCTTAAGAAGCTCCATTCTCTGCTGCTAGCAGTCCATTCTTGATGACTTTGCTTGCAAGTTATGGTCTAGAGTTAGAGCCTTGCAGGTAGGAAGCCCAATTAGAGGGTTTCCTAAAGAGCTGGATGTTCTTGAGTGCCCCACAGTGTGAAAAGTCTGGTAATTCCTGTGGTGCTAAATCCTTCAGGATGCTCTTTTCGGGAAGGAAGAACAACATATCAAGGCAATGATGCCGACCTTCTGCCTTGCAGGCAACCTCAGAGATGACACACTCTCAGTAGGAGGGTGGATCCTCAAGGTGAAGAAACATGTCCCTTAACAAGACTGGAGTTAAGATATTAAGTGTCCCCTTACAGTCATTATCTATGCACATATTTTTCAGCCTCTGACTTTCTTTTAATTAAAACTCCATTTGCTGCAACATAGCTGGTTAAGTCCTGCAGACTAGAATATTTTGTCAAACTCATGAATTTGCAGCACAAAAATATGTTTCATAATGCCTTTCATTCATACTTCATAACACTGGTACAATAAGACACAATAAAACATGGTACGTTGCTTTTTCCTGTACATTGATGTGGAGGCAGAATGCAATGAATATAAAAGACACTTTAAGCAAGATCATTGCAGAAAAGCCTGCAGCTCTCCATTTCTTACAGTGTTTTTCTCCTGTAAAGATTCATAGAAGTTTGATTTTTAAAAATATCTACATATCTCAAAGACTTTTTTTTTCTCCCACGTTTTTCTCTTTCTCTCAAATTTGTGAGAGTTCTTCCTCTTTGAACAATGCCTGATTATGTGTGCTGCTTCAGCCCTTCAGGCCACCAAAAAAACCCTCAGGGTTTAATGTCTTATACTTTTCCAGTGGGATCACAGAAAGCAATTTTTCACCTGCTTCAATCTGGGCTACTGCATTAGTATAGCAGAGATATAGTGCCAGGGAATAGAAGTTTTATAAATTAATATCCATTAAAACACAGATTGAAATTGATGAATTGTTTCATATCAAATACTTTTAGATCACAATGCCTTTGGGTGGTGGGATGAAAAGCTGGGCTTGATTTGAAATGGTCACCTTGTGATAAAAAGCTCCTTACCCTACTCATTGTATTTCCACTTGCAATGCAGTGTTGCACAGAATAGAACCTCAGGCTGTGCAGTTTTGGGCTTGTGTCATACCTCTTCCTTTCCCATGTGCTCCTTCTCCTTTTTTATTGGAGAATAGTGAAGTAGAAAGAGCCACTGTGTGTTTTGGATTCTTATTTTCTATTAATGTTTCAGAGTAGTCTTGATTCTGCCACTTGGAGGAAGGAGTCTTCCACCAGAAAAGTTATCAAAGCCCCTCTTTTGAATGAATCAGCATTACTGAGTGAACAACATTTGCTTACTTATCTGACACTGCTCATGCCTTAACAGGTTTTGGCTCTTTCCTTCTGTGAGTAGAGAAAACCACTCTTTTCTGTGTTTTCAGTGTAGGTGTTTCACTCTCATCCTTCATGCTCCTTGATATATTTTGACATTGTTTCCTGTTATTACTGTAGTTAATGTTAGTATGTGTAGTGAATGCCCAGTGCACAAGAAAGTCTTGCAAAATTTGTTTGGTAGCCTAGCTGGTATGGGGTTTTTTGGTGGTTTGGTTTTGATTGTGGTTTTTTTAGTGTGTGGATGCACCATGCCACCAGCTGCAAACTAAATGTTCATTAATGAAACTGGAAAAAATACAGCCTTGATAAAAATTTTCAAAACATAGTTTGATCTGGAGAATACCATAAATCACAGAAAATGTAATTATAGACATTGGGGAGCAATAGGCAGGTATGTCATATAAACAAAATCTAATATATATTCAAATCAAAATACTACCACTCTTTGAATTCTCTCTGCTCTCTACATTTTTGTGAAGATATTCTTAGAGTGAATAGTAGTTTACTCTCCAAAAAAGCCATATTTATTTCAGGAGAAAAATTTGAGAGGTAAGATATTTAAAGTACAGCTTGAAAGGCTTTTGAAAGAGGTTCCCTCAATTTGGCTTCATGCACTGCTGACATCTTTCAGATGTAGTAGGGAAATCATTCCATAATAAAACACACAGATCAATCAAAGTCTCGGGAGAAGCAGTGGGATTGTATAAGGTTGCATGCATTACCCAAAAGCTGGATAGAGGATATAGATTTCTAAGTTCCTT
Source organism: Myiotriccus ornatus (assembly GCA_036023395.1). NCBI lineage: Eukaryota > Metazoa > Chordata > Aves > Passeriformes > Tyrannidae > Myiotriccus > Myiotriccus ornatus. Next base: position 14,495,971 of record JAYRBT010000156.1, read on the forward strand.
GGAAGGAAATGCTTTATAACTAGGAAATCAATTACATTTATTTTATGAGTCTTATGGTGGCTTAGAGGTGTTTTGATTTTTTTTTTTTAAACTCTCTCTATAACTAGAAAAATGACACACTGATTCTCTGTGCCTACAAAGGATCAATATTTACTGGATATTGCATCCAAATTAGCATATTTTTTCAAATGCTTCATGCAAGTTGAGCATGCCAGCAGAATTGAATTAAGGTCACTTATTAACACGCATACAATTTAATTTTGCAGTCATGTGTGAGATATATCACACACAGCCTTGTGTCTGATACATCACATGAAGTGTGTTGTTTTTCTGTGGCTTGTTTTCTAGTCACACAAGAGCACAGCTGCCAAACTAACTACAATTAAATTCTCCCTGGCATTTTAATTTCTCAGCTTGGTAACCTGGCAATTAAGTGTTAACCTGCCTGGCTTAGCACTGTGTTACATCAGTCATACAAGGTTGAAACAGGTTAGATTTACTCATTTCTACAACCAATTACCAGGCATCTCATTCACATACACAATCTATTCAAAGCCATTACATGGTTCATTTCCTATAAGCCTGCATTTGTGTTGCTGTGTTTATACTTTGTTTTGCCTATGGATAGGGAGAAATAGTTGTTGTGCTGAGTGTTTCCTCACCCTGTCTTTAGCAGATTGCACACGCCTCCTTAATTTATTTGGGGAAAAAAAGCGACAAATTAACAAACAAACCTGCACAAAAAAGGCCCCCCAAAAGCCCCAAACCACAGAATAAAGTTACTGGTGCTTCCAGAAGACCTTGATGAGTTGTTATCTCCAGCAGTAGAAGCTCTGGTACCCAGTGTCTGGTATGAATAAGCACATGTCAAAACAAAAAGGGGAAAAAATGCAACTGTTTTCAAAATTGTGAGTTATTTCAAAATACAGTTCTGTCCTACCACTTGGAAAATAGAATTTGGATTTCTTGGGTATTAAAATTGGCAGAACTAAAAATCCTTCACCCTTACTACATGAGATGACACTCAAGAAGACATACTGTGCGTTTATTATCTCAGCCTTCTGGTGGCCCAGGACACAACTGGTCCCAAATCAAAGCAGTACCAAGACCAAGGTGCATGTGTTCCAAAAGCAGCACCACAACTGGGGCTGGAGAATGAGTCTGGAGCCTTCATTATTACAGAAGTGTAAGTGGGAAGTCTTACACTTCATTTGAGAAGTAGTCATGGATAGTTGAGGAGATACTAGGAACATTTCTGGATGCCTAAGTGGCAAAAGGATGATTTATTGGTCATAATGCTGACACTGGACTTTTGAACACCTGAGGAGTTTTGACTAAGCTTGAAGGATGAAGCCTTGACTATTTTAGGCTCACCACTCCAGAGCACAGTCCTGCATTCCACTGCCAAGGTTCTGCTGAGATCACCGAGTTTCTTCTGCATAAAAAAGGCAAGATCAAGTTCCAAAGAAATGCTTGAACAGAATCACTGTGAAACTTTGTTCCTTTTGTAAAGCATTTCGTCTTTGTTTCAACCTAATGCTCAAATTCTTTTATTTCTTGATGGTCATTACTTATGAAAAATGAATGAGATTCGTTTGCACTGAGCACTTCCAAGAGATTTTTATGTGCAAGAGCCATTTTGAAGAATATATGTGCTTTCATGTTCATTGCCCACTCCAGTTTCTCTTCCTGGCAGTTATGACATTTACCACAGTTTTCCAGACTGTGGTTAGAAAAGAGGCAATAAAAGCCCAGGTGAAATCCTGACTGCATTAAAATAGAAAGGAAATCTGTTGCTGATTTCAGCAAAGCCTGTGTCTCCCAATTTTCTCTGATTCTTGCTAGAATGAGAACTGCCTCATGTGCAGTGAGCTCATTCAAAAATCTAATTCCCTTCTGAGGTCCTTTTATGAGATGTTCCAGTTCATTAAAAAAACACAGGTTTCAAGAGCACTGCAAAATACACCCCAAAGTGCAGAAGAAAAAAAAATCTTATTTCTGTTTAACAGCTTTTCAGTTACTTTAAATACTGCACTTTTTAAGGCAACAAATAGGTATTCAATACTCACCCCAAAGAGAATTTGACACTTGCAGCCTTGGTTAGACTATTTGTCTGCAAATTCTTTGTGACTAATCAGTTATCAGTGATGGTTTTGACTTTGCTGCACATCATGTTAAGCTACATTATACCTCAAAATCACTGTCATGCTAACAAAGCTGTTCCTAAAGAACTGATACAATCCCCGTGGCTGCCAGTCTCCACAAAGGTCACCAGCACAGCTCTGCACGGGGGATTCCTAAGAAATAGCCAAGGGGAAAGCATGTTGTACATGTGCAGAGTCCTGGGCCTCCAGAGAAGTGGAGTCATTAACCCAGACTAGAAAATATAATAGAAATTGTGGCACTGGTTGAACAGATCCAGAATTTTTGTTTTAGTTCAATAAATTTAAATATTTTAATTCAAGTTATTCCAAAAACTCCACCCCGCTAGTCTTGTTTTTCAGTCAGTTTTTAATTCATTCAGTATTTGGAATATTTTATCATCTTACAAAAATTTTTTTAAAATTCTTTTTAGGAAGTACCCTTTCCACTAAATAGTTCTTAGGAGGAAAATCCCCACTAAATTTTCCTGGCATCTGACTCTATAAATTGACTGACATGATTTAATAGATCTATATGGATATGTTCATTTTCTGTTTTCTTTTTAATTCAGTGCAGTCACTCCTTTACACATCTATCTGTGAGGGTTCAGATGAAGCCTGCTCTAATCAGTGAGATTTCACGTTGCTAAATGTAAGTCATAAACATTGATTACTTTGTATTTTAATAATCTTATGCTGCCAGAGTTATATAGGAATAGTTTCAGACATCATACAGGTTGTGCATTAGATCTCCTTGTCTTTTCTCAGCAAGTTGCTGGCAGTCACCAGCTTCAGATAATTTCCATCTAATGGTTTGATATCATATAAAGAACAAAGGAAAGTTGTAATGAATCATAAAAGGCATTTTCATTATCCCGGAATAAACTGGATGCAGTTATTGCATGGGACAGTTCAGTGTTATTGTATTCTGGAAAATTTCACTGAATCAGAGCTAACATTATCCCATGCCCACAACTAAGCATGAGCAGGAAAAAGATTTATGAAGCAAAAGCAATAACAAAAACTCTGAACTTGCCAGATCTAAAAGTGTATTGGGATCAACATTGGACTCCACTTACTAAAATAATTGCAGCCCTAGTCCATTTGATGGCATCTTATCTTTTATACAGAGGAGAAAAAATAGAAATAGGAATAGAGCTTAACAGTGGGGTTTGCCACGGATGACCAAATGTCTGATTTCTATCCTGGCATCAAGAGTGAATACAGAGCTGTGACACGTGGATTGCATCTAATCTAAAAGCACTAACTTCGATGGCTGCAGGCACACTGTTAAAATTTGCCCTTTTATCACACCTCCCATTTCCATTTTTTCGATTCTAATCCAAGGGCTCATTGATTTTGCTTGTCTGTGGTGGGGAGACTCCAATAAACAATGAGAAAAAAAAAAAGCACTGTTAAAAAAAATAAATAATCAGCTAGTGCAGTGAGATGAATGCTTAAAATGCTAAGACCATCCATTTTTCAGGGGAGCAATTCTGTAAATATTACTTGGTGGTTGAAGTCAACGGGACCATTCAAATGAGTAAAATTTTTGATTGAATCCCAGCTTTGAGCTTCCCATCAAACAGTATTTTCTTGCCAGCTACTCGGTAGCACTCATTATATTCATCCATGTACCCAGGTACAGTGTTTTTACAGGAGCACAGGAATCAGCAGCCTCTGCTCAGATGAGCTTATGCTTATTAAACTGAGAGAGAAGTATCTTGGTGAGGAAAAGAGACTAGTTCAGGAGAAACAACAGGGAGAAATTCGGGCAATATTTTTGCTAGGAAAGTGATGTTATACATGTTGCTGTTGGCTTTGTTTTTTCTTATTACACAGAAACTTTCCAAACCTAGAGCTCAAGTTCTCTAAATATTTCACTCAATTCTGGACAAGATTTCAAAAGACAGCTTTTGACCTTATCACTGCTTTTAACCCTTGCATGGTTGCAAACAGAGGGGTTCCTCATTCCAGGCACAGGTGGTGGGAAAAAGGATTTTTTCATTGCTTTTTTCTGCTCTTCATCTTTCCTTAAAGTATCTCATACATGAGATCAAACTGGTTGTGAAAACCACATTGCCTCTATCTACACTGGCATAAATCATCACTCTTCATTCTACTTTAAACTTTAAATATTATTATTTAGCCTCAGATATTTAAAAAAAAATTGTTCTGGTTCTTCTTTCTCCTTCTATAAAGATGAGATGAATCTCCAATACTGAAGTGCCTTTTGAGTGTTTATAAAAGCATAACTACAAAATAATTTTTTATTATGTGTTCAGCATTATTTATCCTTGTAAAATATTATTTTCCTTCCCATATACCTGTTCTTGTTGATCCAGGCAAACGAGTTATGCAGGTCATGAATGTAAATAATTTTTCATATGTGAGAAGAGCGAATGATTGGTTTTTGCTCTTTCTCACACCTGGTGGGTCAGGTCCAGCTCTCCCACAGAAGCGTTATGAAGCTGTTCTGGTGGGAGCACTCAGACAGTCACGTTTTACCAGTTTGGGAAGCACAGACACAAAAAATTCTTACATTGAAGCCATTGTAAAATTATCTCAGAGGCAGAATACTGATGGATAACAGGTCTCATCCAGTGCAACCATTTCTGTCTTTCTTTGCTCTGTTGCACAAAATATCAGAAAAAACCCACCAGAAACAAAACAACACAGATCAAAAAATCCATAGAGGGCATAGTCCTGTCTTTTTATTAACTCCATAAAGTGCTGGTCATACAAACGATACTAATATTAATGAAATGCCTCACCAGGAAACAGGCAACATAATTTTCAAACCAGTATAATTCTTAAAAATCACAGCAATACAAAAAAACAGAACTGTATCATTCTTTCAAGAAATAAGGGAGAAAAAAAGTGCTGTACAAAGAGCTGTTTAGAATTATAGGGTGGTGTTTGGCATGGTAGATACTGTGCTTACTATGAAGAAAACAGCTCTTTTAATTCATAGGCATCTAGTAGGAAAACTTCATGAAGGGTCTGAAAGAATATGATAAAAGCTTTCTCTCTCTCTTTTTCAAGTCTGTATTGATCTGAATTAGATCCCGTGTATATTGCACGATAAGCAGATTTGTATTTATTCGTTCATAAACTATGCAAAGCATCAGGATTCCAGATCAGGTGTGCTGGGCTTTATGGATATGGGCTCACAGTAAAGCAGCAGCTACACTAAGCCATTTACCAGAGAGAATTGTTACTAAGGAGAAGATCCATTACATTTTTATAGTGAGAAATCATAAGCCCATACTTCACACTTCTGGGAGGGCATTAACAATAAACTAGATAGGAAATCATTCAAAATGACATGAAGGAAAATAATTTTATGATCACCAGGGAACCTTGAAGAGACTGAGAGTTACACTTGTAAAAATTATAATAAGAATACACCCTTTACAAATGTCTTGTAAAAGGAAAAATTTATTATCATTGTTGTGTTTTGAGTACCTCTTTTTTTTCTGATGATTCTTGGCAACTCTGCTCCTAGTGAAAATTCTTTTTTATTGTAATTTTTTTTGATCTTGGTGGAAATGATAGATCGTTTTCACATTTTTGACAAGGGCATAGGAATGAATGGGATAATAAAAATTGGGAAATTGCTGTTTATTGGTAACATATCTCATATTTACACCCCACTTTCAGCAACCAATGAAAGAGAGATACGTGTTTACATACACAGCTATCATCCACTTTTTATAAAGCTCAAGAGCTATTTAATACTGTACAGTTATTTCACCTTAGTCAGGGACAGGAAATAAGTGTTTTGACTGAAACTGCCACATGCCTTTAGTTAACCAAAATATGCATATCTGAGATTTAATATGGACAGGACTGTAACTTGTGTGTATGCTAAAAATTAAAAAAAAACTTTCATAGCTTCAAGAGGGCAGAAATATGTCCCTATATCTCACTTGAGGTGACTGTTTGATCTGTCATGGCCTTTTCTTACAAATTTATGAGACGTTCACAGGAGAAAATTTAATATCTGCAGCTGAAAAGAGCAGGAGACTTCTTGAGAGAAAAGGAAAACAGTCCTCTTTATACCAATTTACTTACATGAATACACACCAATATACCTCTCCTCTGTTTGTGTGCATGCTGTCCTTTATGGTCAAAGGGAACTCCATAGGAGATTATGCCCTTTAATATCTACTGTGCTTTTCCAGTCACTAAACCAGCACCTAGGTTTAGGTTTCTATGTTCTTAAAATTTTCAATAAGTACTCAAAAATTGCTCATTTATGTGCCTACATGTGACTGGTTTAGTAATTGTGGGTAAGTTTTGGAGTGGAAATTCTAAGCTTGGGGTTGGGCAGAACCCTAACATCCTCTGTTTGAAAAACGTATGTGGTAGCTAAATCTCATCTATAAATATCTGTAGTATCCACATCACAGATGACTTAACAAAAGAGTAGCATCCAGGGGCCCTGCTCTTTCTCCCAGAATAATAGATTTGCCCTCACTTTAACCTCACAACATTCTAAGCTAGGACTGCTGAAGTCAATAGCACCGAAGTCAATGGCTGCAATGAATTGCACTGAGGTCAATGGCATTATGCTGCTGTAAAATTGGCATAATCTTGAGGAGAATCTGTCCCAGTATCTTTAACTGTCAGCTGCCTCTTTTCTTCTGCCTCCTTCAATTGACAGTGACTATGTGAGACTCGGACTCGCAGGAAAAGTCACCGAACACAGAGAGGGACAAAGGAAAGCCACAAGGACAAATGTTACAGTCAGGCTTACAAATCTCCACTGAGACAGGTAAATAAGATGTTCTACCAGAGAGGTGATCGTGAGTGAGTAATGAAGCTTTTTTGAGGCTAAGTAGACAGTGGATAGCAGTTAACTAATGTATGATGGAATTTCCAGTTGTGGTTTTATAAATATGCAGGGCTATTTCCACTCTTCTTATACCAGGATGCCCCATTTGAGCAACTTTTCCTTTAAATTAAAGTAATTCTAGTCTGCAAAAAGAAAGAGCAAAAATACAGAAAATAGGAACACACAAATCTCAAGATAGATTCTGATACAAGTCATATTCTGACAGAGTTTACAAGTAAATTGGCTTCAGAAAACAACTTTCTTTAATGTTAAAATCAAAAGGAAGACAAGAAAGAATAAAAACACAACAAAGTTATATTTACTTATGTAAAAGGATGGTATAATCTGGGCGGCTTGCTTTGGCAAATCTCATCCATCAACAAAATGGCTGATGAGTCTGAGCACCTCCATGAGATTTAAGGGCAACTGAAGGCTACTTGTATTATAAATATGAATACTTTATAGCATTGTGGTCATAAAGTTTTCTCCTTCTCTTTTTACTCCCCCAACTCTGACATCTTTAACACATTCCTCCAGATGCTGGAGATGTTTTTACTGGGTACCCTGAAAGACTTGAAGGGACAAGTGACTCTGGCCAAGTTTTTCTTATAAAGTGTTTTATGGTGACTCAGGTAATGCTGTGAACAATCAGTGCTGGCAGATGAATGAACCACATTCCTTTTAGTGGAATCAGGGTTAAATACCTGATGGTCTGACCTTATCCTTCAACAAGAGGCTCATAAGGATCATAACCTCTTTGTTACTCTGGATCTTTAATAGACTTTCTCACCACTGTACATCATGAGCATTCAAAATTTTTGTTGTCTCTTATCAAATTATAAATTACAGTTAAGCAGGATAGATTTTTCACCATGAAAAGTATTAAGAGAAAAATTGCTCTAGTTTTACAATCATTTCCGTGATATAAAGAGAAGTGTGTATGAAACTTTCAGAAAGTCTATTCTCTGTGTGCAATTAAATTATTTATATGGTGTATAATTAATATGTTCGGTGATTTTGGTAAAGAGGCTTAGCTTTTAATCCTTCTCTAAAGATAAGAGATCACAGGAATGAAATGCAAATTTGAGGTCTTATTTTATGTTTGTATTATAATATCAAGCACTTTTCACTGTGGATGAGTATTAAGAAAAAAACAACAAGAAGCCCAGATATCCCCACAGGCTAATGATTATATTATCAATGCAAGCAAATTCCTCAGCACAATGCTGAAAGAATTAGGCATAACTGCAGTTCAGTGCATGGTGTAGCAGATCAGGTGTTAAAATACCTCAGCTTTCCACAGGTAATTTGGATATCTAATAGGTGCAGCAACTAAATGCTCTAAATCCATTTATTTAAGGAAAAAATCTTCCCAGTTTCAGCGGCCACAGAGGCCCCAAATACTGCTGAACTGCCAGTTCCATTCCACAAACTTGGAGAGAGACAGACAGACACACAGATACACAGACTGCAGTCCCTCATGGCCTGTGGCATCACACTCTGCATGTGAAGAAGAGACGTCATGGCTGTGATCCCTCAGTGGGTGAAGCTGGTGGCCATGCACTCACATGAGGGATTAAAAAGGGCCAGTGCCAGAGCAAATCCCGAGCTCTGTGAGAGATGGGTTCTGACTGGTTCGTGCATTCCCACTGACACATGCACTCAAGTTGTAGAGTGGTGTGAAAATTCCAAACATGCATTTCCCTGTGATGCACATATATGTCACTCCCTGTTGTTTCAGCTCACAAGTTGCTTTGTAGAGCAAATCAGTTTGTAGAAACATAGAAAAGTAGAAATGTAGCTTCTCAGTGAAACATCTGATTTCCTACCGATTCACTCACTGCTTTCTCTTATCACAAAAAAGCAGCTCCCTTCCAAGCTCCCTATAACCACGTTCTCTTCACCTATTTCCCTTGACAAGCATATCCTCTAAACCACACATCTCTGCCCACCATCCCTTACACGGGGAACCTGCTGATCCCAAGCCAGGCTGGCGCTGAGAGGCTCCCTGCCAGCTCCTGCTGCCTGCAGAGGAGAAGAGCAAGCCAAAAAAAAATATCACTGCTGTCCTACCCTGACTGCAGGGTGAATGTGGGCCTTATTGTCCCTGTTTGCTGCAGATTTCTGTGTGGGAGTTTAAGCTATGAGACCTCTGCACCTCTGGCAAATCTAGATGAGGCTGGACAATGGATGTAAGAGTTGGTTGGTAGGGACTGACAGACGAATATGCAGGTGGACATCTAGTGTGTGTAAGCTTTATGGTGTAAACTAAGGAGAGAGATCTTAAAATGCCCTCAGGTTCTGACTGTCTATAGAAACAAGTCTCTAACTCTCCCTATGAAAAGTGTGGTTTAGTCTTGAGCATGAAATAGGAGGAAAGTAGTAGGAAAAGTATCTGTCCCATGAAATTTCCAAAGCTGTCCACCAAACTCAAGAAGTTTTGTTTGGATAACCCCAGGTGAACACTGGAACAAATTTGAATGTTGCCCATCTTTGAAATATTTTCTGTTACTAATAGAGGTGATGGTTAACAATCTTTATACAAACACACCATAAGTTTGAGTAAGTTAATAGTTCCTTTTTCCCATGATAATTCCAGTATGAGGAAGGCTTAGCAAGACACACTGTATGTATTTGGTAACTGTAGATTCAAAACAACAGTCCCCTTAACTTCTGCATCCACTGAAAGGTATTATGTGGCCTATTCTGTATTAGTGTGATAATGCTCAATATTATCAATTATGTTTTGCGTAGGTTTTTGAGAAAGACAGCCAGGAGGCATATTATCATTGCAGCCAAGTTCTGAATGGCCCTGCTGAGCTTATATCCCACATGTTAACATATCCTTCATTTGGTTTGACTATTGCAATCCTCATTCCATCAGTCCTCATTCCATCAGTGATTAGTCACTTGATGGCTGTAGGCCACTAATTAAGACACAATGGAATAAAGCAAGAAGCTTAATAGCCAAAGGTAGTGAGAGCAACCAAGATTCACCCATGTGATTCAAAGTTTACTCAGCTTGCATTAAGCTGTACATTATTAACATTTCTGATGTCTGTAATTGCAGTACTAAAAGTATCTACATAAAGCCAAATAAACTCAGTACAACACCGTAAAATTGTTGGGAAATATGAATTCATGAATTAGATGCATAAAGTTCACACTAATATTCTATTATCTGAAAATAATCAATACCAAAGAAGAATTTTGGTTTAAAATATATAGGTGAAAAGTCACCATACTTTGTCATTCTACAGAGCACATCTCCCCAAAGAGCTTGAATGAGAAAAAATCCCAAGCAGCTGTCCACATTTTGGCAAATTGTCTGAAAAAGGTTGAAACCTTTTTTAGTTTCATTTGAAAAGATTTTGCATCCCCTGTGTTTGCTTTGAGGTTGAGACTCAAAGTTCAGAATAAAAAGGAATCCTAAACACAGTGGATTTTACTCAGTCTTCTCATTCATGTTTGTTGAAATTATTCTTCAAGATCTAGCAACTGTCGTAACTTTCTACAAAACAAATGTCACTCAATTGCTAGAAGGACTTGTTTAATGAGTAGCTGCATTAAATTAACTTTGGAGAATGTCCCAACCATGCAGTTTCTGTTCATTCAAAAAACTGTAGCCTCAAACTATTGTGAAATTAGTTTTTCCAGTAATCCTGGAAATCAGAGACACAAAGATTATAAATTCAGCCTTGTCAACACTGTTACTGCTGGAGTACAGGACATCCTGGTTTAAACCCAGTGAGGTATCTTGTTGCAACAAATTATACTTTATTTTGCCCACTCACAAGTTGCAGATAACTCTCCGTCTTTCCCGAGTGCACAGCAGTAAGGAGCTGCCTATTTCTGTCAAATTCCTGCCCTGTGCAGACCAAAACCCATCACTTTTCTGGTATCCCCTCCTTACCTCCCCACTTCAGCAAGGCTGCCAGATTCCGAGTTCATTCCAAGTGGAAGAAAGCAAGTCTCTGCTGTTGGAGATGACAGTCACTTCTGTCTGGTCCATTATCACATCACAAAGTGTGATCTCCTCAGGATGCCAGGAAAAAGTCAATCATTATGAGAGCTGATTTATTTCCATTGCTTTAGACAGCTGACGTAAGAAACAAGTCTCCCTTATGTAAGAGTAGCTCTGGACAGTGAAGTAGCACCATGAAATTAATGTAAGTGGTTCTTTATATAACAAATTTCACTCAAATCTCAACACTAAGAAGCATTTGAAAAACTGAGAGACTGCAAACCGAGTTGTGCTTGACAGCAGATTTTTAAATATAGATTTTTAAATAAGGATGTATTTGTGTTTTGAAATAAGATGTAGATGTGCTTGGGGATATGGTTTAGTGGTGGACTTGGCAGTGCTGGGTTAATGGTTGGACTCAATAATCTCAGAGGTTTTTTTCTAATCTAATGTTCTATGACACCTTTCTATCTAGTTCTATGACACCACTACTTTTTCTTTGCACTGTACACTTACAGGATGGTAATGGCATATTAATACATTTCCTATTGTTTGTTTAAAAATATTACTAATGAAACAAAAGACGGTTTTTATCACTTCTTCCTTCCTATCCACTGCCCTGCATATTGGTCCCAGTATTAAGAAGCAAGAGGTTTCTTTAATGTAATTAGTTCTTCATATATCAC
>JAYRBT010000156.1:14507701-14528909 GCA_036023395.1 Myiotriccus ornatus
TACAACCTTTTTGAAAGATGTTCTCTCTTAAAATTTGCGATATGCAGAACTGGATCATTGTGTACAAAGAACACTGATGAAATAGGAGAGTTGTGGCAATTTAACGTGGGTTTTAGTTTTATTTTTTTCTTTTTAGGACTCCTGCTAGTACATTTGCTTTTAACAGGTGTCAATATACCAGGCTTCCAGCAAACAAACTAGAGAGGAATTTTTATTTTTTTTATGGGACTGCTGATGACTTTTTTTTTCATTTAAGAAGTGTCATATTTTAGTCAGTTAAAATTATCTTCAGTCTGTTACAAAACAGTTCTAATCTGTGATGTCAAGCCAAAGGTTGAGTGAACACATGAGAATTGAATGTGAGAAGTTTCCTTCAAAGAACTGTTCATCAGATTTAGTACTTTATTCCTTGGATTTATGAGGACTCTGAACCTTGCTTTCACTGGACTCTGTCTGAAATTTCTCTTGAGTTTCCTGGTAGCAGGGCTGGGCTCTCAGTGTGTTAGGGTAGACAGTTGAATTTCACAGACATGCTGCTTCATGTGCTTGAGGACTACTGTGAGATTTAAACCTCCTTCATTTTCACATTGGATTCCCGTGAAACCCTTTGGAATTCTAACAGGGAACATGTTCCTCCCACAGCATTGTGATCTCTTGTGAGTATTTCAGCAAGGATGTCTTCACAATGCCTGGTCCCACAGTAAAGACCACAAATAATGGTCAACATTTCTTTAAACGTGTAATATTTCTTTCCTGATGATCCTTTTTTTTCCTCTCTGACTATACATCTTAAAAAGAGCTTTTGCTTATTGCAGGGAAATAATACAGTGTTCACCAAGTTCTGTATCTCTTGCTATCTGCACACTTACTGATGTACCTCTCTGTTCAGGCTCAAGGACATTTTCTCGCTGTGTTCAAACACCTTTCTGGTGGCTGATTACATTGGCATTTTCCTATTCCATTGCTGGCAGGGTTTCAGTGTATGTTTTTGCAAGGATAAGTGAAGTGTCAATGAATTAAATGAAAAGAAACACAAGAAATTAATTGTTCAGCTTTGGCCTTGTGGTCATCCAGTTAAGCATTATGATGCAAATATTGTGTGGAATATTACAGAATAGCTGAACCAAAGTGATGCAAACAACTCTTGCAGTTTGTCAGGTACAGCACTGAATAATTTTTATCTTCTGTTTCTAATTTTGCAGCAGTTCTACATTTCTTTTATGGTAACCTATATCATAAATACAAGACACAAAGAAGGTATAGAAATGAGTTGGAAGAACCTGTAAAGTTAAATTCTCTTGCCAAGTTAGAGTAATCTTTTAGACTAAATTCAACTACCAAGTCATAATTCTTTCTTGTGATCTTTGGTTGAAATAAATGTTAATTTTCATAGCCAACAGTTTGTTGTATAAGACCACAACCTAACAATTCCTCAGTAAGGTTACCAGTCACTGAAGTGGGACTGGCACACCTGTAGTTTCCAGCGTCATCCTTTTTGCTCTTCTTGAAAATCTGGACAACATTTGCCGGCTTCCAGACAACTGGGCCCTCTCCAGATTCCCAAGACTGCTGAAAAAATCATTGAGAGAGGCCTCACAATGATGTCAGCCAGCATTTTGAATCTTGGATGAATTAAACCCTGATGTTCTGCAGTATTGTTCATTTCATCAGGGTTGAAAAATTAATTCATTGCAGTTTTCTTTTTTTACTTCTCTGATTACTTTTTCTTTTTTTTTTTTTTTTTTAGACTGACTTGAAAATTGTCTTCTGACTCAAGATTTAATTGGACATGACATAGAGCAATAACTAGGAAGGATGACCCTGTACAGTTCTGGACCTCACAATTTAAGCAGGATGCGAAGGTCCTTGAGTGTCTCCAGAGGGCAACAAGGCTGGGTCAATGATTCAGGTCTGTCAGTGTTCAAGAGGCATTTGGACAATACCCTGAGCAACATGCTTTGTTGGTCAGCCCCAGATTGGTCAGGCAGTTTAATTTGATGTTTGCTGCAGGTCCTTCCCAACCAAAATAATCTGCCCTATTCTATTCCAATGGCATTTTTAACTCACTCATGAAAATGTTGAGTTTCTATATTTTGATCAAAATTTCCAAATCTGGAAATATCACAAAGTCTTTATTTAGGTTTATGCTTTTGCTAAAAAATTGTTTTGTTTTGTGAGGTTTAGTGTTTTTACTCTTTATAATCTCATTTTGTAATTTTGTTATTAACACTGAAGACTCCTTTCAAGGGCTCTTCTTGAGAAGAGATTTGGAACATCCAAATGATGCATCTGATTTTAGGCAAGTAGACCATTATCCTTTTCCTTTTGAAGCATAGCTGACAAAGAGTCAGCAGCCTGGATCAAGCACTAAACTCATATGATAGTCAGCCCATCTATATTCAGACAAATCCTGTGGGTTTTCAAGCACTTTTGAAGGGGATATGGAAATCATTACATTAGGAAAGTGGTAGTTATTGCTGCTACTCTCACTCTGGATGTATGCTTTAATAGCAATTCTCTGCAACTTTTTTGGATTGTTTAAATCCTAGAGGAAAAGGCTGTTTACATTTCTTTCTCCAAGATGAAGATGGACAAATGATAATGTGCTTTGGTGGTTTTAGCCATAGCTACTGAAGCTCCATGTCTGTATGGGCTGACTAAAACTACAGAACTAAAACTACATAAATAAAAGAAAATGGAAATTACTTTCCATGGAAGTTAAATCCAGAGCCAGAATATACCCAAGGCCAAGGGGATGATATAAATATGTATTGATATTTCACAACATAAATAATAACAGAAAAGTAGTAATAGACTGTTCTTTTAAAGTACATGAAAAAGCTGGTTTCCATGAAAACACTCTTTTTTTGTTTCACTTTGATTTGGGGTTTTTCTTATCAAGAATGTGCATAGCTAGGTGAGTTTCAATTCTTGTGAAAGAAGTAGGACAATTATGGCTTGGAAAGGGTTGGCAGACAGGAAAGCATTGATTATTTGCTCAGTGGTTGACAGTTGCTGGGTTTGATGTTCACAGTGATTTCACAGCACCCTGTTTTGATCCCAACACTGACCATAACAGTAAACAGTGACACGTAAATGTGGCCAGGTAGTGATGTAAGATCTGTTCAGCCTTTTTTGTTCAGACAGTTTTGGCCAGTAGTTTTGGATTTTAATACAGTGTTTTCTCTGTTTGATTGTTACCGTAAATTGGATTTACCGTACACACTGCATTTGTGTGGACACCAAATAATGCCACAGATTGAATTTGTACTAATCTAACCATTGATTTAAGGACTGCACCAGTACATATAGTTTTCTTTATTCCCCTCTTTCTCATCCATTCCTAACATCCACACGGGTATCTGCTGTCTCAGTGCAAAGTGAATTTTCTGCAGTGAAGCTCTTGGGTTTGATCTGTTCATAGCTGTCTGCACATACCACCATCGCCTGTTACATAATTGCTCCATTTATTGGCATTGTCTTTGAAAAGGAATGTGTTTTTATTTCCAAATGTGAGCTATTTTATGGAGCTATTCTAGCGTAAGCAAGATTTCTTGCTTAAAAAATAAAATAAAAAAAAGTTGGGAAAATATGAGAATGCTAGATAAAGAAATTGAAAATATGGGATCGTGCAAGCATTTAAAATTAAGTCAAATTAACCCAGAGTGAGTCTGTATCAATGACTGGATAAGGGAATGTCATTAATTTTAATATTTATAAGTTCTCTATTATTTACCTTTTTTTTTAAAGGATATTGTCATTTATCCAAATATGAAGAGCCCTACCTAATGGGTTTAGTTCCCTAAGAAGAGTGTTTATGCCTTTGTCAGTATAAAAACTAAACCACAGCAGTGTCCCTAAAAAGCTCAAGGGATTAGTAAATATATGATCTCTGAGTTCCAAGGCCACAACTCCCAGGATGCTACAAATACCACCTGAAAGCCACCCAAAAGCTTCTTGTCAGAACAGCAGCATTTGCTCAGGGCAACTGAAGAGTAACAAAGTTGTTCATGCTTTTCCACATTAAACTACCTTTTTTTTTTTTTCTTTTCTCCTGTTGCAACTTATGGCTGTTTTCAGTGGTTCGTTTTACGATACTGGTCACCAGGGAGATGCTCTATGGAGAACCTGAAAGAGCACAAATTCAGTGGCAAGAGGAAATAACTTGCTGGGAACTTGATGCAAAAGTAATTATAAGTATTTGCGTTATAAGTGAAGCTGAGATATGATGCCTGACCCACATGCTTTTGTAGCAAGATTAATGCTGGAAAAAGCTACAAAGGTGAGATAATATGGACACGAGATTTAGGAGGAAAAAATACTTCATGTGTGTCATGGGGAAAGAGGAAATTTTTATCAGGGATTTGAAAAATGCGTAATGCTTGCCTTGGATCAGAAATCCTTGTGCTGTATCCGTTTATCCCTCTTCTCATTTTCCAGTAGGCTTTGCCAGCCCAAGATACCGTAAATAGTCCTAAGAAGCCCCCACAGCTCCCCCAGGAAAACCCCCCTGAGTCCAGCTCTGGTGGGTGGTGCCCAGAGCCACTGCAGAAGATGAAGTTTGACTCCTTATGAAAAGCCAAGCCCCTGGGTAGTATTAGAAGGAGCTCATCTAAATGTAATAAGGTCACCGTGATGGTCAAATTGCTCAGGCTACGATTTTAAGCCCACGATTTTGAAGTCTATCCTCAAGAACCTCAAAAGTGTCATTAATTTCCTTCAGCCTGTGATGTTTTCTTTCAGAATGAACGAAATGGAATATAAATACAACCTGGGGCCGCTTTGGCTGCTTTGCTAAGAGTTTTTATCCACAGCTGATGGCAGCCTAGGCCATGTTACCCTATGTAGTCCCTTTGCAAAACCATAATTCTTCCCAAGGCAGGATATGGGGTGAAAACTTCAGACCACAATCACTGCTGAATCCATTAATTCCTTAAGCAAAGAACTCTTAAGTCAGGCCTTGTGGATAGTCTCAGGCAGATATATGCTCAAGAAAATCTTGACAATTAGCAAGCTTCAAATGCCACGTACTAAGTAAGAAGGACCAGTTTTAGCCTGGACTTGTATGTATCTCTCAAATGACTTCCCATTACCCCTCGTGAGTCAGTTTTGCCAACAAGGTAATTTAACTTCCTGTCTTGTCTTCCCAGTTGATAAAAAAATAATCTCTTGCTCTGAGACACCTAACGGATGATCTGCTGAAATACATGCCTAAATAATTATCTGTCTAGGAGACTGTTATGTGGTGAGTCATCATTCACTGTCACTATAAAGGGCTTGTTCTAATTTTGAGACCCTCATTAGGTTCAAAATATCAAACAAAGTATATGCCTCTGACAGCCAGTCCACCAGAATTGCAGCAGGAATTCTGTAAAGCAAGGAGAAAACAAAAAGTGTTCTGAACCCACAAATCTAGAATATACAACATTTTCAGCACAGAGGGAAGTCAGAGTTCAAGGCACAGAACATCTGAGTTCAACACTCTTGGAGGAATTTTCTCTCACTAATTGCCTGTAAGCAGAAGAGAAAAATGTTGAGAAAAGCAAAGATGCAAAATATTGTACTCTGGTGCAAACTTCAACAGTACCTTCAGGGAGGGAACGGAATGTGAGTCACTAGATATGAAAAGCTATAGTTTTTCTTTTTCATTATTGCTGTGGAAGAGAAGGTAGGTTTGGGATTACAGGGGCTCTTATAGGATGCTTTATTGGTTCCTATGCAGACTAGCACGGAAGAAAAAAGGTAGAAAACAATCTAACAAGAATGTTGAGTGACTTCCAGCTTCCACAGACGGCTGAAGTCAGGTTCTCATATTCTTTCTGCTAATTTTTTGTATTTGATTTCTTTTAAAAGGCACAAATGTAGAAAGCTAAAATTAAAAGAAAAAATATCCCCTGCCAGAAGCTAAAACAGAGCACAGTGTGACATTGGGTTCCAGAAGTCAAAGTCGGAGTGAGGGGGGAGGATGAAAGCTACAAAGTCTTGAGGAATTGGAATCGCCATAGAAAAAAACTGCTCTTTGTGCCTAATCTCAGTCATTAGGGAGCAATGCTTGGTTAGTAGGATTTGTTTAAACCATACATCAGAACAGTTCTTTGAAAGAAAATTTGACTTTTGACTCAAAAAACCATTGAACTCGAAGTGGATGCTGAAAAGCTTTCAGAGTACAAACCTCAGTCTGTGGATGAGAATAGTTTTGATTTAGTAGACTTAGAGAAGTCAGGGCTTTTCCTCAGAATATGAGGGAGTGATGCAGAGGAAGTTTAGGGTACAAATGAAGATATAAAGGATATTAAATGTGTGGGTTACCTGCTTATACAGCAATGGTGAAAAAGGAATTGTGTCAGCATAGTTCCGAAAGTCAGTTTATACTAAATATATGTGAGCTGAATAACCCAGTTTATAGTTATGCTGCTGTTCTCATTGACTGGATTAGCTGATTGCACAGAGCCTTACACGGATACAGCCCTTGCAGCTGCTCTGTCAGCAGTGGAAGTGTCACAGTGTTTGCAGGGGGTTGGTTGTTCTTGGTGCCTCGTCATCTCCCCCCATCCCAGTCCTCATCCCATCCCTCCCAGTCCCTCTGCAAGGCCCTGCCCTGGGACTCCCATTCCAGAAACCCACCCAGCCCCTCAATAACACCCTGTGTTGGCCATCAGGTCCTTATCACTGGGGGCCCCCATGTCCAGTTTGGTGTGTCCTGTCGAGCCGCCCTGCCCTGGGGATGCTGCTGGGGCTCAGGCCTTCCTTCCCACCCTGAAGGGCACAGGCTGTACCAGGAGTGACTCTGCGTTACAATTTTGGGGTTTTTTTTATAAGATGTCTGCTTTATAGCATCTGATCTTCTGTGTCAATTGTCCCAGGTGTAGCAGAAAATACTTCATTATATTTTATACATATACACATATGTATATTATATATACCTGTTATATAATAAAGCCCTCAGGAATAGATTTCAAGAGGGTCCTTTTACTCCCTGTTGCAAAAATTAGGCTTACAATTATCAATTAGTCTGGTCCATCACCGAATGTGTTATTGCTTTAAAGAACACTGCTGTAGTGATGGTTGTAAGTTTGTCTTGTGTAGTATTTGATTCAATGGGCATGTGATGCCACCAGTGTCTTTGAGTCATTTTATGGCATTTCTTTTGCTGGGTTCTGTAGAGACTTCTGTAATATATTAAAAAAATAATTCCTAAATATTTTTCTCACAGCCCATATGAATGTGACATCCAGCTACCTGTGACTGTTATTAAACTGTGCAAGTTGCCAGCTCTGCTGAAAGTTTTGTGAAATTTCAGCAACTTCTAAGTCAGCCTGCAACATTTGTAGGTTTATGTGGAAATTGTGCCCAATCAACAATGAATGTGAATGCACAGCTTTGGGCAAAATGTGGATATGTAAATGTATCTGCACTGACACTGAAGAAAAATGTTCCCTTTAGTTCCCTTATGAGGTGAGTCTTATACAGCTGAAATATAGAGCTATGAGAACGATGAGAAATTGCATTTTCTTTGAATAAATTAAGAACGAAGATAAATATTTCTCTGCATTCCACAGCTGGATTAATTTTCTCCCGTTATAGTTCATCAGCACTCAGTCCTGTCTAGCACTGCAGTGGCAAACAGAGTGCCATCTCGTGGATAAAGACCTGCACTCATAATAAAAAGGAGTTTTCTCCACCGGCTGGAAGTAATCTCTTACAGTGTACAAATGTGACCCAGGATAGCAAGCTGCATGCATCAGCCATTGGTGGGGTTTGACACTTCTTCCCTCCTGATACACAGCAACAACCCTACTGGGGCTGTACCAGAGGGCAGCTGGAATCAAAACACATATTTCCCTGGAGCATATTATTTTGAATTATGCTGGTAGTAATTTGTAGTAGATATTCACTTGGCCGGTTTATTAATAGTGAACAATTTCTCATAGTGGAAAATGTACCATTTTTATCGTGGTATGTTAATTATAATATTTTGCATGCCAGTAAAGATCAGTCACAACTTATATTTAGAGAGAGTCTGAATGATTAAGAACCTTCCTGTAGCTTATGTTTTAATCCAGTTTTGGAACAGAGAAAAAAATCAGTAATGCCTGCCTATTAATAGCTGATAACAAATTTAAGGCATGTTTCCGTGCAATCTGTCCATAAATTAGTTTTGTAAAAAAAAAAAAAGGGATTAATTGCCATTCCATAATATTAAATACCCTCTACCTCTAGTATTACAAACACACACATAGATTTCTCTGTGCCTTCTGAATGCTGGCCAGCTCCAGTAAATGGCTAAACCATAAACTGAAATCTCATCTTCTGCTCATATTTTGTGTGTGGTTGCACCATTATCAGTTCCATACTGGTTCCATGTCAGAATGGAGAATCAGAGAATCATGGAACAGCTTAGGAAGGAAGGGACCTTTAAAGGTCACCCAGTCCAGCCCTCCTTCAATAACCATGGACATCAAGGAGATCTGGTTGCTTAGAGCCCCACCCGACCTGACCTGGGATATTTCCAGGGATGCAGCACCTACCATCTCTCTGGGAAAGCTGCTCCGGTGTTTCACCACCCTCATAAAACCTTTCTTCCTTATATCAGTCTAACTCCACACTGTTTTAGTTTAAAACCATTACCCCTTGTTCTATCTCTTAAATAACAGAGCTTATACTGGCTCTGAGGTTCTGGGTTCCTGCTGGCTGTGGAGAGACAGGCAACACCTGATCAGGCATAACATGAAAATGGCAGGTGTGGTCAGTGCATGTGTGGTTAGTGCATGTGTGGACAGCATGAGGTTTAGTGTAAAGGAAATGCCCTGGATCAACATGAACCAGGCAGTTCCTTCTTAAAAACTGACCTCAGCAAAGCCTGAGTTTCCAGCTCAGTCCCTGGAGTGGGCTGTTATTTATCTGCCAAAAGGTCCCTGCAATTTAAAGTCAATTGGCTGCAGGTCCATCAGTCTGCAACACGAGTGTGTTGTTTTCTGCCCCAGAGCCCAGTTCTTGACTGAGGGAGCTCTGCAAGATCTGAGCAAATTGAAGATAAGTAGGTTCTTATCAGATGGATCCACAGAAAGTTACCAAACACTGAATAATTTCTAAAGGCTCTAGACTTGAAAAATGGGCTGTGGATAATTGTGTTCACGAATGAAAAATTACAGATAAAGTAAGTTGCAAATAGTTGCTTTTCTCCCTTCTTATTAATAGGGGGAGTTTCTACTTGCACTTACATCATGTGTGCTGCATTCTTTCAGATGTTCACTACATTTTTTTTTGCTGAGAGTCAAATTTTGGTCTGCATACACTCTTAAATCAAAGGAGGACCTCTTCAAACAGTTCCATATAGCAGTGCCAGATAGCACTTTATCAGATTCCTGGTTCCTCCAGACCTGTTAACAAGTGATTCTGTACAAGGGATAATATGAATTGTTCCTTGGTGTCGTTCAGAAACTGAGTATATAAAAAATGATAGAAAAGTTTGTGGGACCTCCTAGACATATGCTGTGTCTACTCTCACTGATGCAGTTCTGTGAAAAGCAGTGAAGCAGACAAGATCTGTCAACAATTATTCATCAAATGCCTGATTTGTTAAATATTGCATACAGATTGCCTACTGAATAATAAGAAGCAAATTCTGGAACTTGCTTTGCTGTAATTCAGACCTCCTCCCAATCAGATATTAACATCTGGACTTTCAAGTATGTTAGACCAAGCTATTATTTTAATTTCATTACTGTCTTCTTACAAGTTCCTATCTAATTAACAATTATGATGCTCTTTGAAGAGCTCTCAGGTTTTTTACCCCACAGAGCAGCTTAGAAGCAGTGCTAGCTGTCTTAGCAGATCAGTCATTTGTTTTGATAACTTGGGTGATAAATACACTGAAATGCAACTAGCTTATTCCTGATTCAGAATCGTTAAAAAATAATGCATAATAAAAACTCTTTAGAAAACCCTGATGCTTTAAGTATTCCTCAGTTTGCCAGCTCTAGTAGAAGAAACAATGAGAATAGCCAAGAAATATTCTTCCATAGTGAAATTACAGAAAAATGAATAAATTCCCTTTCCTTGATGAAACAAAGTATAGGTTTGGTCCAGCTGCTACTCCATCAGAGAAAGCAAAAGCAGAGACTGCAACAGTAGATAGTAGATAGACAAAAATCCAAATCACTTAAGGTTCATTTTCAAAAGAGGCACTTTTAAGAGTAAAAAAATCTTACTAAAGCATTTTGGGATAGAGGTTGATTCCCTTAAATACTTTTCATATGTCTATACAGGCAGCTTAACCTGTTGGGAGGAGTTTAAAGCAGAGTAGGACGCAATCCTGAGCCATGAACCTGCACTGATTGATCCTGCACACCAGTGGGGAGCAAATCCAGCCCTCTGGAAGCAGAGGCAGAGCTTTTGTTGTCTTAGATCTGAGAGTGCAGGTTGGGTTCTTCTGCTGAGGTGTCCAAGTGTCAGGTTAAGGGATTCAGCAGATGTAAAACTGGAGCAGCTCTGCCTGTACCAGGAGCACAGTGTGCTTCCTCTCCCCACCACCTCCTACCCACCCGGACGCCTTGCACAGGTTCTAAATGCCACACAGGAGCTGGCTCTGTGCACTGGCAATGCACATCTACTTGCTCATCACCTAATTCGGGTCAGGGTGCAGTCTCAGGGCCACCCCTGTGTGGTGACAGGAAAACACCCACTGTGTTTTGCAGACAAGGGCAACACTTCAGGGCATTTTCCAGACTGCTGTAATACTGTTTCACAGGTACAAGGGCAGGCTAATTTCTGCAGTGTGAAAAACTTAGCATTTCTGAGCAGCCATTAAGCAAACAATAACTCACCAAACAAATCACTGCTTGCCCTTTCTCAAACCCTGATTTTGCTACCATCCACGGCAGTGAAAATAATTATGCCAAAGGATGCATAACTGGTCTTTGTGTACATCAACATGTACACAAATATTCTGCTGTGCATCCGAATAGATCTCTGGCAGCTTCACTGGGGCTCTGTAATTGTCTCTGATTAACCTAGACATAATGATAGGAAGCTGCAGGATTGCAATGGGGATGAGAATTTTACTTAACAAATGGCCCTATCAGGTGGTAATCTGTATGTCTGCATTTGCTGGCTCACTCCTGAGAAACACAGGCTGGAGAGAACAGGAGAGAGGTGTTGAAATAAAATCATAGGACATGTAAGCTCAAAGCACTTCAGAGATGCAGTGAACCACGACGTTCTTAAAAGCACAGGTTGTGCTCTCTCACTGCACGTGTGTTTTGATGGATCTGATTTACAAATTGTTTGGAAGAAGAGAGGATTAAAGTCCCTGTTATTTGTCATTTGAAACCTTCAAAATAGTTCACAAAGAAAAGTGATGTGGTTTTTCTAGTCAGGCAGACCAGCATAAAGGCAGATGCAGCAGGAACTGTGGCTTGAACAAAGGATTGATAGTCAGGAATTTGAGACCTGGAATCCTTGATCATATCATACCACCACATCCAGTGTTTATGTATACAAAGAAGGCAATTAAGGCAAAACATCCACATACCTAATTCCCATTACCTGAATAAGAGGTCAGTAACTGGAGACAGATCAGAGTCTGTTCCAAAGACCACTGCACTGAGTGGGTCCTTACTCCTGGTCATAAAAAATAGGCTCAACTCAACCTCTGTTCCTCAGTTTTTCCTTCTAACGAGCGACGGGGTGTTAAAAACTGTGATGATTCATCAGATGTGTTATAAAGAACATTATCAGCTGAGATGAATGTTACATCATGTGTAATATTTATTGTCAGAGCAAGTGGAAATGTTTTCTAAAATTTACATTTCAGCTATGAACTTTGGCAGACTTTCAAATGGTAACGATTTTTTGGGGGATTCCATGCAGAACTGTTGGTGTGGTTTCTGAATCTGCTTTGCTTGCTTGTTCCAATTTATGTCTTCCCGTTTGCTTTTCATTCCTTTCAGATACAGAAAGTTTTTAGAATGTATAAAGCCAGCAAAAGATTCCATTTGCCATTTCTGTGTGGTAGCTCTGTTATGCCTCGGTCTGGAGAAAGGATTTGAGAACCTCCTCTTTAATACTCTTTTTCATGGAACTGCCCAGTGATGCCCACCACAATGTAACTCTCCCAGGATAAATATTTTGGGGTAATTTCCTTACTCTCTTCTCCCATACTTCATATCTGACATTTCTACCTTAGTATTGTTAGCTCTGCTTAACATCAGGTATCATTGAAAATTAGTTTTTCAAAACTAACATTTCTTTTAAATACGCTTATTTTAATTAAAAAGTAAGTCACCAGGGAAATACAACAAATGATTAAATGTTGGGTAGGGATTTTTTGTCTGATAGAGATGTCACTTCTTGAAAGAAATCCAGAGCTGACAGAAGTTGACAGAATAAAGGCCACAAAATTCAGCTCTTAGCCTCTATGATCCACTTGGGGAATACTGACTCTCAGCTCTGACTGCAATAATAATACTGGTTTTGGAAGATTCAGGAATATCCACATCCTAACACCTATTCAGTAAATTTCTAGAACTGAAATACTCCTCTTCTATGACTTGGAAAACAAACACATGAGCACAAACATAAATAGAAGATGTTAATGAGAGATGGACTTTGCTACTAAGCACAACAATAAAAACTACTTCCCAAAACTGGGTAATAAATAGTCTGACTGAGCATTATTACTTTGACTTCATTGGTTTATAGGCTAAATTTCACTTTTTAATGCCCAAGCCCATTTGTGTACAGCTAGAGAAATTCATTAATATGCCGGCAAGCATTTCCGAAAAATTAGATGCTAAACTGAAACCTGAATGACAAACTCACTCCCACTGACCACTGACCTCAGCTGAAGTTTGGACCACTGTATGCATGTATCCATAGTGGTCCACCAGCTCTGCATCAGATTCAAAGGACCAAAGTTTATTTTTGAGAAACAGTCATCACATACTAAAGTCATTTGCATACTAAAATAGGAAAGCATCAGGCACCCTTATTTTAAACAAAACTGACTCTGACTTCATTGGCTTCAGTAAAAGGTGCATTACACCTTGAATTTGTCCAAAAATTACTTCACAACTTCAATGAAAACCACGGGGTTACTACCAGGAATGCTGTCAACAAAACACAGTTACATCCACTGGAATCCCAATGAAAGCTTTCTTCAATACTACAATGCAGACAATGATCTTAGAGATAGAGGAAACAGCACAAAAAGAGCGTAAGAAAACGGCCCGAAGTCAATACAGTGTGTTTTCAGAACAAACTGAAAGGAAGAAAAATGAGATATCTTAGATCCCTTGGCATCTGTAAACATCAAGAAGACATCACATTTGGGGTAATCTCAAGGAAAAGCAACCATATAAAGTAAATCTACAGGCTCTCTAAAGTAAATCTATGGGCTTTCTCGACCTTCCAAAGGGTGGAAGATAATAGAAGAATAAGAAGATAAAAGGAAGTCCTCTTTCTTTTTCATTAAAAAAGTTCCTTTAAAGTAGGGTGGACTTTTTTTTTCCTCTCACTTTGTAGGATCTATTTTAAATGACCTATTTAAACGTTCTGCAATTATGGTGCTTTTGTATATTTTCCATGCAGAGCGAACAGAAAGGGAATCCCTTGAAGTCACGGTATTTTAACCAACCAAAGAATAATCTGCTTTTTCTTTCTCTCTGAATTCTTCATACAAGGTGTCTTAAAATAGATAAGACAGGTTCATTACCATTGTCATAATTGTCAGCTTCTGTCAGTTCCATTAGTGGATAAAGGTGTCTGTGAATATTACTCATGCACTCCCAGCCAGCCTCCCAAACTCTACACAAGCT
This sequence comes from Myiotriccus ornatus, assembly GCA_036023395.1. Lineage (NCBI taxonomy): Eukaryota > Metazoa > Chordata > Aves > Passeriformes > Tyrannidae > Myiotriccus > Myiotriccus ornatus. The sequence goes on from JAYRBT010000156.1 coordinate 14,521,519, forward strand.
TCCTAAAAACATCCCCTCTGCTGCTCTTTCCAGTCTCTCCAGCCTGTTGTTCAGCTGTTTAGCATGATCCCTGCTACAGTCCCTTCATTGGGAAATATCAGTTTGTATTTCTTAATCCTCCTTCACTGCTTCTTGCTTACTTTATCGGTATGTTAACATCTGAACATCTTTATCAATATATTAATCACTTATATGATAAAATTTATTCCCCCTTACTTTCAGAGCATACTGGCCTCAGATTTGTCTGGCAGGGTATAACTTTATATCTTGGAGAGGACCTGAAATGTTGTATATCAAAAGAGTATCCAGGTTATAGATCTTCAGATTAAGCAGAGACATTGTTTTTGATTTCTTTCGTTATACTGAATGTGTCTACAAGCATATCCTCTTCTTGGCTTAAGAGGATTCCAGTAATGCTAGAATTTGCCTTTAGACTACAATGTTACCATCGTTCAGGCATCAGTTTAGACTTTTCACATTAATCTGACTTTGATTCTTTCACTATTTAGTAAATGTGCATAAATGTTTCTTCTGAAAATGAGATTTCATGGACATGTGGGAAGAAAAGATATCTTTCCTTTTTAAATGTTAGAAGGCCCAAGTGTGAGAAAATACAGGCTTTGTTCTGGTGGAGCGAGAAAACTCTACAGAATTTTACTTTTCTTCTTTAATTTTCTAAATAAACTTTGATTAAAATTAAATTTATGTGACTGTGAAGCTGCAAGAAACATTGTAAAGCTTTTAATACATGCTGTTGCTGTGTGTTTAGTCCAGCTCCTTCTCCTCCCATAACTTGTCCCACCTCTCTCTCACCCCCATAAGTATCTGGGTACTCACACCACTGATCATACACCAACTTTAACACTTCTGGAGCACCTTACAAGCCAGTTCATTCAATACTTTGGCTGAAAACTAACAGTTATTTTTAGGTTAGTGAAATGGTTCAAGGAGGGTCCAATAAATGGCAGAGATCTCACAAGAGCATGACAATCAGCACAGGTGTTTAATCATTAGGTTAAAAAAAAATATCACAACTCAGTTACTGAAGTAGGTGCAATTTCTTTCTTGAAAAAACATGCTTCTACATTCCTCTGCAGTAGTCTAGAGGCAATAGGAAAGCTAGTATTGGTCTTCTTTTTAAAAAACAATAATAAAAAAGTCTGTAAGCTCATGAGCCTATGGAGGCTTTAATTGAAATTAATAGAAAATGCAAAAGTAGAGGAAATTAGGGCAGCTGCAAAAGAAGACCCAGAAGCAAAAGCAGATTAAAGTAGAGCAATGAGCAAACCCATGCAACAACTTAATTTTGCTTCAGATATTTCCCCCTCAGTAACTTTATTTCTTAAATCAGGCAACAAGTCTAAAGCACGTGGTTTCTTCTGTAGAGGCCTGTTAATTCTACCACAGTGGTCTGTCAGCTGATGAGCACAGGAACTGCAGTACTTGGGGAGTGACTCTCGTGCTGAGAAACAAGAGTAGCTGGCAAGTTGCTCTGTGCTTATTCCCTGCCCTACATTGTCCCAGCTTGAAGCTCCTGGTTCAAGAGACAGCATCAGCTTAAACTTCAGCAAAAATAGAATTTTTATTTTTCATTCTAAAGACTGAATGACAATTATTTTATTCTCTTTCATGGTATTTTATAGGAAGCTTCATTCTTGAACCTTCTAAGAAATGAAGTAAGAGACTTTTCTGCTTGTAGGTAGCTTAATGAGGCAGTTACACCATCGACCCTTACCCATGTGAGAAGCCCCATTTAGGTCTGTGGAATTCCAGAAGGTGATAAAAAACAGTCTGATGTGTGAGGAAAACATGGAGGAGTGAGCACTTAAATTAGAATATTCTAAATTCATATTCTGTTAATGTCAAGAGACCTCAATCCATCTAGTCCTGACTGGAAGCCTAACAGATTTGGTATTCATAGCACAAAATTTTCCCTGCTCCACTGCTGAAGACAAAGTTATTAGGAGCAAACAAAGACCCAAGTCTTGTAACACAGTACATTTTCTTCCCTTCTTAGAGTACCTCTTTCCTTCCTATCCTCCATCATTTCCAACCACAGTCAAAGTTCTTTAAATTTCCACTGCAGTTCATGGGTATAGTTCTTTTATTCAGTTAATAGGCTGTTCGCTCAGGGAGGATGAAGTGTTATTTCATGATTTGGTGTATTCAATAATGTCAGAATTTTCCAGCACAGGATCCTTATTCTAAATATATTTCTCTTCTTGAGAAATCAGTTAGTGAGCAGTTTCCACAAGAGACTTGGGTAGGATAACAGCAGTTGCTTCTCGGCTTTGCATTTAACCTTGTACCATAAAACCTTATGGGAAAATATCCCAGGTAAGTTCTTCATCCAGTATTTTTTCAAATTTTCTTTCCCCTGATTTCCCACCTGCTTGTCTCAGGGGACAAGAGGATAGGTCAAGTTTGGCTTTAGCCTCTGACAGTGAGCTGGAGGGTGAACAACCCCTTGGAAAATGAGCAGAGAGAAAGAAAATAAGTAAGGCACAGGACATTTTGCAGTGTAGTGGAATTAAATGCCCACCCACTGTGCTCTGACAGCATAGTGTTGTGGAAAGCTGGTAAGTGTTATGGAGCTGGACATCCCCACAGGCTGAGTTCACAAAGAGCACTGGTCAGAAGACCTGCTACCAGCAGCTGCCCACAGCTGATCGAACGTTCAAGACAACAACTCATTGCAAGTGAATAGCTAAAGATGGAATTAAAACTCCCTGGCAATGCCTGCTTGAAGGGATGCAGGAGATGAGTTACTTGTTGCACATTGAACAGGGTTCCTGGATAAAGTGGAGTAATTTAGGTGGAAATAGCAGAGAGATGGGCAGAGACACATATCTGACAGTTTCTTCCACTTTATTTAGCACAGTGCTCTTTCCCAGTGGGTCTGTCTTCAGTCTGTTGCAGACTTGCAGTGTTTCCTATCACACTGTACCTTTAAAAGGATGTACATGCTGGGGCTCACTCGAGTACATACAGAGTTTTCAAGGATGCTCTTCCTCCCCCTCTTCTGACTGGCAGTCTGGCAAAATACACAGAAGACAGGGCCAGTGGGTGGAGTTATTGGTTGGGTTTTTGGTTGGTTTTTTTCTTTCTTCCTCAAAAGGCTGTGTCCTTAATAGTTGAAGCTCTATTATAAGAAAGAACTGCACAGTCATTGTACTCTTCTGTGTTGGATGTTGTTTGCTGAGTATGGTGGTTGTTACTGATCTGTCTGGGAGCAGAAATATGTTGTAGACCTGTTAAACAGAAATTGTTTACCCATAGAAACAGAGCCAGAGCCCATAAAAACCTTTACTTTCCTATTCAAAGAGTTGTTAACCAGATTTACACACATTCAAACAAAACAGTTTATTCTTTGCCTGGGTCCTGTGCGAAGGGCCAAAACATTAACTTTTTGGGCTATTTTTACCATGTTTTGGGAAAAGGAGGGAGTAACACATAGTGTTTACACAACAGTTATAAAATAGAGTCTGATCTAAACCGTTTGCCATTAATTTCTGGAGACTTTTTATAGAAGTTTCTACTCCTGGCATGAACTTTTTCAGACAGAGCAACCCCAACACATATGTGTGCACACTGCTTCTCTCCCAGGTGTGTTTTTGGCAGCTGGATACACAAGGCTTGCTCACTGGTGGCCAGCACAAAAGCCTTTAGGATGTGCAGGAGTTCGTGGGTAACATGAAGGTAGGGGGCTGGCAACTGTATGCAAGACAGCTTCTCCCCACCACTTCAGTGCACACATACAGCCTGATTTCAGGTGCTGCATCTTAAATTGTACTTGTAAATGCCCAGGAAGGAGTAGGATGTTTAGCTCCTGCTTCCCGACAGCTCATTTCTCACTCAGAAAATTGCTGTGGATGAAAAAACAAAGCAACTTATTGCAGAGAACTCCCTTGCCTTCAGCTGAAGTCCTATTTGCATGTGTGTCGAACGGTGTGAGGAAAACGCTCTCCGAGGTTTCCTGCTGTGAGCAGTAGACTCAGCATCTCAACTGGCCTCTGCATTTTGATGACTCTGTTACAGGAAGCTTTTTCTCCTGACAGACTTTGAACACACATAAAGCTCGGTCTCAGGTTCCTGCATCAGCCCAGAATTAAACTGGGAGAGGTAGGTGACCAAGCAAGTCTGTGTGTTTAAAGGAAAAGTATTACTTAGAAGCTCTCAGAAAAACATGAAAGGAAACAGAATATAAATAGGCTTCTGAAATTTCTGAGCAGATTGAATGATAAGTCTCTGTGGACAAGAGTAAAAAGTACCTTTCTCTCCCAAGAACTTCTACTTAGATATGGTAATGGCATTATCAACAAGCTAATTGTGCAGTTACTGAATGCCACCCTGAGTGTGTCTGCTTGGGTGGGAATTATTATATCTCACATTTCTACTTTTTCTTCAAATACTTCTCTCTGCAGAAAATCCTGTTATGAATCTGTCTGCCTGTTAGCTTTTGCTCTCCTTAAGCTAAGCTGAAGAAGGAAAATACCTGCTGCTGTGGCAAACAACAGACAGGGGAAAAAAAAATCAGAGGAGACGAATGAGGTTCCATCACAGTAGGAAATTTAAGAAAAGGTTAGAGATGACAATATTGGGCATGGTGTTAAACTGAAGTAATCTTGTAAACTTCAGGGAGCCAGGCCAGATACTCCAACTTGTCCTGTCTGGCTCTGCTGTCTTCCAATTACTATCTACCATCAGGCCACACAGAACATTTCTACTGATAGTGATGGAACCTCTAGCTGGATTTCAAAAAAGGAATACAACCAAGTGATTATTTAAAACACCCCTTAAAATGTTTTATTCCTTAGGCACATCATCATTTTTGGATCTCGGTCTTGACCTTAAGCTTGTGCTTATGTTATACTTTAAAATTATCCTCAGTCTGTCTTGGATTGTTGTCCTGACATATAAGCCTAAATCTTAGTGAGTTTGACATGATGTAATATTAGGGGAAGTAGCTTAGAAATCACTTAAATAAGATTTGGAGGAGTAGGGGTTTTTTTTTGTGACTGTAAATTAGAAATAAAAAAAATATGACATACTAAAACCCTAATAATAAAATTGTGTTGCATAACTAAGTTCCCTTCTCAGATAAGTTCTACAACAGCATAAACATATGTCATTGGCAATAGCCACTTATAATAGAAACAACCAAAATTATTTACTTATAGTGCAATTTCAGTTCTCAAATACATACCCATATCATGGTTTACTTGGTTAAAATATGACATTTTATTATGCTCCCTGTTTGATGTTTGATTTAGTCTCTTAAGTAGCTGTTTGAATGGTGATGGGAGTAGTGACCTCTTGGAAACTGTCAATATGTTCTTTCACCTACTAAATAAGCAAGGAATGAGTTTAACATACCGTTTAAGGTAGGTGGTTAAAAAATAGGCATCTTGATCTTAACACCTGCATTTCTGTGCCTGTTGTTAAAACAGAGGTATAAGGCAGATATCTTCCTAAATGAGTTTTATTCTAGATCTTTGCTCTCTAATTAATTGGTTTATTTAAATAGAGTTTGAAAAATTCAGCTTAAACTATATGCAAATCCTTCTAAACTGGGCCCTTTATATACACACATTCCCTTTTATGTGAACAGTACTTTGTTAATGGTTCAATAATTAAGGGAGTTTACATTTTAAAGACTTCAGTTTTTAATTGGCTGAATATTAATCACAGATCACTTTCAGTTCTGTTGTGATATGCAAATTATTGATGCCTCAGCTGCATTTGTTTTCAGGTATCAGTCTAACCACATAATGCAAAATAACATTCTGCAATTATTTCAATTAGATGCAGTGAGCCTTTGGAGCAAGCTATTTATTTCATTTCAGTAAATGAAGAAAGCAGTTGCTGTTTTCCATTCCCTGGTGTTTACTGCCCAGAACTAGGACTCACAACTGGTATGTGTACAGCACATGAACAGTTTTCTAACTGGATCACGTTAGAATTCATGGTAAAGGGCAAGCAATTGAACTCGCCTTGCAAGATTTCATTTGACTAACTGACTCTTCTGCTTTGGAATGAGATGTCACCTTGTTTGGGGGTATTCATTATCATTTTGAAGTGTATTATGAAAGGTAGAGTCAATAAGAGTTCCTAATTAGCAGAATCTGCTTAGCACAAGTGCATAACATTAGAGGATTTTTTCCATCAGACTGCAGCTGTTACCTAGGCAGAGAGAAGGAATTCCACCTAACCACGAAGAATAAGATAGACAAATAGCTGCGTTGTCTTAAGAACGGGTCGGGTATGTCTCCTCGCAGCGATTTCGCTCCATAATTGCAATCCACATTAAATGCAGCAAATGTTACCATCCTGCCCACTCAGTTTCTACCTCTACTTTTGTTTCACGAGGGGAGGGAGATAGAAAAGAGAAGGGGGAGAGGAAGGGAGGCGGGGGGAGTCCTTTCTTTCTTTTCTCCTCTCCTTCCCCGCTCCGCTCTCCCATCCGCGGTACCCAGCGGCTCCAGGCGAGGGGCCGGCGATGCCCCGTCCCGGCAGCGCCTCGGGCTGCACTTGTAGCTGCCGCGGCCGCCCATGGCAGCGCCGCGGCCCCGCCGGCCCGGGGGGCTCCTCCCGGCCCGCCGACCCCGCCTGAGCCCCGCGGGGGCGCAGCCCGGCGCCTCCCGGCAGCGGCACCGGCGGCGCGGCGCCTCCGGGCGTGCGGGAGAGGCTCCGGCGGCGATGCGCCGGGATTGCTCCCCCGGAGCGGCGTCTCCCTGCCCGCCGAAGCAGCGCTCGGGCGCTCGGTGCGTTGCGTGTGTGTGTGTGTGTGTGTGTGTGAGTGTGCGGGTGTGCGTGTGGCGACGGGGAGGGGGCTCTCTGCGTGCAGGGGGTGGGCGAGAGCAGTGCGATGGGAGCGGGCGCCCGTGTGCAGAGGGATCCTCTCCCCGCATGTGTGCGGGGGACCGCGGTGCCGGGGCAGGGCTCAGCCAGGCGGCTGCTGCTGCTGCTGCTGCATGCGGCGGAGCCCGCGGGGTTACCGCAGCGCCGGGCATCCCCTCGCCCCGCGCGGCCGGGGGTGCTCGCCCCGGCGGCCGCCCGGCTGCCCCCGCTGCGGGCGCGGAGCCGCCGGAGCCGAGAGCGAGCGGGGAGAGCGGCGGAGCTCAGCCGAGCGCGGCCGCGGCCACCCCGGGCGCCGAGGTAGGGACGGTGCCGGGCTGGGCTGTCCGCCGGGAGCATCGCCGGGGGCGGCGGACGCCCCGCCGGGCGTGTGAGTGCGGGCGGGGGTGGGGGCACGGCGGGGCCGCGTGTGCGTTGGCGTTTTGAGTTCTTCTAATTATTACCAAGGCGTTGTTTTCATTGCTGTAATAATTACTGATGGTGTTTTAAAGGGGGAGTGGGGCGGGGGGGGGGGGGGGCCGGTTTTGACACGA
>JAYRBT010000156.1:14528919-14539790 GCA_036023395.1 Myiotriccus ornatus
CCCCCCCCCCCCCCCCCCCCCCCCCCCCCCCCCCCCCCCCCCCCCCCCCCCCCCCCCCCCCCCCGGGGGGCACACGAGGAGGCGACAGTGGCTTCCTGCCGGAGCCTCTCTGCCATCGCGCTCGCCGCTCTCCGCAGCCGCCCAGAGCCCCGGCCAGCGGCACCAGGCGCAGCTCTGCCCTCTCCCATCTTTCCCGGGCGAGCGGAGGGACCGGGGTCGGGGCGGCCCGGAGGAGCCGGCGGAGGTGTGGGAGGGACGGGGGGAGCAGGATCTGCGCAGTGGGGCTGAAGGAGGGGGTGTGTGGATGCGCTGCGGGCTGGACTTCGCAAAGGTATCGTGGCGGTGGGGATGCGGGGGAGGTTGGAGCGTTTGGCGGCGGGGACCGCGGTCGTGCCCTGTAGCGAAGGGAGGGTGGAAGGGATGCGGGGCTGCACCGCCGCGCTGTGTCCGCTCCCGGCTGGCATGTGCGCGCCTGTGTGCGCGCCCGTGTCCCTCCTGCCCTCCCCCGCCGGGAGGCAGAGGGCGACGGGGCGCCCACGGCAGAGGGGACCCGGCACCAGCCGAGCCCGTTGCGGCAAAAAATTGCGGTAGTGCCGGCACTGCTGGCCGGGCTCGCCGCCCCGCGCAGCACCCGCAGTGTGCCCGCTCGGCACCGGCCGGGGCCCCGAGGCTGAAGAAGAAGAGGGGACTCGAGCGTGGGCGAGGCAAGGATACGGGAGTAGTGACCTCTTGGGAGGACGGCGCCCGGCAGTGGGAGGGAGATGGAGCGATGGGTCTGCGGGGCCATCGGGCTGCCCCTGGGGGCGCGCTCCCCGCGGCCAGGGTCGGGAGCCTGCGGGCATGAGCAGCGGCTGCTACGCTCCCCCTTCTCTCTCTGCTCCCCCTTCTCCCCGTGCTCCCGCTCCGCGGCCTCCTTGACTCCTTCAGTCATCCCTTCCTCTTATCCTTCCTTGCCTCCTCGGATCTTTCCTTCTCCCTCTTGTCCTGTCCTGTGTTGTTTCCTCATCCCTCCTCTGCCCTCCCTTCCAGGTCCCCCGGTACATCCTCCCCTTGTGTCTCCCTCCGGTCCGGTTCTCCTCCCTCCAGCTGGCTCCTGCTTTCTCCACTTTCATCCTGTCTCTCTCCTGCCAACTCAGTGGCTTCCCACAGCAGGAAATGCAAGGGTCAAGTTGGGAAATGGGGGTAATGGGAAGATGGGGGCAGTGCAACATATTGATTATTGACTGATTTGTTAAAAAAAAAAAAAGGCAGCTACCTTCAAACTCAGAGGAAATGCTGTGGCTCCAGTTGTTCTGTGTAAAAAATGGCAGCTCAGCTGGCCTGACTATATGCAAAGGGTTCTTATCAATGCAGGAATAGAAGAAAATTACATATTGTTTTCAAAAAAAGTAGTTCTCAGGTTTTAGTAGTGTCAGGCTGGTGAATTGTGACTTTGTTTTGCCCTGCAAGTCAGCATATTGTCATTCCTGGGGATGGGGCTGTGTGCTTGTGCGTGCTTCTTTGTGTCTGTGTGCTTCCATTGGTCACCTAGAGATGATGTTCTTGTTTTGTGGATAGTTGTATTTCTGCAATCAGTTTACCACCTATTTATTTAAACTAGGCATGAGAAGTGACAGAAAGAATGTGTGTGCATGTCTGTGTATCACTTGAGTGATCTTTATTATCATGGTGTATGTGTTGATGCTATAAATACATACATTGAGTACTGACATTGTTTTTTGTGCCTGCACCTTTATCCTTCTGTATTTTGCTATCCCAGCCCAGATGTTTGGGCATGCATAACATTGGCATTTGTGTTTAATATCCCTGAAATGCACGGCAACATATGAGCAGTGCAGGATTGAAGAGAGTAAATATGCATAAAATTGGAATCTCCTTTGGTTGTTTTACTTTGTTAGTTATGCATGCTTGGCGTGTACAAGAGAGAGAAATGTATTTGACAGACCTGAGAGTTATTTGTGTTTGTCTACAGAAATTTACATTCTGTGTTTGAAATCATCCTAGCTCCCGTGTATTTGTTTGGTTGTTAAAATCTTTCATGTTATTTTAAATTCAGTGCTTGTAGTTTATCTATAATCCTTGGCAGGTACAGTAGCTCAGTGGTATACAATTTTTAGCCCAAATGATGTTTTGGAACAATGTCAACTGAAAAATGTTTTCTTTTTTTCTTTCCTTCTTTCTTCTTTAGATTCTTTATCTTTGTTCAGGAGCCTAAGGTTGCTTGCTGATCACAAGAAGATGTTTCTGTGGCTCTTTCTGGTTCTGTCATCTCCAGTTTCTTCTACAACTGCAGATGCTGATATATCTGTGGAAATTTGCAATGTTTGCTCCTGTGTGTCAGTTGAGAATGTACTCTATGTCAACTGTGAGAAGGTTGCAGTCTACAGACCAAATCAGCTTAAACCACCATGGTCTAATTTTTACCACCTCAACTTTCAAAACAACCTGCTAATTGTTCTATATCCAAATTCCTTTCCTAATTTTACACATGCAGTGTCCTTGCAACTGGGTAATAATAAGTTGCAGAACATTGAGGGAGGGGCCTTTATGGGTCTTAGTTCATTAAAACAGTTGCACTTAAACAACAACGAATTAAAGATTCTCCGGGCTGACACTTTCCTTGGCATAGAGAACTTGGAGTATCTCCAAGCTGACTACAATTTAATCAAGTTTATTGAACGGGGAGCCTTCAATAAGCTTCACAAGCTGAAAGTCCTGATACTTAATGACAATCTGATTTCATTCCTTCCCGATAATATTTTTCGATTTGCTTCTCTAACCCATCTGGATATACGGGGGAATCGAATACAGAAGCTTCCATACATTGGAGTTCTGGAACACATCGGGCGAATTGTCGAACTGCAGCTGGAAGACAACCCCTGGAATTGTACTTGTGATTTGTTGCCTTTGAAGGCGTGGCTGGAGAACATGCCCTATAACATCTACATTGGAGAGGCGATCTGTGAGACACCCAGTGACTTGTATGGAAGGCTGCTGAAAGAAACCAATAAGCAAGAGCTGTGCTCCATGGGGACGGGGAGTGATTTTGACGTGCGCATCATGCCTCCCTCGCAGCTGGAGCCCGGTTACAGCGCACCGAACGGCCACACCACTCAAACATCAGTGCACAGATTAGTCACGAAGCCGCCCAAGACTACAAATCCTTCGAAGATCTCGGGGATAGTCGCAGGCAAAGCGTTCTCTAATCGCAACCTCAGTCAAATCGTATCTTACCAGACCAGGGTGCCTCCTTTAACTCCTTGCCCGGTCCCTTGTGTTTGCAAAACTCATCCTTCAGACCTGGGATTAAGTGTGAATTGCCAAGAAAGAAATATAGAATCCATGGCTGAACTCATACCAAAACCTTTAAATGCCAAGAAACTGCATGTAAACGGCAATTATATTAAGGATGTGGATACTACAGATTTCACTGAGTTTGAGGGGCTGGATTTGCTACATTTAGGCAGCAATCGGATTTCAGTGATCAGAGGAGACGTTTTCCGCAACCTTACAAATTTACGGAGATTGTATCTCAATGGCAATCAGATAGAGCGTCTGAGCCCAGAAATGTTTGCTGGCCTCCACAACTTGCAGTATCTGTATTTGGAATACAATGTTATCAAAGAGATCCTAGCAGGCACTTTTGACTTAATGCCCAATTTGCAGCTGCTCTACCTGAACAACAATCTCCTCCGAAGCTTGCCAGCGTACATTTTTGCTGGTGCACCACTTGCTAGACTGAATCTGAGGAACAATCACTTCATGTATTTACCTGTAAGTGGTGTTCTTGATCAGCTAAAATCTCTTACACAAATAGATTTGGAAGGTAATCCGTGGGACTGCACTTGTGATTTAGTTGCTTTAAAGCTGTGGCTTGAAAAGCTAAACGAAGGTATTGTGGTGAAGGAGTTGAAATGTGAAACGCCTGTACAGTTTGCTAACATAGAACTTAAGTCTCTGAAAAATGAGATCCTCTGTCCTAAACTTTTAAACAAGCCATCTGCTCTGTTCACTAGCCCTATGCCTGCTGTTACTTTTACAACCCCACCGGGACCGGTTCGGAGTCCTCCTGGTGGCCCAGTTCCATTATCCATCCTCATCTTAAGCATATTAGTTGTGCTGATTTTAACGGTGTTTGTTGCGTTTTGTCTTCTCGTTTTTGTGCTTCGGCGCAACAAAAAACCAACTGTAAAGCACGAAGGGATTGGAAATCAGGAGTGCAGTTCTATGCAGCTGCAGCTGAGAAAGCACGACCACAAGGCAAACAAAAAAGATGGACTGGGTGCAGAGGCCTTCATTCCTCAAACCATTGAGCAGATGAGCAAAAGTCACACCTGTGGCTTAAAGGAGTCTGAAACAGGCTTCACGTTTGCTGACCCACCAGGGCAAAAAGTCATTCTGAGAAATATTAATGACAAGGAGAAAGATTTGTTGCATGTGGATACCAGAAAAAGACTTAGCACAATTGATGAACTGGATGAGTTATTCCCTGGGAGGGATTCCAATGTATTTATTCAAAATTTTCTTGAAAGTAAAAAAGAATACAACAGCATAGGGGTCAGTGGCTTTGAAATACGTTACCCAGAGAAGCTACAAGACAAAAAAACCAAGAAATCGTTAATAGGTGGTAATCATAGTAAAATTGTAGTAGAACAAAGAAAAAGTGAATATTTTGAACTAAAAGCTAAACTTCAAGGTTCACCTGACTACCTACAAGTCCTTGAAGAACAAACAGCTTTGAATAAAATATAAGTCATACAATCTTATTGCCTACAGAGGACATTTATTTAACGATGAAAGTGCCTTTTGTTGACTTTTAACTTCCAAATACTATGTTATATTGGTAGGCATAGAGGCAGGTGTATCCAGGGGTGTCTGATTAACTGTAGCTGCGTATGATTTGTCGAGTAGAGGAGAATTTCCTTAATAGATTTTACTACATAAAGCTCATGCCCAGTGGAATCCTGTAGGGATACTGCAAACTCTATTGCCAAAGGGATGCTTTATACACGTTACACTGAATTTAACCTCAAGAGGCATATATGTTTTGTATCTTAAATGCAAACCATCGTCTCCTTGTGATTTGTTAGAACAAACACAAGAAACCTGGTACTGGTATCTGTACCTCAGCTGGGTCCTTCATCCTGCACGTGGATTTAAGGTGGTGGAACTGGAGTAATCCTTTGATTTGTGGTGTTGTAATGGCACTGTTTAAAGCTTATCTGGAAAGTAACAAGCATGCAAAGAGAGAACATTCAATAATATGTGTAAATTGGTTACATTTACGGGCTGCATCTTGAAACCACTGGAATTATAATGTTAAATTGTGCAAATATTTGTTTAAAATATACCATGCATTACATACCTATGGAATAAATTTGACCACTTGAAGCATACACGTCTATACAGAAAATCTTAAAAAAAAAAAAAAGGAAAGAAAATAGTTTAACCTGACTTCTGCAGTATTTGTGACATCTGAAGAAAATATTTGATGTTTATGCAGAATCTGTTCTAAGACTTATCTCCAACTAAAACTAGAGTTCCTTCTCAGTTATGTGAAACTCTTGCAACCCAACAGGTTGTCCAAAATTGTCAAAGTGCTTACTGTGTGAGCGTAGCAGAAATTATTTTTGTAATATAATTCATATTTATGAAATACTTTGTATACTAAATAGGAAAGAATATGTACTCCTTAATATGTATTTAATATGCCTGACTTGTTTTCCTGATCACACTGCATTAATCAATCAGTATAAATAAAACCAGAACAATATACCAAACAGCAACCGGGGATGTAATGTATAGCATTATCCAGAGTTAAGTGATCAGATATAATAATAATAATAAAAAGAATTGTTCTGTACTATTCTTGTGAGATTAGCATATTATCTTATTTCAGATTTGTTACCAATGGAGCATTTTAAAATAGATTCATTAGTTTTTTTTAGTATTGTGTCTCAGGCAATTATTTGCCATCAGTTTTCTTGATTTTTTCAGGTCTCTGCAGCTTAATCTAAATAGTTTTCACTACAAGCATTTACAGGAATTCATGCTGAGGGTAACATTTTAATTGGATATGCAGAAGTTTTCTGTTCTTATTATCTCTCTGGCTGCTGTTAGTCAGCAAAACCTGATCAGAACAGTGAACAATATGGCAAATAATGTCTATTTAAAACCACAGTGTAGAATGAATATAGTGGTCTCAGTTCAGAGTATTGTGTAGCTCATACCTAGAGTGTAAAAACTTGCCTTTGTGAAAACTGAATCTGAATAGCTAAGGAAAAGTAGGAGAATGGAAAATCTCCACTGTATCTCACTGATAGATGGTACTTTGCCATGAGAATGGAGATATATTGGTAAAGCATCCCACAAAAAAATCTGTGTGATGAGATTAAGAAAAGTTCTTTGTCTTCATGAGCTTTGAATAAGACCCTCTTCCCTCCTTTGTTTCCAGAACCGTTATCCCTACCTTTTATAACCAATAAGTAAGTCAGTTAAGATAGTAGGATATAAACATGAATGTTTTTCATGAATTTGAAGCTAGCAAAAATTAGAGCAAGACCCAATAATAATACTGTGGAGAAGGCTGTGTCAGCTATTTCCAATATAAAACCTCTAATTTCAGGGCCTTATTACAGTGATTTGGAATTTTTATTCTGGAATGATACTTGGCAACCAGCCTGCAGTATATTTTTAACAAAATATACAAAAAAAATAAAAATAAAAAAAAGCAAGCACTGCTTCTTTATTTAAGAGAAAGCAAACAAAACATTTCTCTACTTTTAGTAATTTTTTTATGCTCTTGTGGCTTAGAAAGAGGGTTCTTTTATTATTTTTCTCCATAATTCAAAGTATATACATGACTTCAGATAATAAAATTCTAACAGATAAATTAATAGCTGAGTTTCTTTCAGAAAGCTGTGGCTATCTGTGCAGAATAATTAATGTAATTCAGAATGTCATAGGGATTTTCAGGACATGGATACTGTACACATATGCATTTCTAGCATGACAAGCTCCTGGTTGACCAATGATGGCCAAGGTTGGAAAAGGAACATACATGAGTTTGTTGTCAGTGGATTAAGGAGTGTTCACGATGCACTGACGTGGCAGGTTCTGATGGCTCCATCAGCAGGCTGAGGATGAGCGGTCACTGTGCCTGCTCCGCTCAGTGCTGTGTGGTTTGGAGGATGTGTCCAAGTTCACTGGGATTTGCCAAAGCAGGAGGGTTCTGACACGCTCAGTGCATTGTCAGACTGTCACGGCCCTTTCCCTGCTTGAGAGAGACGTGTTAAAAATACGAAAAGTAGCAAATAAGCCAATACTTCTGAGTGATGATAAAACTGGCGTGCTTATGACTCATGTTGCCCTGAGTTCAAAGAACAGTGATAAATGATCATACCTTCCTCAGCTACAAAATTTAGGTTTTTTTTTGTTTGGAGGGGTGGTGGTGTTCATTTGTTGGGGTTTTTTTCTTGGTTTTGAATTTTGTTTCGGTCTTTTTCTTACGGTGTCCTCTATCTGCTGATCAAAAGAAGAACTGATCTGTTATGCTGTACCATTACAGTGGGTCAGAGTTTCCTGACCACTTGGGTCCCAATCCGGTCAAGCGTTTAAGCTCAACCTAAATCCTGTGCAGAGGAACTATTCATGAGCTAACAATTAAACACCTGCCCAAGAGTGGGGCTTAGAATAAAGAGTTTTGTCATTGACTTCAAACCAAGCCAGCTCAGATACGTTGTATATAATACATAGAGCCCAGTGACTCTTCTGGGGTTATGCAGTTGAGTGTAGGTTCACCAGCATCACTAAAGGTTGCACAATCTGGACCTTCCTGTAGAAATTGTTCCTAAGTGTTTGACAATATATGGTGCAATATGTAGGCATAATAGTGTGAGTGAAGAATGCAGAAGCCGGCAAAACACTATATGTCTGTGAAATTGTTAACTTTGAATGGCAACCTTAATGTCAGTTCATTTTCTCCACGTTTTTGAAGCAGTGTATGTGTCTGCACAGCAGTTTTAGTGTAACGTCCATTCAGATCTCTGGTCAGTCTTTCTGAGAAGGTGACTCTTCAGATGTGGCTTAACAAGGTCTGTCTGTTCATTATCTTGGTTTGAGTGGCCATGCTTGTAAAATGGCTGTTAAGACCCATAGACATAAACTAAATCAGTGAAGGTGTGAACATAATCTGTCGTCTCCACTGTATTATAAAGAAGTTTCTGTTTTGAAATAAAATCAATAAAGTGTAACCGGTTTCCTTGGAAAAAAAAGAAAAAAATTGTTCAATTTTATCAAAAAGCAAATACCACAGTGCAAGAACACAAGACCAGGTGATTTTATGTTTTGCATTTAGTGTTCAAGATTGAAAATAATGCAGCAATCTAGCATAAAAATCCTTTTTAAATGCTTTTTTTTGTTTTTTTTTTTAAAGCCATAAATTATAAAGGCATGGCCTCGTGAATAATGTTAACAAATGTTTCAGAATCAAGAAAAAACATCCAGAACTTGATGGTGGTATAATATCTATAATATCTTTTGCATGATTTGTATGTTGATATTGTATGAAATGAGCACAGTGAGACTTTTTTTTTTTTGTTGCATCCAAAGAGATAGGAAGGAAATATAACAAGAATGTATTTATAATCACTCTATTTTGAAATAAAGTAAAGAAAACAAAATGTATTGGCTTTACCCTGTTTTGATCATTACTATTATAGTTCAAAATAGTTACTTATGACATCCAGCCCAATGTAAAACACAGAAAGTTGTTGTTTATTAATTTTGTTTGCCTTCATCAACATCAAAATACTAGCCAGTATTGACTTCAAAATTTGTATGAAATATTAATAAAATTGTTTGGTACTATTGTATTTCTGAAACTAGACTTTGTCAAGTGCCTGTAATCTCTTTTGGATCATTTGTATATGGATGACAGAGAATCTATAAAGCAGCTAAACAGTAATATTTTCTAATCACTTCAACAATTTGTTATCATATTTTAAGAAAGTTTTTCCATCTTCTGTTGTCCAGCAAAATCTTCCTTTCCCATTATGCAAATAATCCCTCCAAAGTCAGTGAATTTTTTTTGCATGAGTTACACAAGCAGAATTTAGTTTTGGTTGGATTCTGAGTTCTTCAACACAGAAGTGCTTATAGGATCACTTACATAATGCTGGGGGTATTTGTTTTGATTCTGCTCCTTTCTTATTTATCAGTTCCAATTACACAGTTTCTCAGAGGAAAGAAAAGTTAATTTATCCTTAGCAAAAACAAAAATATCAATCTGTCTACTATTTCATAGTATATGTAGTTTTATAACTGAAAGTTGAAAAGCTGTCTTTAGATAGTTTAACTTCCAACTTTATATTTTGTAGTAAAAATGGTTTACAAAGCCTCATAAAAATCTCCATGGCAAGGGAGAAGAGCAGGAACAGAACTCTATTTTATTTAGATCAAACATTCCCTGTTGTGTAGGATTTAACGTGCATTGTAATAGCAGTGAATGAGAATCAGAATGTGATATGGACTAGAAAATTGGGACTTGATACGGATTTTTTTCGCTTCCAGTTGAAGTGTAACGTTAGGAGCAAACCCACAGCATTAGCTGAGAAAGGCCTACATATATATTCCATACAATTTCTTTCTAAAGAAAATCTTGAGAACCAAGAATTAAGTATTCATGTTTTGATAACGTGTGCACTGCTTTTCTGAGTAGACAGGAATTTGACAGTTTTCTTTTAATTTGTTTTGTCATTATTGAGTCTTTATTTCCAATTTCAGTTTACTCATCCTTATGTGTTCTGATTGATGCTCTGTTGGAAAGTAAAAATAGGAATGTTAGTGCTCAGGGACAAACTCTTCTCAGAAATATACCATTGTAAATCCAGACTGACTGAGCAGACTTTGGAATCAAGTCAGGCTTTTCCTTGTGAAGAAAAAAAAAGCAGAAAATATTAGATGAAAAGCTGCCTATCCATCATTGAAATAAAAATAAATAATTTTTTACTTGAAATGTAATATAATCTTCCTTTATGCTCTATTGATTTGTGTTGTAAAGCTGTTACTATTTTCAAATTGCTATAGGGAGAATACAGACTAAGTGCAGTCCTGGGTCAGTTTGATATGAGTGGAACTCTACAATGATTCAAGAACTGTGGGCATCCTGGAGATGTACTATGGGTACGAAACTATTTCAATTTGCTGGTTTAATGCATAGACTTGGGATAGATCTCACATAAAATACAAATGCTTTCTTAACACTACAATTTATTTTCTTCCTATAATGGAACAAAGTTACCCTGCTCTTCTTTCTCATTAAGTAGGAAGTTTATTGCAAATATATTTGGTTTACTGTTAATTTTATTTGTGTTCACTGGTAATACTTGGGATAATTCATTTGTTGTCTGAAAACAGTACACTTTGAGCAGTCTGTTATTTTTAAAATACCAGTCATTGGTTAACAGACTGATACTGAATTATATTGATTTTTCATTCCCTCATCAGGAATTTTTATAGCCATTTAACACGAAATAATTCCTTAAAAGCACAAATAAAGATTAGATAAGAAAAAAAGACCTAGTTGCTACTAAATCTGAATTTTTTTAAATGTGTGTATGTGAAGGCTTAACATTCTGTAAAACAACTGTGATGGTTTACGAGTGTTACATCATTGTCTCTTTGGTCTTTGTTTAACCAGAAAACAGAAGGTGATCTCTATGTGGTTTAGTGGCCATTTTGTAAACGTACAGTCACAAAGAATATTCCTCAGTTTCCCCCATCCACCAGCATTTCATAATTTCCTGGAAATGTGTGTGCTGTGACCTTCCAAGGCACCCTTCTACTTCATGCTCTCACTTCACCTTCAGTGA
>JAYRBT010000156.1:14545635-14596940 GCA_036023395.1 Myiotriccus ornatus
TACTCATGTAAACATTTGGAGATGTCTGTGATGCATTGGCCATTAATATTTCATTTATCACTTATTAAATATTTCATTTTGTATAGTTCTTTACTAGAGAGGTGATGGAATGTGTTTTCCACAAGGACCTCTATATAGAGATCCAGCAGATTTCTCAGTCTTTTGAAAAATAATTTTATTTATAACCAGCTTGCAGGAGGTAAAATGCATTATAAAGTGATTAGTCATGTACAAACTTGTTGTCTCATTTTAGTATAAAGAGGCAGGAGTAACCACCTGCAGGCAGTATTTGTATTGCAAAGGGAAAGTTGTTAGGAACCTGTAGAGAAACTGCCACCTGGATCTTCATTTACCCCCATCATCACACAAAAGTTGAGCTGTTTGCTTCTACCTCCCATGGCTGAGGGAACAGAGCAGTGCTTGTGTGAGGAGCTGAGGTGTCAGCACTGGCCCTCGTGCAAAGGAGACAGAGAAGCTGTGCAGTGTCCCTGTGCTTGTGTCCCCCTGCACCCATGGGGGAATGGTCTCTGCATCCTTGGGAATTATGGCCTTTGCCTCTGTGCCTCCCTGGGACTTGTGCCACTCTATTATCTGGAGGGTGAAGCAGCCCAAGACACGAGCCAGTAGAGCTTAAACACTGTCAAAAAGCAGTGTTGTGCAATCCTCCCCCTTTTTTTTCCCCATGAAAATGACATGTGGAAGCTCCATGCCACAGTCCCTCTCCTGTTCTGTGGTCACACGTGGCCACCATCTCCACTGTCCCATACCACACACACAAATCTTGGCAAATGTTGAAAGCAGTCTCCTCTCCATTGTCAAGCCTCTGACTGTGCAGCAGACCATGAAGACCTCCTTCCTTTTCCAGGAGTTTTTGTCCTTAATCCAGTAAAGCGTTTTCTTAGGTACTTAATAGAAAGCTTAAGGTTAAGCATTTATTTAAGCACTTTGCTAAACTGTGTTTTGCTGAATCCCTGCCAAATGAAAACAGATGGGCTAATTTACCCTGATGTGCTTCCCTGAGCCTTTAGGAGAGCTATAAGAGCAGCAAGCTTGATGAAAGGTGGACTCTAAAGCAAGAGAGGGGCAGAGTGGAGTGGTTCCAGGCCACAGGATGATTCTGAGTTCCCTGGGAGTCTGTAGGTTTGGAGATTGTTCTTGCCTTCCTTATCCTTTCTCAACCAGGGGAGAGTGCCAACCTCTCTGCAAGGAGTGTCACCCCAGCTACTCATCCCTAGTATCATCTCAAAAACCTGCAAGGAACAGTAGTCTTCCCCCATTTGGTATAAAATGTTGACCACTGTCTGTCACTCACGAACAATGTGATAAGTTTAAGGCTTTGCAATATGTCATATGCTTTTAAAAGTGTTAAATAATGGCTTATACAACATATTAACAAAAAAAAAATAAGCTTAGGAACACAGATTTGTGGAGATATGTTTCTAAAGTAAATGTTATTCACGAACCTGCAAATGCTGATAATGCTGACAGTCATGTATAAATGCTGTGGTATAAGGTCTCAGAAAGGTATATGACTGAATGTAATATGGCCCTAAGGAAGAAGAGGAAGAGAGCATGGAATTAAAAGCTTTACCATAACTC
This sequence comes from Myiotriccus ornatus, assembly GCA_036023395.1. NCBI lineage: Eukaryota > Metazoa > Chordata > Aves > Passeriformes > Tyrannidae > Myiotriccus > Myiotriccus ornatus. The sequence goes on from JAYRBT010000156.1 coordinate 14,547,235, forward strand.
AAGAGTATGCTGAATCAATACTGCCTTGGCAGTATTATTGTTCCAGTGTTTTATTTAAGGGTTTTTTTTCTTTTTCTGTGCGTGGTTTCTCTTCTCTGACTGATGATACTCCTGCTGCCCACGGGCAGTCTAGCTTGTTACCAAAATGGGCCTGTTTATAATAGTTTTAATGCTGAATGAAAAAGTACGAGGAAGAAAGGAAGGGTGGAATTCGGGCTTTAAAATGTCTCTCTCATGAATTATTCATACTATTTATTCCACAAGATCAAATGCTGTTTTTTTAAAAAAATAGTATGACAGGGAGTGCGCAGGAGATTTCAGAGGTTGAATGTGGGCAACAAATCTTTTCTAGGGGAGGAAAAACAATAAAACCGTCTCCAGACCTCAAACAGAAAGTTTGCCTAAGAAATATCAAAGATCAGTATTGTGGGACTGTAAAATGCAGACCTGAATCTATCATTTTATTTTTACAGCAATGTGTTGTCAAGCTCTTCTCTGATCCAAGACTAAACAGCAATTTACGAAATGTGGTGGCAGAACAGAGATCACCTTCATTTTTAGAACATAGCTTGGAATGAGCCACTGCATATGTTAACCTCTGTTAAAAACAGTGAATTTCAGCTTCCTTCACAACACTTTTTTTCCTCTTTGGGTAATTAACTCTGGTACGTGAATGGTGAAGTTCCTGGGTTTAACACAGTGAGCAGCAAAGGGTATAAATGGAATGCCAGTCTCGCCCTCCTTTCTTTGTAACCACTCTAAGGGCAGCAGTGGACATCTTTCTAAATTTCAGTGGATGTGTATTGGTGAAGGGAAGGGGTGCAACAAGGGGAAGAAAATTATAACTCACCTTTTGTCAGTTTGCAACGTTTAGGCAATGTTGAGTTTGACTTCTCAGGAAAGCCTGGTCTGAAATGTCTGGCAGAAGTCACAGAAGCTGTCCAGGAAAGAGCTTTTTGCACGGGGTTCATATGGATTCAGTGGAAAGGAAGAAGAGCAACATCTGTGTTGTATTTCAGACCCAGGTGCTGGGGGCTCTGTCCTGTCCCCATGTGCTTTACAGATGTCAGTGCGTTAGCACTGACCTTCAAGCTGGAAATGGTGTGAGGAAACTGCCCTTCTGCAGAGGATGCAACCAAAGGGCAGGAACAGGAGGCCATTTGTTCGTATTTCATGGCTTGCAGGACACTGGGCAGCAGTGTCACCTGGGAGCCCACTGCCCTCTGGCAAAAGAGCTGAGGATGTTCCTAGCCTTGCCTTCACTCTGGGGTTGGAGAAGGGAGGCTTGGCATGGAGACCCTCTGGTAGCATCTGCTGGAGTCAGCAGAGCTCCACTGACCCAAGTGGCCCTACTTTTTGTCAGTGGATCCAGACCCCCTGGTGTCACTGGTGTTCGTGGGAGTGCAATGTGGTGAGAGAACAAGTAACAGGCTTTTTCAGTTGATGCCATGGAAGGATGATGTGGAGCTGGGATACATACTTTTTAAAGCCTTCGTCTCTTCTCCTCTTTTCTTGCTCATTCTGCATATAAATTGAGACCTGCTGGGGTTGTACAAGCTGCCTAATTTATTCAGATATTCAGATTTGTAATTTAATGATGTCTCCTTGTCAGCCATGGTAGTCTCTGGTTCAGGCCCATGGTAGTTGCTGCTGCAGCAACTCTCAGAGGCACAGAAACGAGCAAACAAGCAGGATGGAACTCAAGAGCTCTTTACATCCATGTGACCACGGATACCTAAGTGGTGCATAAGACTAGTGTTTACAAAGTAAAGTGCATTGTTTCCCAAAATGGGAAGCACAGATTGTGAGTTCTCCCTGGGACATATGCGCAGGAGATAAGAGGTAAAAATAACTTCCACTTTAGTGAAATAGTGTTCTATAGTAAGTTCCACTTTCAGTTGTGACTATAGTAGAGGTGGATGGCTGTGGGTTTGTGGCTTTGAAGGCCATGGTAGACTTTGATGGCTGAATTTCGTATTTAAAGTCAGGCGCAGAGAGGGCAAGAAATTGCTGACATAGAAGCTTGTTTTCATAGAGAATATTGGATCAGTTAATTCGTAAAAAAAAAAAGTAATATTGGCATTATATGTCCCAGGGTTCTTTATTGTAAGAGTAAATAATAAACTCTCTCACAAAAATGTGGTTTTAAAATCAAAACTTAATGTGTACATAGCATGCCTTTTATCTTTTATTTTTATTGTATCTCCTTATTCCTTTTATATTTTAACACGGTTCCCTACATAAGGCAGTTTTGTAAGGGTATCTTTAATTTAGCACTAGTTTGTTGAGATATTTTGCTTCTCCTCAGACAAAATGAGGGGTTCTAAGACTCTGTTGGCATCTGCTTCTTTCTGTACTACCTCAGAGTACACATAATCTACCTCAGTTTCTACTTCCTAGGTTAATGTCTTAATCATTCATTTATTCATTCATTCATTTTAGCCACTCAGCTTCAAGATAGGTTTAGAAAGGATGCCCAGCTAAGACTATAAAATGTCTCAGCAACAAGTAAAGATGTAAAAACAAAAAAACCCCCAGATCTCTCAGGAAAAAAGGCACACAAGGCAACTTCTATTTTCCTGATGCTTTCTCAAAGTGGTATCAGTATCATCATGACCCGTTGGCTTTTTTCTAGAGCTGGAAAATTATACTATGGGGACAGGAAAGAAATAAAAAATGTATTTCTTAGGAAAAAATGTTCTTCAAACTACACTAAACATTAAAGTGTTTTGCTTTGCAGTAAGCTTAAAATAATTTCAAAGTGTTTATTGCTAAACCACTGGGAAAAAATCTCATTTTTTCTTAGTGAAAACCAAGTAATCTGTTGCAGGTTGATATGTATGTAAAAGCCTGTAGGGAAAATTTTTATGAAATTGAAGATTGTCCACGTTTTTCCAGAGTTGGAAGAAAAAACAAGCAACAAAAAGCAGTCCTTAAAAATTCTGATATTTCAGTATGTTACTGACTTCAGAAAGTATAGATGGCAGTTTCTCCATGTTACCTACCAAGTCCCTGGAGGTAAGGTCAGCAGAGGCATAAGTGGTGGATGCTCCAATATTGAGGACTTGAGGGCTGTGTTTGCTTTTAAAGTGCATTCCTTATTTGCTTGTTCATGTTCACAGCTTTCTGTCTCGTGCTTTCCTCTGCATTTGATTCGATGTGGAAACACATCTCAGCAAGCAGCCACCAAAGTCAACTTCTTCAGGACATCTGTTCAAAGCTGGAACTGCAGTAGCTGGAAGGCCAGGGCTTGCAGTGCCTTCAGGAGATGATCTGTGCTCCTGTTCCAATCCTGGGCATGCTATTTTACAATCTGATTAATGCACACATAAGTAGACCGTGGTCTGAGAAGGAGGAAAAAAGGCAAAGGGTTGCTGAACAGTCGCTCTTGATTAAAGGCATGACATTTCCTTAAAAAAAAAAAATATTTTAAACTAAAGCACCAGGAAACAGAAATCCCCTTTTTCTCCAGAGCCCAGCCATGGGCTTGTTTCAGAGCTCCCAAGGGTGCAAGAAGCTTTCCCTTACCCTTATCAACCTTTTAGAAAGACCCCCTGTTTGGTTGGATTTAAACACCCTGTGATCAGCAGCTCTGTTTGACTTGGAATTACACCAGTCTAAGGGAATTTGGGAGCTCCCTGCCAGCTGATTGCCCTGAGGTGAGGTGAGAAGGCACATGTGCACACACGCCTGCAAACCCATGCGCAGAGGTGAAGCCTTTCTGCACAAAATCTGCTCTCTCCCATGCAAACGTGACAAGTGTAAAGATTGGTGAGGAAAGCATTGACTTCACAGCTGGTTTCTGTTAATCTGTGCCATGTAAACAGTGCAGCATTATGTAGTGAGTGGCTCCTGCTTGCATAAGATAATAAATGAAATAAACAGAGCTATGAATGCGGTGGAAAAACTGACCGTGAAGAACAGCCAGCACTTCATCCTTGCTACTGCAACAGGCTTATTTGCTGGCAGAGCAAGCAACCATCCTGCTGATGTACCTTTCCCACATTAGTTTATTTTTTTTGTCAGCTCTGCTACTGTGGCCAGGGTGTCAGATTGGCATTTTTTATATTTGTTTTTTACCGATGATTTCAGTTTTGCAGTTACCATGATGTCAGGCACTATTTAGGGGCTTTGTGCTGTGTGGGAAATCTGCAGTACAAGTATGTTCCTCTGCAGTGCTTACTTTTAGCAGGTAAGTGATTCAGGTTTCAATAAGGAGCATCCCTTTGACAATTCTATTTTCTTTCCTTTTTTTAAACCAGAGCTACAGGAGAGTATGTCTAATTGAGAGCAGGTTACTATGAATATTATCATAATAATTGTTTATTTAGGTCCTTTCTCTCCTGAGTCTGTAAGCAGCTTTTTATTACTTAAAGCAACACCACCAGTAAATACCCATCTAACTTTCAAGCCAACCTGATTATGAAAAGGGGCTTAAATCTTACAACCCAGAAGTCAAATTAATGTGAATTCCGTGAAGGCATTTATTATCCGAGCATCGAGATTTTACGCAAGTAACTCTTACTTTTCTAAACGTAATTTTTTGAACGCTTGAGGTTAACAAACTAGACTTGTTCGAGGATCACGTGAGCCCTGAAGCCAATGCTTGTCTGTACAACTCCTACATTTGAGTGTGTGAGGGACATTCACCCGTCCGAATGGAGCTGGATTCTCCCGGAAGCGTCTGTGGGGAGAGTGAAGAAGGAAACCTGTGTGGTCAGACTTGGGGAGGGGGGGGGAGGGAAGGGGTGAAGATGAAGTTTGGCTCAGAGCTCCTGCATGGTCCCTGTTGCTGTGGAAACGACGGCCTTTGCAGTGCCTATCGCATCTCTATACGTTCAGAAGAGCCATCTCTTGTGTGTGTCATTAGGAGGGGTCTGAAACGAAGCCGATCAATTAAGGGCCTGTGCTGTGAGGGGAAAATGTAGACAATAACTTCAAGTATGTCCTGAAAAAGAAGGAATGAATCACCCTTTTATGCAGTGACATACAGTTACATCCAAATGCCATGCTGTGCTTCTTAGGGAGAAGAAAAGGAGAGAATGATAAAAATGGAACCGTGCTTTTATGTTCATTTGCTCGCAACCTTTCCTGTCTTCCTTATCCTCATGAGAGAACCAGTCAGTGTATAATATCCCCCCTCCATTCATCTGCTGCCTGTGAATAAGATCATATTATATGATTATTTCTTAAACTAACAAGACTCAAGCTCAGAGAAGTAGATGCTTCCACTTAGAGCACATTTCCTTCTGCTGTTTGCAGTTTGTTTGTAGGAGCAACTGTCTGATTGTTACCCAGGCAACCAATGCAGGCGTGAATTTGATTAGATATAGTTTCACAGATGTGGGCAGCGTTTCAAGCATTGTTTGGTGTCTCTGTCAAAAAGAGAATTCAGTTTGTTAACTTCTAAGAGTTTTCATTTGAAGGACAGAGAGGAAAAAGTCAAGGATCTTATAATAATCATTTTTAGATGGGGTTATCTCAGCTTGCTAGTTGCTATCTGTGTTTGGTAAATGGTTCTTCATTCTACATAAAGAAAAATGTGGAAAAAATCCAGTATTGACAGCAGGCAGATGTGTAAGAGTACCAGAATTTTTATTGCCTCCACTGAAGCAGATTAAATTATTATCATGCCTCCAGAAGACAACATCATTAAAACGTGAAGACTATTTGGTCATATCGTAATAATAAGAGTACTGGGAACATATTTCGACACTTAGCTATGCACGGTCTGCCTCGTAAAGAGGCAGCCTGGTATTTTAACTGATGGCAACACTGTGCTCAGTGTGTTTCTCCAGTTTACATCTTGCAGATGTAAACATCAGTCGAATGTGTAGCTAGAGAGGACAATGGTCTGACATTCTGCCTGGGCTCTCTCGGTGAGGAAAACTCACTTTCTCGTCCTGATACAAAAGCAAAAGGGGAAAGTAGACTTTGTGGATAAAATAAAATGAAAATGACGCCCCCTAAAAGTGAGCATTTCAGATTTCAGAATGCAGTTCAGTCTTGCAAAGACATAAGCCCATGTAGTGATGTTCAGCTCAGTTTCCAACTACCTTTGAATTTTGTACCTGAGATTTTCTGTTCTCTTTCAAGCTAAACTCTAGAATAAACAGGATTAGATATTTAACTGTGATCACTTGCTTGGGATTGCAATGACCTGCAGCCAGGGAGCTGGAAACAAGTCTTCCCTCACTGCAGATTCAATAACCTTGAGAGCTTTATGCACTCTACTGCAAATGTACATCAGAATTATTTCACTTGAGCAAATGAACTCTTCTTTTATGACCCCATTCTTGAAAATGAATGATTTGGCTGCCAGTGCACTTCCATACCTGGTCTGTGATTTTATAAGACTGTAACCTTCTTCTTGGGAACATCTAGTCTAGCTTTTTAAAGAAACACAACTCGTGATGACATTGTCCATCTCCCTGTGAGTCACTTTCTAGCAGCTTTTGATAGGTTTTTTTTTTAGCAACCTCCAAACAAATTTGCAAAATATCCACTAATTTGATAGCACAGAGAGATCTGGAAGATGTCAAGTTCCTACATATTGTGTTAAAATTGGCAGCTGAGTACATGGGAAAGAGTCCTCAGTGAGAGAGAAACAGGGAGTACTGCATTGCTCTCAGCTGAGTTTATAACAGCCATAAAACCAACAACCTTTCAGACAACTCCTCGCTTGCACAGCACAAGGCAGAGCCATCGGCATGGCAGGATGGCTGGTTTGATGTAGAGTACGACAGGGGAAGGGCCTGGGGACCAGAGGAAGCTGCTGTGGGAGAGGAAAACAATACCAGTAGGACTGGGAATGTGCAGGGCAGAACTGTGTGACAGAGCTGTGGGGAAGCAGAAGTTATCGGGGGAGATGGGGTGGGGGTGGTAATAAGACAGGAATTATCTGGAAGCCAGACTTTTTAATTTCTGCTATTCATGAGTCAATTTGCTTTACCACATCATTCAGCTGTGATTTGATCCTGATAGTCTGTAGTGCAAATGAAAGAAGCTGTTACAGATCAAAACTTCATTAATGGAATGACTCCTGCTGAGTTGAATGGCTGTTGGATTGGGATCCTGTTTGGCAAAAACAAGTAATAAGGGATCAAAAAAGAGAAGGAGTAATTGAGAGTAATTAAAAATCCATAACCAGAAGGCTAGATTTGTAATGCAGTTCAACTGTTTTAACTGTTGGTCATTTAAAAGTGCAGCCAGTGAATAAAAGATTCTTGCGGATTGAGGTGAGATTTTTGGTGAAGGGGTTAGGAGATAAGATGATTAAGTTTAAAAAATGTAATGCTTCTTTCGTAGGTTGCTGAAAACAACATGGCTACCTACAACTAGTAATAAAATTACCTCCTTTTTTCTGAATATCATCATACACCTGCTTTGATTTTCTGCAGGTGTATTTCTTACAGTGTGAAGTGAGAAAGTGTGAGAAAGAGTGATATCGTTCCAGCTGATTGCCAATAAGTGTTAATCCTCTGTAATCAGATGGCATTGTTTCTGTACTTAAAATAGATAGGTAGGACCATTCTTTATGAGACAATTGCTAGGAATGCACACTTTTTGAGTGTGCAAAAAAAACTTCTGCTATTTCCATATATAACTGAGAAATCTGCATTTTCCTATTTCCTATTTATATTTATTTAGTTTATATATGAACAAAAAAGAGCCATCTTCTAGTACAAGTATTGTCAAAGTCTTTTTACATAATTGTTAAGAAGGACAAATACTGAACCCTCTACTCCAGAGAGCTAACCAGCCTCTCAAGCTCACTCACTTTGTTGCTCTCCATTTGCCTACCAGTGGGTGCCAGTTGTGGCTGTTTGACCATTATTACCCTTTTAAAGCAGAAAGTGCTATTTGAAATGAAGAGGGAGAAGAGGAACTGATGTAATTCAATACAATTTCATCAACTAATAAGTGAAATGGGAGTAGATTTTGCTTTCTCATTTGAATTCTGCATACTAACTCCTCTGCATGCTAAGATAATTATTATGGTTTAAATATCTATATACATTAAGAAATACAACACACACACACATACACAGAGTTGTATAAATGTAAGAACAGAAATAGATCAGTGTTTTGTTTTTTACTTTTCCTCATTCTTTAGACTTCCAGTGCAGCACCATAGGTGGACTATGTAATAACCAGGTGCATTTTACACATGGTGCCTATCAGGTTTGACTTCACAGAAATGGACTAAGATAAAGAATGATAAGTCACGTTAGTGATGGTTTATGTTCTCTAAGAAACGAACAAAGAAACCCTGTCAGGGCTGTAGATCTGGAAGGTGCGAATCATACTGAGCAACGGATCCCATTGCTGTAAATGCAAGGATACAGGGACAAAAGCCTGTCAGCCCTTATAAATTTTCCAGCCACATTCAGGCAACTGGTATTTTTCTTGCAGATTAAATTCTCCTCAGGGGAAAAAATACAACTCACACTTTTTAACAGCAGCAATAGTGGGACTGGTTTATATATCACCTTTTTAATAGGAGTAATGTATGTGCTTGACATATAATCATATGCAGATGTGGAATTATTAAAAGTACTAGAGAATAAAACAGCTGGAGGTTGGAAGCTGTTCCTGAGACTGGTTCAAATGCTAAGGCTATGGTACAATTTCATGGGAATGAGAGCTAACAGCATCTTGCATTCAAGTAGTTGCATAAAATTATCCGGTATTTAGCCCTTGGCATAAACTGCTACACCCACAGCCCTTCCCAACTCACCCCAGCAGAGGCAGTGTCACAGCTGGAGTCTGCCAACTTTACACAGGCTCAGCAATGCTATGGAATCTGTGCAGTTACTGGAATGGGAACCTCTTCATCAGAAAAATGTTTCAAGCGTAACTCAAACATGGTTTACAGTTGTCATCAGCAAATGTGCTTTTACCTGTATAGTGTAACAGCTATGTAAGAATGTAAAAGGTAAAGAATAGATGTAGGGGTAAGAGAATACAGATTGTAGCCAGCAAGAATTTTTCTGCTTTTGGCATAAAATTTTTTATGGTTATGGCATTAAAAAAAAAAAAAAAAAGTAACAACCAAAATCAAACAATAAGGCATTTTAGTTGAAGGGGACAGATTTTATACCAAACCCCTGAAGAATTCAAGATGCTATGCAAATATGTTGCTTTCTGAAGAAAAAAAAATAAAAATGAGAAAACAAAAAAAATTAACTGCTGCTTTGAGTTTATGGTTGAATTGTTTCTTCACTGGCTAAAAACCCACAAAGAATTGAGCTGATATAGGTCCAGAATGTATATCTGGATCTCCACCCATTATTTATACTGTTGTATTCATATTCTTGCGTTAAGATGAGGCTGTGTTGCCTCAGAGCACAGAGCAATCGGGTGGTCCCAGATTGTTCAGGCTTTCTTAAAGAAACTTGGAAGAAGTCAAGAGGATGTGCTCATCCTAGGCATGTACTTTGTACTTTTTTTCCTTTCTCCTTGTTTGCCAGTAGAGCTTTCCAACAGGCAAAACCAGTTTTCCAGCTGGGATCAAATTTTTGAAAGAACTGGGGATCCGGAGAGCTCGCCATCAGTTTGTCCACTTCTCAAAGGGCTCTGTGGATCTGCACCAAGACAAAAATCCTCAAAGAGCTTTAAGGACTCGCAAACACCAAGCACCTATGGCAGCACACCTTTTAAAACGGGGCTAATTATTATAGTTACTACTAATCTGCTGTTTTATAGCAATCAGAAGGCACGTGGATATCAGTTTTCTCTCAAACGAGCGAGTCTGCGTAGGAAGGCGCTTGTGGATGTGCAGTGTCCCCGGAATATCTAGACTGATAACAATGCTCTACCAGCTAAAAGAGCAGTAAAGGCTCCCTCAGGCTACAGAAAGGACAATTTCTGACTCATTGAAAGAAAAAAAAAGAAAAAGGCATGTTTAAGCTGCTCTTGCTGGAGCAGAGTAAGTCTCTCAGAAAGTCGCGATGTGCAGTCGTTCAGCTGCGTTGTGCTTGGGGCTTTTTGATAAAGGTAACACTGTTTCAATCATAAACGTTTAAGGTTTGAAAGCTTGCAATGTATTTTTCCTCAATTATGTGTTGAACTTAGTCCTAGCAGATTAGACTTTGGATTCTGTGATAAACTGGGAATTGTAAGCGTTTCTAAAAGGAGCAAATTATATATTGCTTCAGGATTGTTGATATCAAAGTCCATCCCACTTCTAAAGTAAGATTTTTGCATCTATCTGCTGTCTCACTGAAGTTTCAACATACTGCCTTCCCTCTAATGCACTGCATTTATTTGGTTGGGAAAAAATCCCAAAGACAAAAAGACTAAAACCAAATGATGTGACAGAAGTCCAGACTGTTCATTGTAATTAAAAAAAAATAATTTACTTCTCTACAGTGTCCACAGGAAGGAATTTTTTTATAGCTTTGAATTAAGAAATCTTAAGTACTTCAATCTGGGATAGCAAAACTACTTGAGTGACTTTCTTTGCTTCTACTCCAAATTCAGATCTGTATTGCACTTTCTATTTTCAATTTATTCAGAACAACAAGTATTTTGATGCGTAGATTAAATTGCTCAGAGGTTTGTGTATGTCTAACCATTTCCTCTTATAATAAATTTGCTAGACATTCACTAGCAGGGGTTTTAATACAGTTTTTGCTGAGAGAAGAAGTAACTCTGGGAATCAGCCATGACTGTGTGTCAGGAAGTGAAATATAAAGCAATAAATTCTGTGATTTAGATATAAATGTATTTGGTAGTGTGGGAGAAACAGGATTGCACTGAGTTAGTGGAAAGTCAGGGGATTCCTGTAGCAGTGCTGGTACTGTGAGTGGCAGTATAAGAAAAACATGGATATCTGCACCCATTTCTTAAAGTTTTGGTGTCAGTGGAGGCATGTTCTCTTTCAATAGTTATGAATCTTGCCTAATTCATGTGATTATTTTTTCCCATCTGCCCCCCAGTTTTTGCTCTCTCAGGTGCCTGTCTTTGTTCCCTTGCCTCTTCCTTTCGTTAAGCTCTTCAAAACCTAAAAAAAGAGAAAATCCTAGAAGTAATAGATAAACAGCATGGAGTGGAAAGTGGTAAGTTTATAAAGGATGGATGATGGAAGTTGGTTTCATTTATGGTGCAGAGAAAGAGAAGATGCAAGAAAGGATGAAAGTTCATTTGGTCATCATCTGGTTTGATGTGGTCCATCTAATGGACCGTTGGATGCTGAATAGTTCAGCAAAACAAGGATCCTGTAGGCAATAATTCTACAGTAGAAGTTTAAGGAAAGGCAGGCTAATTCCCTCAGGCTGCAACTTGTCTCTGTTTCAGTAGTGTTACCTCCAAATGTTGTTGTCTGTTCCTGTTTCTTGTGGGTTTGCTTTTTTACTTTTTTTTTTTTTTCCCCACAGAGGAAAGCACATTGCATATTTATTGCTTTACTCTTCCACCTCTTGAATAGAGAAATCAAGCAAGCTTTTGTTATGGCTGCAGGCTACCATTTGCAAACTTCTGGTTATCACAGCCTATTGTAACCTCAAGGTACCTAGAGGAGCTTCAATGGAATTTTAAGTCTTTAAATGTAGGTGTTGCTGAGAAACTTTTTAATGATTCTACTGTAAAGATGTAGATGTAAAAATACAGGTAGTTTGTTTTTTTGTTGGTTTTTTTTTAATCTAGCACTACTTAAACTGGAACACGTAAACAGCAACTGAGATTAGAGAACAATTTTTGGCTCTTTCTAAAGCTATGGAGTAAAGGTCATCTATTTCCCAAAGAGCTTGCAGTCAGAACAGGGGAGTCAGTATTTGAGAAAGGGAGGGTTATGATCTGCATTTCCTGAGGCTCTGTGATCCAGGCCACAAGAAAAGCCCCACTAGAAGCAGAAGTTCAGTATTGCTCTCAAGGATTGACAAAGAAATAGGAAAACACTTTTTTTTTTTTTTGAAATACCTTTTGGTGTAGTCACATACTATCTTCCTTATACTCTCTTCCTTTAGCCTGCTTTTGATGAATATTTATGTTATAACAGACTTTAAGTAGAAATGCTTAATATGTGGCCAGAGAAAAGAAGAGATGCCAAGATCTTTCTGATGTAGTTCCTGACACAGGGTATCACTGACATGGAAGATGCAGAACAGAAAGGCTACCCATCCATCCAACCTGATAATGATCTCCCCTCCAGTTCACAGACCTGTTAATAGTTGTAATGGGCAGTGGATGTCGGTGTGTTGAGGAAACAAGATTGTGTTGTATTGAGATTGATGCAAATACGTGATAAAGCCTAAAAGAATGTTGCATTTTACTGGCTGCTGGAGTCCTGAAAAAGGAGGGGCTGAGGTCTGTATGGATTTTGGTTGTCTCTTAAGAAATCTGCTTGTAAATGACAGTGGGTGTTTAACTTAGGAAGACAAGTGCACCAGGAGTCAGTTTTCATGGAAGATACTTGTCAGGCCCTGAAAGGTGCTTTCAAGAGTAGAAAGAAACACTCTCTGGAACCTCAAAAAATTTGTGATGTACAGCAGCCAACCTGGAATGAAGGACTTATGTTAAAAAAAAAAGAACAGCTGGATGAGGAGTCAAAATATAACATAATGAGATATGTATAAAAATTTCCCATCTTCGTTCAGGGAATTCTCTCCGTTCTTCTTTAACAACCAACTTCAACTTCCACTTGATTCTCAGAGTTCCATTCTGTACCCTCACAGTACAGAACTTCTTCCTAATGTCTAATCTAATCAAATCAAACACAGGGAAATGAATCTCTGCAGTGCTCTCGTGGAAGTCAGAATCGGATCCACTTTGATTAATTTTCCATTTCCCTGACTGCCTCAGGGCAGCTGGAGATACACTTGGGCTAGATTAGATCTACCCAGCAAAGGGAATGCTTTTGCTGTGCCCAGGCTGGCCTGCTGAAAGCTCCAGTGTGGGACTTGCCTCGTCTGCTTGCTAAAAGATGAATTATTCCAAAGGCTGAGCATCCTGAAGGAGTCATCACCTTCTCTGTCACTTGTTCTGGCTTTGTTAGTAAACACTTCTCACCTGTGACAGCCGCTGATAAATCTCAGACAGGAGTTTCTGATCTATTGTAAACAGCTTTCAGTTGCTCCCCTGAGGGAGGTGTATTTTAAAATTTGGCATGTCTTATTGCTCACACGGCAGCATTAGCAGTGTGGTGCTTTACCAGTATCCTCAGCTCACTTGTCAGGAATGTTAACAATGAGATAGTGGGATATTTCCCTTCCTTTCTTGCTCCTCTACCTGGGACCCAGAATAGTCATACTGGTGCCAAAACCTCCACACTCAGAAAGTTTCATCTACAGTATCCACACAAAAGGCACTGCCAACAGGCAAACTTCCATCCTAAGAGATTACTTTAAAATACCCGCTGCACTCGGGGCAATTTCATTTACTTTCTGTCTGAAATCAGTTTCTGTAGTAAGTTGATTTACGCTGACCTTCAGGTAGGATGCTTAAGACAGGTGCCAACAAAAGTGCTTTCTCTGCACTTCCTAAACCTCCCACATCTCACACAGTCCCATTCTGGGACTTATATTAGCAGCAAGGTTGGTACTGCTGTGTCAGGAACACTCTGTCCCACTTGGGTCCCTGCTATGGCAAAACCTGGAGTATCTGCCTGCCTTCCAAGAGGCTAAATCCACTGAAATCAATGGGCCTGATTGCTTATTTAGCATGTGTCTAAAGAGCTTGGCTATCCCCTCAGTTTGTAAAAAGATTGGTTTTGGAAAGACCTGTCCTCTAACCTTTCAGTGCTCTTCTCAAAACTGTGAAAACTATGAACACAACTGCACAATGTGGTCTGTTTTTGTGGGGTTTTGTTAATGTAATGATTGGTTAAGTGCCCACATAAAATGCATTTCCATTTCTATTAATAGTCATGAAAGTAAGGAAACATAAAATTACAACTTTAAATTGAATACCAGTAAAATTAGAGATCTACAGCAGTGAACTGTAAACACTGAACAAGATTCAGTTATACACTTTAAGTGGAAAAATACAATAGTAAATCACTGTACATGAAGCAAAATATGGAAATGCATGAGCAAAACAGAATTCAAAGCTCTGAATAAAATATGGAAGCTATTGCTGAAGTGTTTTCAAAAGTTATTTCTGATAAATAAAAGAGCAGTCTAAGCACAATTAATTGTAATTCATAGTTCCATTACATTTTTATTATTGGCAAATTGCATGTTATTCAAAGGTAGCAGAAACTTTTATAAATGTTCTTGAATGATGTATTTTAAGTATGACCTTTTAATGTGAAGACAAGTCAAATTAAATTTAGTTACTTCTTGAGGTCTGTGCTTCATATTTACAAGATGGAAACAAAAAAAAAATGGTTTCCATCCAGACAAAATTAGGGAACTCTAAACAAACATGAGTACATATTTGGATTCCTTTGGATACCACCATTAGGTGACTAAAGTCAGACATCCTCCTCTCGACCTAGCTATAAAAACACTGGAAATCACCTCCTCCTGTTTTAACTTTGGTCAGCAATTGTGGTGTCACACTTGAAATACCTGAGAGGATTGTGTCTGTGCTCTTTGCTTTCTCTACTAAGGGAGCTGAATTAGACAGAAGTCACTTCCAGAATAGTCAGATAACAGGAATCTCTTAAATGAAGAGAGTTTGGAGGGTTTTTTTCAGCACTGAGGGATTAACAATTAACTAGATGGTAATTACTTCAGACTTTCTAACTATATAAGCAAAAGATTGCTTGATGATGCCCAAAGAGCAAGAAAGTAAGTCAAGGGACTTATTTTTTGCAAATCCAAATTTTGATCATTGTTCCATGATAAATTCAGCAACTAGATGGTTTAAAGTTTCAGCATCCAAAATTCTTTTTCAATTTTTATTATATATTTATATGTTTTAATCAACTAGTTAGATTTTATGGTTAAATAAATGAGCTGTCTGTAAGAATTGAGTCTATTGGTTGATACTGGTCATCTGTCAAAGCTAAGGAAGCAGGTGGGTTCCCTCTCTGGAGGAAGACAGAGCACTGCATTAAGTAATGTCAAGGTAAGACACATAATCACAGTTTCATCAGCAGGGTGAGACAACACCAACCCTAGTTTCTGTCATGGTAAATCACAGCACAGCAGAGAGACACTGTCACAGGCAGGTGGCCCTTGCCCCCAGTAAGTGAATACAAATGCTCAATCCTGACTATTTCTACAGCTTTAGCCACCAGAAATAACAGCAGTTTAATAACAGGAATGAAGTAAAATGAATGGTGATGATAATGATGATGATGATGATGGTGGTGGTAATAAGGCCTTACAATCAGACTTGCAGTTTGGAATGTGCCTTCTCAAAAAACCTGAAGCACCTAAGAGAGTGTGTGTTTCATCCTTATTAGTTGGTGGAGAAATTGATGTTATTTAGTGTAAGTTTTGCAATTTTATCAAAACAAGTGCTGATCTCGTATTGTATATTCTACAGAAGGAAAGGTTGTTCACCTTAATTATTTATGACTGACTGATCTATGGATTTTAGGTTGTGGTTCACTTTTGATTTTTTTCATGTTTGCTGTTTTCCCTGATCTCAATTTAACAATCTCTTTAATATTGATCTGGATATGGCAAGCAATGCAAATTTTTAATGTTCTGCATCATGTGGCATACTTCACTTATTGGTATTTGCTGTCATGAATAATTTATAGCTGTGTCCTTCATTTTTTCATTGATTGTTGCCATCTTTTAAAAAAGAATGGAGTTCTCAGTTTTCCTGGATTGACAGCTATAGGTAGATGTGTTCTCTTCAACCACATGTAGTATAGGAAAAACAGTGGAAGTTAAAAACTAACAAAGTAAACTGTCTTCAACTGAGAACAACTGAGAACAATTCAGAAAAATAAATAGTCTCCCTTTTCATGTAGAAATTACAACAATGATTCTTCCTAGTTGTGTCCTGAATTAAGGCCACTTCTGAAACAAATTTCCAGTCGTGGCTGAAAAACCCATGTGGTCAAATGCCTAATCTTCTGCACTGTGGCAATCTGAAAACTGATTTCCTGATGATAATTATTTTTAGATGGTGTAGCTTATTAATAGGAACTTATTTCAAAATCAGGTGATGACATAGATTGCTTAGATAGAAGGAGGTATGTGGTTCAAATTATTAAAGGAATTTGTTGTATTCCTGATTTCTCTGCAAATGATAAAAAAAGAAATATCCAGACAAGGTCACTGGAAGGACTTTCCAGCTGTCAGTTGGGGAAAAATTGGCATCAGTATTTCTAGAGAATAAAATCTTAGTAACAACTGATACTTTCTTAGGACTCATGTCCTATCTGAACCAATTAAGCACTGTTTCAAGTACCAGTATTTCAACCTTCATAATGCATCATGGTCATTGCCTGTTTTTATGGAGCAGTAAACTGCAGAGCAGCAGATGGGATTTCCAAGAGTGTCTGGTATTGCCCTGTCCTCGCTTCTGCTGAATTCAGTGAGAGCTTTCACATCGATAGTTACGGGCAGGAATCACGATGGCACTCACTCACTGACCTCAGCAGCAGGAGAGAGAAATCAGCGATGATGGCCTTTGAAACAGCTTTTTCCTAAGTGACTTCAGCCAACCTGGCGTGGAAAGGCTTTAAGAGAAACAGGCAGGTCACCTGGGTCACCTCTTCCAACCCCCACCCTGCCTCTGCAGGAAAGTTTTCAGATGCTCATTCACCTGCTGAGAACGGAGTGTGCAGTGCACGTGAGGGGTCTGGGAATGCAATCCCTGTTTCCCTTCCCATGGAGAAGGACAGGAGAAAGGGTGAAGGTATAAATTTTGCATCTCAAACTAATGAATATTTGTGGAACTCCATGTGACTGGGAGGACATTTTCCTTGCACTGCCACACGTAGAACAAAAATATCAAAACTTTTAAGTACATTGGGGATCACAGAATCCAAGTTAAATATTACAACTCATTATGTGGTCACAAGCCATTAGTTTCAGCACCAAATTGGCAAGAAAGTAGCAGTTCAGGATTCATATGCATGTGGGGAAAAAAATGTACTCAGAAAAATCTAAAAATTAATCAGAAAAAATGTTTCATAGCTATTCCCTTTTTCCATTTTAACACCCTATTGCTTATGATGATGGCTCATTAGCTCCTGTCAAATATTTCATCATTTAATCCTCAGCCTTACTTGAGAATGTCTGCATTACGTTTCTATTCTGGCTCTGAAGAGGTTTATATTTGTTAGTCTTGATTTCAGATTTATTTAATGCTGATCCACTTCACCAATTCATAGTACTTCAAATACATGTTTATTCATTTGTCATTCTTCCACAATACTATATCTGTGCTTCAGATGAAGTAGTAAATTGTGCAAAATAGTTCTTCACAGTGTTAATTATTCAAAGTCACTGCTCAAAATTACTTTCATGTTACATATGGAAATCCACAACAAGATATGGTCTGAACAATTAATGACTTCCTACACAAGTGCAGTCCATTTTCCCCCTCTGTTCCAACAGCCTGATAAAATAAATCTGTTGGCAGCTAGCAAAAATTCTGAGTGCTCATTAAAAGAAAAGGACAAATATTTTTTCCTCAGACTATATGATGGTAAGTTCCTGGGAATTACCAGTGCCAAAGACCTCAGTGCAGCTGTGGGCTACCTACTTAAACAAGGGCGAAATATTTGTCTTGCTTTGACTTTTGCTTTGTGTTGGAGAAACTCAGTCAGACAGTGTATAATTTTTCTGCTTCTACTAAAGGCTTAGAATGACCATCTGCTGTCTTTAGGAAACAGAATCCCATGAAACACATGTAGTCACTCAATCAGGACGTGGAACTTTTCTTTGTACGAACCTGTGCTGCACACGTTGCATACCAATAACTTTAAAATACGACACAGTCCTGGTGAATGCTCCCTGGGGGTGGGTCCTGTGTTTGGATCCTAACAAAATGAATCCCTGTTGGTATGAGTAGCCTGTCAGATCCCAAACAGTTCTCTGTGACCTTTGAGAAATGCCTATTGCTTTGTTCATATGTGTGTGACAACAAGAGCTTGCACTGAGCCTTTAAAATGGCCCATAACTCTGCTGCAGGTGGGGAGTGTATCAGACAGGGACACTTTGCACAGCTCTCACCAACCTGTAATCCTAAGAGGGAGGTTTCATCTTTGACCAGATGCCTTTGATATGGTGTGGATGGTGCACCTCAGCCTAAGACAGATGTCTAAAATCACTGAGAAGAATCACACTCTGGAGGTGCTAGACTGTCTGTCGACTTTAAAGTGGATCCAGATGATTGGCTGCAGCAAGATATTTAATTCTAGATGGCTAAATTAGGTGATACATATTCTATGCAAATTACAGGCACATTCTTGTTACCAGCATGGCTTACAAGGACTAGTTAAATTGTGTGTACTTAGCAGCAAGCAATGAGTGGAAGTTGTTTTGACATTGTTTCATTCAAATGCAGCAGAAAATGGTAAGAATATTCAAGCACAGGGTCCTTCTGCATAATTTGTATAATGATGATGATTATGGTACTGGCAACATTTGGGAGAAAGAGAGCAATTGACAGAGGATGGGAAGAAGCACAAGCAAATAAACTAACACAATGATCTAATCTCACCAGGAAAAAACAGAGCCAAATTTGACCCAAGGATTGTAATTGCAAATAAACATTAATAGGATTCCTCAGTGAATGTAGCAGAACATAATTTAATCTGAAGTACACTTGAGAAATTAGAAATGCCTCTCTTTTGTTGCTTTTTGTCATGACAGAGGTCTGGATAAGTGCTAGGTTTTACTGTAAATTAACAAGATTAGTATGTCTGCAATTTCTCTACAAATAGTCTTCATCTGTTTAATTTCCCTCACTACTGTCACCCTCCATATTATCCTCTTGAGATGCTTCAAGGGGAAAAGAATTGTCAGGGCACAAAAATTACTTAAATTTCATTTTAAAATGCCATCTTGGTTTCTTAGACTGTCTTGTAATCAGGCTAACCATCTTGAAGAGTAAATACAGAATTAATCAAGCTTGTGCTTTCATCTTCAAAAAATTCCTGAAACTCGTAGCATACACTGCAAAGAGGTTAAACCCATAATATTACAAAGCTGTGTTAAAATGACCTATGCCTTGGTTTCTGGAGAAAGGTTGGATAAGTGAACAGGGTACATAAGCAATCATTTTGTCAAGCACTTCTCTAAGAGCAGCTAATTAGAACCACTTCTATTCAAAGACAAAAGGAATTACATAGGAAAAGGCTTAAAAATAAATGGAACTTTTTCTTCAGTTAAAGAATATTTGGATTATCTTTGGTGTAATCTTAAGAAGCTTTCATTGCTGTTTTTCAGAAATTAAAGTGAAATCTCTTCCAAACCACTCCTTCCACCCAGCTTCCCCAAACCTACTTTCACTCTCAACAATTTCAGATCCATTTTGCAGCTTAGAAAAAAAATAAAAATAAGGAAGTTCAGTGGAAATTACCCACCTCTGCAGGGCCTAATCTCAGCTTCTGCTTCCTTGGGGCTCAAATAACATCTCTTCCTCTCCACAGACAAAAATATCATATAGTGAATACAGAATGTTTTTCACCATACCATTAATCCCCAAGTGCTAATAGGGGCTCACAGTGCTTTATGTGGTGCAATTTGTGGGAATGTGTGTACATGGACAAAGGGAGAGGAGGGGAGCCATAGCAGATGGTGATTACAAATCTTGCTTTACTGTATACATTTCATTTGCAGATTCTGCTCTTGCACACGAACCCTTTCAACTATCAAACTCTACAGCACAAGGGCTCACACAATATCAAGCAATTTTTGGCAGCTGCTGCTCAGTCTTACATTGCTGCCAGATCTTTGGCAGTATAAGCTAAATCTCTGTCTAGTACACAACCAGCACAAGGTCCTCATTATCCTGGAATTTAATACTTGGGGCCAGAAGGCTCCACATACAATGCAAACCCAGACTCTCTCCCTTGCCTTTTGAGTGAACAACTGTTTAATACGTGGTGCCTTACAAAGCTGCCATGATTAAAAGGATAATTATTTATACACACACTCAGATCCAATGTAAATAAATAAAAATTAAGAAATTAATGGAATAAATATCAGAAGTTAAATATGCTGGAATATATGCATTTATGCCACCAGGGAACAATGACAATTGGCACCGAAGTCTACACAGGGCAATTATGACATATTGAATATCAAAGACTGCATGAAGTCTGCACTGTATCCTTGTACTAGAAAAAGTGTGTATACACAATCCTTTTCTGCTCATTCTTCAATACAATGTATGAAAAATTAAAAATAGTGTAGAACCACCAGAAAAAGCTATGCAATGATCCTTTAAGTTTCAAAAAGTCCCTCCATTCTCCAAGTGGGAAAGGAAGAATATTTTGCTGCGGTTCTCTGTAATATGTCCTTGTGAATGCAGATCATCCTGAAGATATCAGTTCAGTGCTGTGCTCGTGCTGCCAACATGCACACCCAAACCATGTGTTACACAGAAGGCTTTGACAAAGCACCTACCTTCTAGTTCATCCAGAGCCTTGGAAGTTTATAGCTCCCAATGTCACAGTGATTCTTACCATGTGACGAATGAAAGGCTGGCCATGAGCTGGCCATGAGATTAGATGAGATATGAGGAAGAAATCCTTTACTGTGAAAGTAGCTAAACACTGGAACAAGTTTTCCAGTGACACAGTGGATGTCCCATCCCTGAAAACCTTCAAGGTCACATTGGATGGGGCTCTGAGCAACCTGATCTAGCTGAAGATATTCCCCATTGCCTCATTGCAGGGGGTTTGGACTAGAAAACCTCTAAAGGTCACTGCCAACCCAAATTATTCTATGATACCTGCCCCCTGCAGGGTCTATGCCCACCTCTGTACTTTTTAAATTAAGAAATCTAAAGTCCTTCTCCACAAAAATCAAATAAAGGGAACCCTCTCCCCATGTACACTGTATTAAAAAAGTACTTGTGACATTTCCCTCTTGGGTTGCAATCGCTCATCTGTGTCTCTTTTCGCATGACTCTCCCATTCCATATGGAACAATCCCACTGATATCCTGCACAGAGGAAATGGTGCAAGTGAAAGGGATATTCTTGCAAAGAGCAATTTACACATTTCAAAAGGAAGGTGTTGGACTTCCCTTGGCTGAGACACTTCCCAAGCACTTTCAGTCATCACATCAGCCTGACAAAATTTGGTTTTAATTTTTGACTCCATTGCCGGTGTTTGGAGAGAGGAACAGAGTGTTTAGAATAGGATTTTTTTAACTCATTTTACTCATCCTCCCTGCATAGATCAAATCTATATTTTATCCTAAATTAATACATAATCAGGGTAACTCTAATGGGATCAAATGACTAAGCAGGGAGGAAAAGGAAATTATTTTGAATGGCCAAGTCAACATCAACGATGAAGGTTGTAAACAGAAATATATATTTTTTACTAATTCACCTTCTGCGTTCTTTTTCATTAAAAATTAATTGAGGTTCTGTAATTAGGAAGAGAATAACTGCAGAATGTGGAGATATACTGGACTTGCAATCAGTTCCTGTCTGTTTGAGGTTATTTCATTTTGTCTTGAATTCAGAGCAATTTCACAAAATCAAGTGTTCTTTGCTATCAAGCTGTTTAGCACAGGAATCGTTAAGGACCTTGAGGTTAAATAAAAACTGAGGTAGGCTGTTCATGTTTCTATTTATAGTAGAATTATTATGACCCTGTCAGCATTTCCATAAAATAGATTAAAATTTTGCCACTAAAATTCCCTCTACAGGCTGATATTTATCACAACAAGGCTTCGGTATTTTAATAGCTCCTTAAAAGACTCCGATGCTGGAAAAGGCTGAAATTCAATTTTGTTTCATGGGAATTAAGGATATTTTCGACAAGTTTTTATTTTGGTAAGGAGATGAAAGTTGGCATTCTTTAAATTTCCCAAGGAAGCAAATATTTTTTTAAAAAACGATAGTTTAATATTACTAAGTTTTGAGAAATGGTACAGAGTTTGATCAGACATAGGGACCGGTTTTTCAGGGCTTCAAGGGGGGTCAGAGGACATTGCCATGAATTAGGAATAGTGAGTTGAGACGTGGAAGACTCAGAGCCAGGTTTGCCAGAGCTTTGATGGCAAATTGCTTTGTGAGGAGGAGTCTGGATGCTCTGAGTCCCCTGAGACTACTTCTGAGCATCTCCTCCCAGTTCCATGTTTATTTGGCATTCAGTATGCCCTATAAAATGAAGAAATAGTCTCCTCATTTTGAAAATGGGGACATGGAGAGACAGAAGACAATGCCAAGGTGTAAGCTCATCTTTGCATAACTTAACCTTGGGAAGTCCGGCACTGAAAGCAACCAGGAAGTAAAGCCAAAGTAGCTGAGAAGAAATATGTTATATGGACCTGTAATTTGGACTGGAGGATGATGCATCCATCCAGTCAGGAATCACAGTAATGCTTTTCTTTTAGGTCAGGAAATTCACTTTTAGCTTCGTATCTTCTAACAGAAAATTCAGGAATGTGGGCCTGACTTGGGTGTGCCAGCACATCAAGGCAGGAGCTATTTTCAGTGAGCTTCTCCTTACTCACTCCCACAACTATTCCACTCTTTGTACCAAAGCAATTGTTTGCTCACAGGGCCTGAGAGAGACAAAGACTTAACTCTCTTGGAAAGAAAATTCTTGTGCCTTCAATACTGAATAGTCAGTGTTTATCATAAAAAGACATCCTCTGAACATAAACCTGTAACACACATTTGAAAAACTCTACAATTAAATAATAATTGTTGTGAAAATAGCAACAGATGCATAGTTGAGATCTGTAAAATTTAAAGTTGTGGTTCAGTGTGAAATGTATTTTTCTAAGAAAATCATTATGACTTTCTGTAACATTATATAACTCTATGAACAATTTCTACTCCATTAAAGATCTACAATATGGAACACACATTGGTTTCTCTCTTTCTCTAGCAGGACCCCAAAGGAGCTATTAAAATATAGGCAGTGAACAAGTGTGAAGTGTAAGTCAGAAATCTTGCTAAATCTGAATATGGCTATTGATAGAATATTAAACTCCAAATGAATCTCCTATTCCTCTGTGTTTTAATAGCACTTCAAAAATGCATATACTTTAATTTTGCCAAAACAGAGCAGAAATAAAAAGGAATGAAATTACTATACAGCATCATAAAGGTATTTAGGCAATCATGTAAATGTGAAAAACCTCTACCTTATTCTAAATCATTATGGCTATTGTTATAAGAATTTATGCTGTCTTATGTGCTCACAGCTGTGATTGCCAGCTTAGGAATGATCATACCTGAAACAAACTACGATATTTTAGTGCAAGCCATGGAAGAAATTAAATTAGAACAAAAAAAGCTGGGAGAAGAGTGAGACATAAAGTCGCGGCCTGCGATTTTACACCTTTTCGTCTTAAATCTGCAATTTTGTCACAGTTTCCAACTGAGGCATCCTACACAGCATCAGCTGTCATTTTGTGTGTGTTTGTGTGTGTGTGTGTGTCTGCCATCTCGAAGATGTTGCTGTAAGCAAGGTTTGGCACGGGACTCATTAGACAGGGAAATAGTCTATCGGTGCACATGCCCCCAGCTTCCTGAACCTCAATCCGAAATAATTTGTGCCATTTCCTCAAAACAACAATCCATACAGGAAAATCACCAGTTAAATCAGGTTCATGACTAAAGTGTGCTATGGAGGTGTGGATGCATGCAAATTTCTCTCCTAAATTTTAGGTGTTGGGGAGGAAACATCTACATCCTACTTCTTGTGACCAAAAGATCTGCCAGGTTCTCTGTGTGTGCATTCATGAAAACTCTTCATGGAGATTCACTAATGTGACAAGAGGTTTCACACAGAAAATTCAGTCCTGTGAACTGGGAGAGGTATCTGAATAAATTCTGAGTCTCGAAACTTTTATTCTTGACCAGATCTAAATGTGAGTGTTGCTAATCCAGCAGACACTGCACAGTGTGCTTGCTTGACTTACTCCAACTAATAACTGAATGCAAATAACTACATAAGAATAGTTTGCAAGGTGAGGCAGAGCTAGATAAAAGCAGTAGAAAGTGTTCAGCAGCTGAACTGCATGTCTTTTTCTTTTTCCAAATGTAGCATTTTTAGTGACAGAAAATTAAGCTGAATTTCAGAACTAGGGAAAAATCCCCAAACACATAAGTCTGAATAACAGTCTTTTGACTCAAATAGCAACAGTTTCCTTTGAGAAAACACTTTGAAAACTATGAGCTATCTTTGAGCTAGCATATGCCAAAAGAAGGGTTGAATTGCAGCTGTTTCCAGAGCTCAGCACATACTTTCAACCTGTTCTTGGTTTCTTTTTCCATTAAAAAAGTAAGAGACTCTTTCCCTGTGCTAAAAAGTGGGAAAAAAATGCAGTAGCATTGAGATGGGAGAAGTGTAAGGAGCAGTTCTGGAGATGGCACTGGTGACAGAGAGGTGGCTTTTTTTTGTTTGTGTGATAGAAAACATTTCTTATCAAATTAATATACATAATCACTAATAGCTATGAGATATATTAATGAAGAGGTCATCTACGTAAACGGACAGTTGTGTTGATGAAACTTTATAACCTGACGAAAGGCGATCAGGAGACACTCTGTGGGTTTGTTGTTTTGGGTTTTTTTTGCAAGAATACAGGTGTTAACTATAAATGAATAAATATTAGCCTGGGAGTTGCATAATGAAAAAGGGAAAAAAAGTACAGACTGCTTTCCTTTGGTGTGGGGCCTGAATAAGTGCACAGAAAAACAAGCATGGGGGAGCTAAGGATCAGCACTGCCATCCTTGTTTCCTCTGAGTGCTGATCTGCTGGGTCCCGATGATGGGAGCTGTGAGGAGGCTGTGATTCATCTGTAGGTGGCTGCCTGTCACGGGTGGGTGAAGCTCTTCCTATATATAACTCGTGTATGGGTTCATAGCACACTCGAGGATGGCCTGGAATGAAAGGTGCTCTCAAAAAGCCCAGGGTAAATCATTATTTTATTATTACAGCAAGGTGCTAGCAGCTGACAGTTTCAGTAATTGGATCAACATTCACATTGCAAATGCCAGCAGGTTTGACTCAGCTGTTTATAGTTCTGAAGCAGACAAATTAAATTCTATTAAACTGATTTTATTCCAGGTGAGATTTTTGAGAGATGAGAGAAACAAAGGCCAGACTGTTCTCTGCAGCCCTTAAAGATCACAGTGTTTCTGGCCCAAATGGTTTCTCCTCTGTCGTGCTGTGAGACAGCCAGACAGGCAGTGGCAGTTCCAGTTCGTGGCCGTGGCATGGACACGAAGTTCAGCACTGCAGTGTAAATGAAATGCTAATTTCTGGTCCCTGTCCTGGTACAGGCACTGTACAACTCATCAGTGCTGAATGCAAACAGGTGTATGGGTGCTCTCACACCTGACTCCAGCTGTCTAGGTCTTGGAGTGAAATCTAATTCTAAAGCCATTTAAAGGCAGTAGACTGGCTTACCTTGATAACAAAGAAATGCTGTTACTCTTCTCTGATGTGAGGAGTTAATCAGAGTCTGAGGAAGTCATCACCTGCAGGAATCCACAGCTGGAATGTCCTCCCGGAAGGAAAGGCCTGGTCTTCTTTCCAAAATGCAGCACAAACCTCGTGTTAGGAGGACAATCCTCTAATGTGGTAACCTTAAGTTTAGAGCACTTATCCAAAACCATGCAATGCAGGCTCAGTTTTCTTCTCTGTTTGAACATACTCAACATTCAATTTTTTGAAATCCACTGATATCAGAGCAAATTGGGTCATTAACTCCTTTTTACCCTCATCTAAACTCACATACGACAAAAACTATGCACTGAAGTAACAAAATTTTGCTTTTCCTCACTGAATTATAATTACAGCAATGGCACTATGCCTTCAAAGCAGCGTTTCCCAATTATATTTTCTATTTATATTTTGGAAAACAGCTCAGAAGGAACGCTGTGAACTTCAGAAGTAGAGTTATTAGGTCCAAACCCAGGAAGCTTACCCTTGAAGATCTGTTTATTTACTTTCCCCATCACTGTCTCTCTCTCTCCCCGGAATGAATAACATATCACCTCATTGTTTGGTTGGGTTGTTTCGTTCTGGGGTGTTTCTTTATTTGTTCACTTAACACCTAGAGGAAAACGGAGATGTTAATTTCCTGCAGTGGCAGCTAAGACAGGCACAATTAAGCAGTTGACTTTCTAGGGATTGCTCACCGAATTCTTCAAGAAGTTCCCGTGCAGCTGAAGCAGTCGAGGGCCACAGCATCGACTCCTGGCTGACAGCAAACAGATGGCCTGTCAGCAGAATTGTTCATACTTCTAGTGGGGTGCATCATTAATGAAGCCAAACACGAGCTTACGTTTTCAGCTCCCTGGTATTAAAAAAGTGGTGCAGCACCACTGCAAAAGTAGTTTGTTAGATCCCACGTGTCACTCAAGGAAATCAGCAACCTCTGTTAATGGTGCCCTGCATTCTTCCTGACAGGTTTTATTTTTCCACAGGTAAGTGCTAAAATACTGCTTTGCATCTCCAGCAGTGGTAGCATATCTCTGCATTTCCTGACAGATGCCAGTGTTAGGTGTCAAGGGATACAGAAAAACCTGGGACAGCTAGGAGTGCCACTTGTAGGCTTTTTCAGCTTTTTATCGCCTTTTTTTAATCTCTGCTACATGTCAACATTTCAAAAGAAACAACAATAGTTAAAGGATCAATTCCCACTCACTTTGCTCTCACAAATAGTCCCACTGAAACTAAGCCAGCTCTGTCAAATTTGGACTCTTGCTTATTGTTTGTTTCCCAGAACTGAATTTCCCCAAGACCTGAGATGACATTCACCATCACAAAAAGGTGCATTGCTTCACAGACATTTACTGCTTCTGTTCGTGGAGAGCCAATATTAAACTACTCCAAAACCCTAAACAATGAGAGATGATTTTAGAATAAGGAAATATACTTTAATAACTGCTGTGAGGCTTAATCACAAGAGGTATATCCATAAAGATACTGACAGCACTGTGGGCAGTATTCTTAAGTGCTGTGTTACTGTTCACATAGTCCGTAGTTCTTCAGATGGTTTTTCTATGAAATTTCTTCATATCCCCTGTAGTCATCTTTGTCAATTTAATAATTGTTTGATAGTTTTGTTCAGCAGAACGTTAGAAGGCTTTCTTGTGTGCTGTCACCTTTGATTAGTAAAGTTCTCTACAGGAGGAATGGGGATGTCTGAAGGCTAAAGTGGTTGCATTCAAGGGTTTGGTTTTTTTTTATTTGAGAAGCTGTATTTTTTAATAATGACTGTCATTTAAGAAAACTCAAAGTGCATGGTAAAGTATTGTTCCTAGGGTGTTTTATTGTATTTTTTTTTTTTTATGTTCACCATTTGTTATTCTTCTATTCTTTCTCTCTCAATTACTATTGACGTTCAGGATGACTGTCAGCTGATAGCTTTTTATAAGCTCTTCTGCAAGCTGAACACAAATAACATGACAGCTTGCAGGCTACTTGTTGTCATGGTGTTCTTACTTTGCTCTGGGCAATGCCATATAAAGAATATTACATCTCGACTCCTATTTGCATCAACCAAATATTTTAACATTAACACAATAATATCAGAATGGCAGGATGTTTATGACATTACCAGCACCAAGAAAACAGAATAAAATTATGTTCTGTTTCCGCCTACACGTTTTCACCCACTCCCAGGCTCTGCACTACTGTGGTTTCAGAATTGTTGATTTCTGTGGAGGTAAGTTGATTTCAGGTTCTAAGCCAAATGATGAAATTTAATTTAAAAGGTCCTTCTGACTGCATTTGCAGGCTTTATTAAATGAGATGTAACACAGGGAATGTCACCCTACACGCTACTCTTTGAACTGTCTTACACCAATTTACTCTGAGAATATCTTAGTTTTAGAAGTTCTGCACAACATCCACAGTTGAAAAAGCTCCAAGGAATTACAGCACTGACCAAGAGCAGGTGAAAAATAGTTTGTGTAAGAACATTACCAAAATTATGGATCACAGAGATTTCCAGCAACAGGAAATGCCTCCCCATGTGAATAGCTTTCCTGTACTTCAGGACTTTGGTTTTTTTTATCTTACTAACTTTGTAAACTGTCTAGCTCATGGGAGAAAAGGCGTTTTTAAGCAAGAAGATGTATTTTAAGTGCTTTAATATAATAACTGTAGCCCCAGCTCTCAGCACAGAGCTGGTTCCAGGTTTCTAACAGATCATTTTGAATAAAACATCTCTCAGTGCTGTGCTGCTGGTTGTTGGATACAAGCAGCAGCCTGTGTGGACATCTCTGATACGTTGCTGCTTGGTCCTCTGCAGCTTCGCAAACCAACTAAATGCAATTTTTTATCTGCAAACCAGGGTCATCTGTAGTTTTTCCTCTCCGTAGTATGAATGTTTGGGAACATGAAGAACAGAAGGCAGAGCCTTGCTGGAAGCCTTGAGATTGTCAGGAAATACCTGCTTCAAGCGAGGAGGCTTCATCCCAAAAAACTAGACAAATGCAGTGCAGGAAGGGCTGTGAGAAGGACCATCAGAGATGGTTTGGATTCTTAGAGCAGCTGATGGTGAAAACAGTGAAAAAGTTGCTTTCTCTGACTGAGCTATTTCTGACACGACACCTACTGACTCTTTCCTCCTTCCATCCCAACGTGAGCATCCATTGCCCGTCACGACACAGCCGAAGAAGCAGCTCAGCCCCTTAATGCTTGTTCCCGTGTTCCCCTCTGTGCCTGGGAGAAAGGCCTTGCAAATATCTGCACAACTGATGGATTGTTTTCCTGCAAAAGTTCTCTCAGGCACAGGTTTGAACATCACTTGCAAACAAACCCAGCCATGGGTTTGAGTGGCACTCCCTGTCGTGCTCCCAGGGGTCATGTTTACAGACACATTAGTACAGCATGCAATTAATACTACTACTATTATTTTCCCCCTACAGATAACATTTCTAGACAAGACCTGAATGACCTAAAGAAAATAAAACCAGAGAGTAAACACTTCATGATCATGTCTATTTATTTATGTTAGACTACAGCAGCCTTTTAATTTTCCAGCAGCCAGTCCTTGAGGTAAAGAAACCAATCCCTCTCTCCCAGCACTGCAGAGTGTTGCCTTTCCTGCACTGACAATTAAGGACAGATAGAACCACAAGATCCTTCAGTTTCACATGAGCAAGAGTATATTTGGGCTTTATACTTGTTGAAAAAACAGAAGTATTCTGATTAAAAGAATTATTGAAGTAAAGGAAAATACCAAAAAAAAAAAAAAAAGTGAAAGCCACCACCCAAGTACAAGTTTTACTTCATTAGGATTTTTTCCTTTCAGTTAAAAATAACCCAAGAAGCAAAATATTGATTTCATTTTCAATCCTGAAAAGTCTTTCAAAAAAGGAACTTAGAAAGGTAGAATTGGGTTGGATGGGCAGGAAGAAAAAAAACTTTACAAACCTGCCAAACGTGCAAATAAAACAATAAACTAGTCAAGACCCCAAATCTCAACTCATGTGTAAAGTTGCTGTGAAAAATATTGCTTTTGATTATAAAGCATCGTTCAATTAGGAAAACCTGATCTGAACAGCATAACGAGACCCAGAGAACCAGTGAAAAGCTGGTGTAGATGCCTCTCAGAAATGTCTTTTGCAGATGCCAAGGACAGTTCTTTCTGATAACTTTACCAGCTTTCTAAGAGAGCAGGACCAAGAATAAACAACAGAACATCTTCTTTCTCTCCTGTTGCATAAAGAAGCTTTGGACCCTCAAATCAGTTTTTGAATGGCAACCTTCCTACAGAACGGCAGGTGTAGCTGATGGAAGGCAGTATGGGACAGAGTCAGAGAACAATGCAATGGAAATAATTCTAATAATTATTATACCCACTTACATAAGTTCTCTTTATTTTAATTTCTTTATTTCAATTTTGCTAGGTTCAAGTCCCAGACATTAGTTTCCTCTATGCTTTCAACAAACAGATTAAAGAATCATCCGTTTGTGAAAATATTAATCATTTAATAGGATAGATTCATTATTTACTAAAAAGCTGCCTATTTCAACCCAACTCACATTTTACTTCGTTCTTTGAAGCATTTCCTCTCTTCTAAAGCCTTGCAATCTTACAGTTAAATAACTGTTGATGATGACTAATCTTTTCTGCTTTCCACAAAGCTCATTCTTGAGATTTCTCAATGAGCTCAAATGATCACCAGGGCTACCCTGCTGAGCAGTTTCAGATATTTTCTAATTGTCTTTCTTTTTCATTCCCTAAAGAACTAAACATGCCTCCAAAGGATACTTTCTTAATATAATCTCAGAGTAGGTCCATCAGTTTTGTGCTTATATAAGTCAGTTCATTACCCATTCCTCTGCCCTTTGCCAAAGACATTTTTAAAATGCATCATTCTATTCACTTATTGAAATTTCCCCTGTATTTGTTTCCCTTATCTCTTCCTGAAATAAAAACTCCTCCTTAACAGTCTCACAAACTCACATGCATCACACCAGTGACATATTCTTAAGCAAATATGACCACATATGTTCTTTAGTACATCCATGCTATGGATTGGCTGCACTTCATTCAGTAATAGTTCAACATAAATCTGTAAATGTTCATCTGAAAGAATCCTTCCATTTCCCTGTTATATTTTTTAATAAAGGACTTGCACAGCACAGTACACAAAGGTGGGCTGGTACACTGAATTAAGCTGATAGTGATCAGCAAACATCCATCAACATGTTTATGTTGCTAAACATCGAGATTCTCTTTCTTTTGTGATCCAGCTGTCAAGTGAATTCAGTCCGGATGTGTCTCTGAATGCTCAAGGCACATTTAATGTCAAAATCTAAGACGGGTACGCAGAGAAAACACTTTCACAAGAATGCAAATATAAAAATATCCTGACATTTATTCGGGGGCTTGAGAGTTTATGACAAAAAATCATCAACCCAGAGATTAAGGATTAGAGGGCTCAGAGCTGCCATGGAATAAACAGTAGCACTTTGCACAGTGCTGTCCTCAGCAAAGAGTGAGCACAGCGCTGATGTCAAGGAACAAAAAAGCTGACACTTTTGCTCTGACTTTTTCTGGTATCTACACAAGCTACGGGCTCTCTGGTTTATGGATGCCTTTGCACCTTCCCATAATTAACAGAAATGCAGTGTCCCGTACTGGTCATCTTTCAGTAGTTCCAAAAGTGCAAGATTACCCCTAGCACGCTGCAGTTTCAAAAAGCTGTAGTGTCAGCGTGGTTTCTTCAGCCATCTGTGTCTCTAATCTATTTTTCCATATAAAATCATCAATATTCTGATCTTGAGAGCCACGGCTGGGTTTTGTTTGCCCTTCAAATAGAATCAGTTACACATTACTCAAGATCTAATTATATTGGGCTGCAAATGATGTAGAACTAGGTAATTTCTTTGGAACAAAGTAAATTTATCAAACCCTTTTTTGCCACCCAAACAGAAATTTTCCTAAGAGGATTGCTTAGGTTTGTATTGGTTTGCTTTCACATTTAATGCTGTTTCACAGCAAATTGCTGATACAGCTTTAGCGGTGCTCAGTACCAAACATTTGTGAGGAAATGATTAGATGACTTTTTTCAGTTTTTAAATAAAACCTTATGTGAAACGTGACTCATGTACAACTTTCCAGAAACATATATTTGTAATTATTTTCGGTGTCCTTCACTGATATTATTTAAATTATTTAAAAGGATGTAGGTGTCCTCGCTCGCAAGAGTTCCATCAGAATATAAAATGTTTTTAGATTTTCACTATTTTGATAACAAAGATTAATTAAAAAAACCCCTGAATATTATCTTTCCGGTTAACTTACAGGAACATTCTACAGGAGGCAAATATGAGAAATTTGAGTGAGCCAGAAAGATTCGAAACTCCCCAAATGTATATTTTTCAATTTTTCGCAAACTTAAAATGAAATTCTTTGGGGACAAAGTTCTGGTCAACATGAATAGAGAAAAGGCCCTTCTTCTTGTTATTCAGCATAAAGTGCTATGAAATTGTTTAAAACTGCATCTTAGGGAGATAATGTGGTACTTAAGACACCTGAAGTCTCCGTAACATCAGTGGGGCTCAGCTGGAGCACTACATCAGATTTGGGCACAACATTACAGCTGAATCAACCAAAGTTCAAAAGGAAGCAGAAAATACTGAGACTTTTCCAGAAAAATATGTGAAGAAAGATGGAAAGTAATGCTTTCCATCCAGAAGTGGGGAAAAATGAGTATGGACTTCAAATGGCAGCTGATGTCACGAACAGGCTGACAAAGAGAGGAAAGCACTGATGAGCTCTCCAGGACAATAAGTAATGGATTTTAGTTACCACAGTGGAGATTTATTTACACATTAAGAACATACTGAATGGCAAGAGAATTAAGTGCTAAAAAACAACTGTCGAGAGAAGCTGGGGATTCTGTATCACTGGGCTTTTTTAAAAACAGGTTGGACAAATGGCTGTCAAATACTATTTTGGTAAAGCTGAATCTGCCTGGATTAATAAAGGAAACCAGTGACCTCCTGAGGTCACATCAATCCTGTCACTACGGTTCTGTGTCCATCTTCAGATTTTCTTAACAACTCTAAAGCACAGACTTCTCTGCATATAATGAGCTGAACTCTGAGCCAAATTAACACAGCCTGATGGAACTTTATCACCAAACACCACTGAGTCAATAATATAGACAAATCCTTGAATATAATGCCTGAGTCGTATTCAGAGGAGAAAAGCCTTGGTCACGAGACAGCCACTCATATTTTTATTTAAGAAATGCATGAGGTCTGTGGTGATTGCTGGAATTTGGTTCAATAGCTTTAAATATAACAGAATTGTGGTCCTCTTTTGCCTTTCACTGCTTTTAAGAGACAGTAAAAGTCTTCTAAAAATAATGAGTTTGCCTCATAAAAGTTAGGCGTTAAAATAATAAGTTAGAGGCCATAAAAACAAATGTCCCTTAGAGATTTTATCCATCTGGACTAGACAGAATATATAGCTCCTGCAGTTATTTTGCAAACAATGTTAACAACATTATTCTAAAGTTTTCACATTGAATCTTAAATACTACAACACATATCTGTTCTGTCCCAAAGATTCCCAGACTTCAGATTTACATCTAAAACTCACAGATGGCCTCACATTGTAATGGACCAACCCAAATCACTGATTCAGGGAAATATCCAAGCAACAATTAAATACCTCTTTATTCAGTAAAACATTAATATGTAACTTTAATAATGTCTACATTTAAAACAGCATCCGTTCTGTTCCTATGGACTTTCACACATGCTCAGTAATGCATTTAAATTCTCATAATTAATATGAAAGAAGCCCTAAAGGGGATCAACCTTTAAATATCCTCAAACTGTAGGATTACTGGGGAGCTGGGACACAAAGCTACATGCAGGTGTCAAGGTCCAGCTCTGACATGAAATACTGTTACCCATTTACAGCTGCAAGCAGTGGTTATGTCCATACCTAATTTGAATGGAAACCACTACGCAATGTTTCAAGGAAAGCCTGGCTGATCAATATGAAAATAACTATTTTAGATTAGTGCATCTCTATTTTTTCAGCTGCTCAGCACAAAATATTCTGTTTACTTTGAAATTACTTTGTTCTACTTTAATGAGGCTGATCTAATTCCTAAAGCCTCAGACCAAAGTGATCATTGACAGGCATCAGATATTTACAGGAGAAAATTAAAAATCTATATGGCATCCATGAGTGATGCAGCTACCCCAATGAATAAGAAGTGTTTGTAATGAGCAGCTATTATGGATAAAGGATAAATAAGTTAATTATGAAAAAAGAGCCATCGCTTTCATGACTACCTTCTTAAATAATTTGGTACTCTGCAGTAGTCAGCAGAGATCTGGAATGACAAGTTTGTTCCCAGAGCAAGGGAGGTTGGCAGCATTACGTGCAGTGCTCCCAGGGTAGCCAGGAAACATGTGAAATACCTCCAGACCTGCTGGGAGGAATGTCACTGACTCCAGCTCTGTGGCCACTAATGTGTATGCTCAGCTGGGAGCAGGGCTAAGTCACAGAGCTAAAACAGGAACACTTGTAGCAAACGATATCAAATTCAAGCCCTATAAGTTTTTTTCTTTTTTTTTTTTTTTTCTTTTTCTTTGTATCACTAGGCAGGGCAACAGACTTTCATGCATTCCTTTTTTTTTCTTTTTCTTTTTTTTTCCCCCCCACTGGCCGTTATGAAGAGGGCAGTGACTGTGTTTGGGGAGATTATAAAAAAAAAAAATAAGAAAGGCATGATTTGTATCAGAAACAAGCAAGTTCTCAAATGCCCTACTGAATTTGGACCTCTTGGCACAGGAGCAATGCCAAGGAACATCAATGGAAATACAAAGGTTCAAGGGATTTCTGGCTTGTAGAATAGAGAGCCTCATGAATTTACTAGATTTGTGTGACCATTCAGAAAATTCCCTAATGATGGTGTAAATGTCAACCCTTGATGCCAGTGATAGAGGTTTAATACAGTCTTGGCACCATATGCAGGTTGAAAGCCAACTGATCATTAATCACCTTTTCTTCATCCTTTCTGGTTAGACATCCCATCCTATTGTTCTTTGCTGTTATTCCCACCCCTGCCTGTTCAGCTGATCACACCTCCTCACCTCACCTCCACCCCTTCTTCCAGACAGCTCTCACCATGCACAAAACAAGGCTTCTCCACTGACCTGCAAGATCTTCTTGCCCTTTTTAACCCCCACGAGTCCTTCTTAAGGCCCCTTCTCTGTCCTTCAAGAAAATCACATTGACATACATAGAAATAGCTTTAACTCCCAGCTAAAAACTTGTTCTTAAGTTCAATTAAATTCACTTGTTCTTAAATTTGCTCGTTCTTAAATTCAAAACAAGGCTCTCCACACTTGCTGAAGGCACAACAGGTGTCACAGCAAACAAACACGGTATCTGTCAAATAAATAAACCCCTCTAGATGAGAATATTAATTATACAACCATCTCCCTACAATGTGCAATGATACAACCATCTCCATGACATTCCCAAAGGGAGGTATTTTTGAACAATACACATACCATGGAGTGAATTCTTCTCTCCAGTCCCATTTTGCAATTTAGAGAGACCAGTGGGATGCCAGGAATTTCCTTTAAGTCATAAAAGGGCGCTGAGGAAGAGAGATGTCCAAAACAGCAATTAGTCTAAAACACAACACTCTACTTTGTTTGCAAGACCTCTGGTCCTCCTACTCCTCTCTGTAATCTTCTGTTTTAAATATCTCAAAAGTATGATAGAGATGAACAACGACAGATTTAAAAAAATACAGGTAGATTTTTTGTGAAAGAAGGATACTTTGGAAAGACAGCAGTGTTCTATAAAACATGGTGTGAATTATGCCTGTAATATTAAATTGGTCTACATTATATAGTTCTGGATTGGAGAGCAAAGAGTAGAGTTAGGGGGTAATATTCTGATTTTTAGAATGATCTGGAGAATTAACATTTGATTCACAGAGTAAGTCAGCCATCCAACTACCCTTTGGGCACCTGAAACCATCTCATTTGGACTATACATTATCCCTGCTCAGCTATTGCTTGGTGCAGTAAATCTCTTGGTACCTGTGGCTCAGCTTGTAAAACCCCGTGGGGTCTACACTTCAGCATTTGAGAAAGCCTGCAATTTCTCAAGCCCTCAGGACACTGAAAAACTCTCATTCTACCTTCCTGGGAAGCACCAATGGGACTCACAAAAGAGATACTTCCTCCTCCAGTGTTCTCTGCAGGGCCAGGGACTCTGGACATGTTTCCTATCTCTGAACTACAGATGCAAAGAAGTGGGAGAGGCATTTCCCCCATGAGTCAATTGGTCCAGTAATTTGAGAACCTCTGTGATTGCTCTGGGTGAGGGTAAAGCTGCACCTTTTTCCTTGCAGGGAGCTGTCAAGATAATACACTAAACTTTGACCCACTAGACTTCTTGGAATGTGTATTTCTCTATCACTCATGCTGAAACTGGACTTTCAGCATAAAATTGTATATTTTTAATGTTAGGAAACAGATTTTTAGTTTAACAAACCTGCGGGTCAAAGAATTATTCTAACTCATTTTTAATCCATGAATATTTATGCATTGTATTCAAAGCAGAATAGCAACTTTTACAGCAAAGGCTGAGGTAACTCAATCACTTGAATCCCATAATGATGGGATGTTCAGACATTCTACTTAAAGCTGGGGATACAGGACTTAAAGTTTTTGCACTGGAAAATATCCACCTAATCAACATCTTCCACATCTCAGATGAGTAACTAAGCCCCTAAACTCGCAGACATAAGTGGAGAAAAACAATTCCAAATGGATTTTTCTTTTCTCCTCTCAGTGACTGGAGAATTAATGGAAACATTTCCAGAGGCAGCACAGCCTAGAAGGGTTCTCAGTGAGCACAGCTCTGTGTTGTGCCTTCCCTGGAAGAGCAGGGAATCACATCTGCCAGCCTTCTCAACCTGTTTTAAGTTGCCAATGAAATTCAGTTTAAAGGAAAGACAGGATAAGTCTCTCATTGTACACATCTTGAAAGCAACCAGTGATGTCAACCCAACCTAATGCCCTCCTGCTTCAGTGGTCACTGATGAAGAAATGTAAGAGGAAGGCTTTTTAACACAGTGCAATGTATGAAGTGGCACGTGGTGGTGTGAATGGATATTTCTCCTTTGAAGAGGTTAAAGCCTGTACAGGGGTTTTTTTAGTGGTTGTATAAAATGTTTTAAGATGATGGTGTCTTAGACCATCAGTCTTTTAATCTGTCATTGAATGAGGTTATAAATAGGCAGTAAGCAAGCACGTTAATGTAAAATAAAACCTAATCCTGTCTTTATCTGGCTAAGTTGTAACTGAATTTAAATTTCATTGCATTTTCAGGCACCTTTTATTCTGCTGGCTCTGATAAGCATCAGAATAAGAAATGACAAAATATCTGAGCAAAACATAACTGAATATTTCTAAAACAAAAGGGAAGAGATGAAACTCCTATTCCTTAGCATCCTGCCTCATTGTGTTGGTCCTGGAAATTCAGATAAATATGACTGTCTGAATTTAATGATTACTAATTTAAACCACAGAGCCTCAGCCAAGTGATTAATCTGAGATTATCATACATTGTATTCTCAAGGTTTTTCAAATTATTTGCTGCTGATTCTATTTGCTGCAAAATCTATCATCATCCTGCTTATGAATCATTCACAAACTGTTCCAAAGATCAACAAATGCATTTCCTATCAATAGGTGTTTCCCAGATAGTCTGGGTATATAATTTTCCTTCTCTTTCCTTTTCTTTAATCACTCACTATAGGAGTAGTAATTTTTCATGGTTTCTGACATATTTGGTTGGATAAATCACACAGAGTTATTTCTTCTCCTTGACAGCGTGACTGAGGCTTTGGGAAAAAAGGAAAAAAAGAAATATATGAGAATTGCAAATTAGGAAAAAACTGCTAGGATCATAGAATGTGCCACTCTGGAATAAACTGTCCTGTATATAGTCCAATACTTTGCATCTGACAGGTTTCAGTACTGGGTCCTCCAAAAGAAGGCAGAAGAAATTTGTAACAGCAAAGGGGAACTAATCAAGACAACTCACACAATTCTTTGCCTGAACTCTGACAGGAAATAGTTGGTTAACATCTGCAAGTAGAAGTCAAAATGCTTTCAAAATGCTGTCATCATTATTAATTCTATCTATGAATATCCCTGATGCTTTTATATGTGTCAATTTGTTGCCATTTGATTTTTTCGTTCCAAAATAGCAAGTGACAAATACAGCTTTGATGTCACAAATGCTTAGTCAAACAGTCATTTACAAAACTTTCAGGATCAATACAGTCAGCAATATAGAAAAGCAGTCAAAATGTGTATCTAAAAGTACTAAGAAAACACTTCGTATTTCTAGTCATGAAATATAGAAATTCTGAACTTGGTTTTCAAGGAGACACATAAATGCTTTACATTTCTTGTTATAAAATTTCTTGTATTTCTTGTTATAAAATTATTTCCATTTCCCTGAAAATTCTACCTGGAATTTCTATCTAAGGCAAATGGGAGGTGGAATAGAGGTAAGAATTGGTGTTTAAAGTTGTAGGGAGGGGGAACTGCATGTGTTGAAAGAAAGGATCTCAGGATAAATGACCACACTGAATTTTGCATTTGTATTTCTGTTTCTCAGCAGAGATGGGCTGATTTTAGAGTCCACCTGAAAACAATTTCTTAAGGCTGGGAGCAATCACTTCTGTATTAGACACTTGACTCAGACACCCTAGACACCCTAGATAATCTACTTGCACCTTTTTTTGTGCTTATGAGCCAAATTTCATGACTTGCTAAGCACTCTCAGCTTCCCTTGCAGACAACAGGAGTTAAGAACACTCTGCTCTACCCAGGAGCAGCTCAGGTCCTCTGAGACTAAAGTTTTGAGGAAGAAAATTCTCTCTTAGTAATAATCTGGCAACAGCTTATTGAAAAGTGGAAACACTGGGAGATAGGTGTTTCTGCATTTCCATTAGTGTCACTGATCAAAGATTTATAAAAGTCAGCATTAAGGTCTCTTGAAATCTCACTCCCAGGAGCACAGTTCAGAACAATTCCACTCCATCTTATTAGGAGGTTTTACAATAAGACCCTTATTAGATTGCAATTGATTCTCAGTAATCTATTCATTTTTACTCAAATTAAAACAACCTTTATTGTAGTGCCACAGTTCATGCTGATACAATTAATGTGGTGTGTGAGCATTTCTATTATGAAAATCCTTTCTTCCCTGCCTTGGTTTAGAGCTCAAGCATAAAGAACTCACATGGCCCTGAAACTTGTCATAGAAAGTCTCAGCCCAGGCAAGAATGTTACTCTTTGAAATATATAATAGTAGAAAAAGAATTTCACTGCTTTCCCCTTGCAGTGATGCAGTGAGGTGAGAGAAACTGGTAATGTGCCATGGAGCTGACCACTTAACCACCAAATTAGCATTCTTCAATTGCAGATGACTAAGTAATAAATGTGAGGACCAGGAAAACAGGTTATCAGTTGTGTCTTCACTATCTTCATTGTATATGGTAAAAATATACAAACTGAAGACATGGACCCATGTAGTTCCAATTCCCTTAGTTTATCCTTAATTTCAAGGAGAACAGAAATCCTTAATTTTCTGAACAGAGAAAATAGTCACAGGGAAATGCAGGAACCGCAGACATACCCTGATGTTGCACAGACTGTGTGCTCTCACACAGCCAGGAACAGTCTGCTCCAGAGGGAGCATCAATGGATAAAGCAAAAAAAAAGAAGCTGTGTGTGATATAAAGTCAGGTTAACACAAAAAAGCCAGGAAACAGTCATGAAACTGCAGATGTGCAGATAAAGGATAGACTAAAGCATATATT
Organism: Myiotriccus ornatus; assembly: GCA_036023395.1. Taxonomy (NCBI): domain Eukaryota; kingdom Metazoa; phylum Chordata; class Aves; order Passeriformes; family Tyrannidae; genus Myiotriccus; species Myiotriccus ornatus. The sequence continues at coordinate 14,586,647 of JAYRBT010000156.1, forward strand.
TTATTCTCTGCATCTGGTATTTATCCTGGATTCATGCTTTGGGCTATATTTTCAACTCAGTGTTAATAGAAGTAGCACAAAACTCAGCGCTTGGCAGAGGGAATGCGCTACTATATCTTCTTTGTGGGCTTAGTGATGCATGCACTAATCTGTGTAGCATTGATTTACAAATGCAAGAGATATAGTGAGACCGAATTCCAGGCTAAGGTAAACTTTTCTCCATTTACTTCTCAGTTTTAAAGCAAGTTCCTCTCTTTCCTCGAGAAGCACATTCACAGTTCCTTGAGTGCTGAAAGCTGTGGTGAGCCAGTGCTGCTGCTAAAAGCCCTCCACATACCAACAAAACCATCCCTTCACTTCAGCCACAAGAAATGCTCATGTGGGTGCTCAGGGAACTGATCTCAGTTATAATTCACCTGGTCAAATAAATACACATCAGTTCCCAGACTTCAGGGTTTTTTTTTCTTGCATTACCACATGGATGACACTTGTGCAAACAGAAGGTGGTGGCTGGAATGAACAAGTGGGGATAGGATTTCCTTCTCTGGCAAGACTTTGCCAACTTGAAGTGTTCTTCTGTGTTAAAGACAGTTTCCAGAACCTGCTGCTTATGCAGCTTCAGCTTACCCTTTGCTAACAGAGCACAGCAGTGCAAAATCAGACCAAGGCACTCTGGACTCCAGCAGCCACCCTTACTCATAACATATTTTCCTCATCTAGTAGTTGCAGCTACTCTTTGTCCTGTGGAACTGACACAAGAAGCAAATCACAAGCCTGATTTGCTTAAAAATGCTTTCCAATGCAAATTGGATATCAATGTCATAAGCAAAAGGAAAAAGAAATGCAAAATTCAGTGTGGTCATTTATCAAGAAAGGGTACTAACATCACATTAAGATGTCAGGATTGTCTCAGGAATCTCCTGGAGTTGAGAGATCCTGGTTATTCCGCTGTCCTTCATTCTGACTGCAAAATCATCTCCTGAGTACAAAAGCCAAAAGTGTCATTTAAACAGAGCAAACTAATTTAAGCATTAAACATTAGAGTAGTTTGAGGAGCAAACTTCAATGTCATGGAGTAAGGACAAAGGAACAGCAATTGATTTAATGTGGGAATAGTCTCCATGTTCAAAATGAAAGCAGGTAACTTGGGTGTGTTCCTCAGTCAAACAGTAGCAGAAAAATAATATTGCAACAAGTTATATTTTTTTTTCTAATTTAGGGTTTTTTTTATTCCCAGTGGATTAATCTTTCACACATTTCCCAAACTGTCACACATCACCTGTTGCAAGTATGACTTTTTCTAAAGGTTCTCCACAGAGCTGTAAATATACACACTTGGAAACAGTTTAGGGTCCAATCCAGAAATAATTAATGGTGATGGAAAGTTTGCTATCCATTCTAAAACAGCTGGATTGTTCTCTTAGGACTAGATCTTACACACACCTGCGTTGGGTCTGTTGGCATTTATTCAAACCTGTATCTTTTTTATAAAAATAATAATTTAAAAAAAAAAAAACAAAACCAAAAACAAACCAAAACAAACAAAAAAAAAAAATTGCAATCAAGTAGAGATCACAGCCCTTTTCAAGTTTTGGATCAGTTCCACATTTCCTGGAATTTAGCAGCTAGCAGAGTACCCACACTTGAGCTCCAGTGAGATGCAGTGAATTAAATTATTGCAAATGTTTACATAATTTCAACCGCAGTGGTTCATAGAAATACACAGAACTGTACACGCTGTTCAGCCTTGAAAGGAAAGAAACTAAGGAATCTGAAGAGCCATTAGTGTTGTCATATGACCTTGAAACAATTCAACTTTATGGCTCTCTCGTACTTGTTTTTCAGTCATAACAGCTCAGATAAAGTATTTGAAGCTGATGTTCTGGTTTTATCCATCATCTCATTTCTCATCAATGGGGAACTATTATCAGTAAAGCTTTCATCAGCTTCTATTCAGATTTAAGTAGTTACCAGAGAAAGAACAATACTCTTTTTCCGTGCTTTAAAGTAAAATCTAGTGTTTTTTTCCAATACACAGTCCATTCAATTGAGAGCTTCTATTCAGTGTTTTATGGACACAATCCTGGTTGCTCCCAGTTACCTGAACGTGCCCCTTGTAGCTGCAGAACCTGAACCTTCTGTAGAAACTGAGAGTTAGAAATGTTAGATTTCCAATTACTTGTAGAAATTAGTGCTAAGCATGCAGTGTGGACTCTTGGGAGCATCTCATTTCCACTGATCTTTGTTTAACCTTGTATGTGACGATCCTGAACCACCACATGTATCCAAGGGCAGGCTATCACTCACCACCCTCTCCCCCTCATTATGCTTCAGATGGAGGCACAGATTAGCAGATAAATGACTGATGAGAACACATGTTGCCATATGCTAAACGAGAATGGAGTTGTCCCCAATTCCAGCACCAGTGTCACACTCTGACACCAGCGTTGTCATTCTGCTACATGGCAGCAGATGTTCAGAGCCTTCGAGGTTGGCCTCCCACTGAGGGAGAAAGCAATGACAGAGAAGCTGACTAAACTCTTAACTGCTCATTCCTAAATTTACACACATGCAGGGATCCTGAACTTAGTCATAGAACACCACACAGGGCAAACACAGCTCCAAAAAAGCCTCGACACCTACACCAACAGCATTTTGTTGTTAGTTTTGCAGACAGAAAATAGGCTCCTAATTCTGATTCAAAAAAGTTGTAAAACTTTTAAAAAAACAAACAAACCTAAACTTGCCAGTAAGTGTTGAGGTTTTCTATTAAAAAAAAAGACACCAAACACCAAAAACCAAATCAAAAATCCACATTTTTTAAACACACCTCCCCATGAATTCTCAGGTGCCTGGTACTAATTTATGGCAGTCCTTTAGAATACAACCAGCCTGAAACAAGTCATGCAGCTGGAAACAACTCAGAGAAAAGTTACGAAAAAATGGGCAAAAAAGTTTTCTTCTGATGTTAGAGGCAGATGTATCCTCCTACTTTATCCTCTTTTCATCATCTTGCTGTCTTCACACATAACAGATAATCTACTGGTTTATGTTTAAATTGTTTAAAATAACTTAATTAAGAATAAACATAATGACTAAAGCTAAAACACAAAGACCACGTCCAAGTGAGAATATCTCAGGATATGTGCAAATATTTTTCCTGTCAGCTTTAAGTATATATTTACATAAACTATTGAACAGATACAATTTAAAGTATGGGCTTTAACAGTTTCCAAGTTTGAGCATCTAACCTGTTCTCCAGAAGAGGAATGTGGATCTTTTCCTCTGCTCAAGGAGAACATCTGCTCTTAACATCTGAAAATCAACCACAGAATATGCCAGGCTGTAGATGGATGAGTCTCAGTCTGAACAGACAAGTACACAATTTTTGGCATTTGTGCTTAACTTCCTTCTGTTGTAAGTGATCTCTCCTATTTTATTTCTTTGTCATAGGAGCTCATATTGTTCAAACAAGTCAAATATGCCTATAGCAGTAGCCTGAGTCTACTGAGCCGAGTCTTATTTCTCATCTCTAAACAGAAAACCTGTTCACAGGAGTGCTTTAGAATTAATTTGCTAGTTGCTTGTGGCATACTCTCCCTGGATGTTGTACAAAATGCCAACATTTAATATTTCATTAGACACTGATCCTTTTGTTCACATTTGGAATGTAATGAAGACCTTGTGCAACATATTACTTTATTCCAACCTCATCAAATACCCTTATAAGCTTTTCTCCTTGTGCTTCCCCCTTTTATGTTGTTCACTTATATTTACTATAAATAAAAAAAGAATCTATGAACAATTTTACTATCCATGTGTCACAGAATAATCACCAGTGATTTCACAATAGTGGTCTTACAGGGCTGAAGTTCATTTGAAACAACTGAATGGCTGCTGAATCTCAAGCTAAAGATACATCCAGCTTGTTGCTTAGAACACAGTGAGCAAATGAAAGCCTGCATTTTAAAGTTGTTTACTCTGATAAGGGTTTGTGCAATATGATTGCAGTCAAAGCTGGATTGTAAGAATAATGCTTCAGGTAGGTTTTTTTCTCTTGGAAAGGATCTAAATCCACTTGGGACCCAAGCAGACTTTTTTTTTTCTTCAGCCTCTTATTTTTGTTTCTGGTAAATAAAATTTTTAAAAAGCTAAAGTATCCCACGTATAACACCAAAAGCATGAAAGCAAAATTAAACTAGAAAATACTAAAAGTAGCCTTTAACAAATATAGGAAAGTGAAAGTCTCCTGAGCTGAAGATACGAGGTGAGTAGGACCTAAATCCAGGAGCAGGTGTGCACCAGCTGTTTGTGTATTTTAATTCACTTTGAAGGCTAAAAGAAATGACAGAAGAGTTCACCTCTCTTGTGCAACCTGTGTGCTCAGTATTTCATCCTTTCTTCCCAGAAATTACTTTCACCTACTCAGGGAGTGCCAGTAAGTGAAGCATCAGTCAGTGGCATGGCAATGCTGGACACTACATGACAATGGGAAGGAATTCATGCCATGGTTTTTTTGGGATCCTCTGAGACATCTTTTTTTAAAAACTAAGTTGGTAAGAATGGAGACACAAACACAACCATTCCACACTCAATTCCTTTGCTAACAGTTCTAAAAGCAGCCTAAACCATACACACCACCCCAAAGCCAACACAGCGGGGAAAGATCCTTCTGCCAGAATCTGACTGACCTACCTGGCTTAGAAACCTCCCCACCATTCAGCTGCAAAAGGCTTCAGCAGCCTTCTCATTAAAAGAGATGCTTCTGTGTCTTTATTAACTACTGTTATTATTAATAACTTCTTATACAGAAAACTGGATTGTGAATATTACACAGGACTTGTACACCAATGCTCTGCTGTTACACATCAGTGACATTCTTCTGTCTCACACTAGTCTGGTTGTTGCCTTAGTGGTTAAATATATTGTGCTTTCACAGAAATAGTAGAACACAAATCTAAACTCATGTTGCTTTATCCACAGTAGGAATTTTACCACAGGAGCTCAGGCTATTTTGGGAACACCAGAACACGCAAGGTCTGTAATATCCTCTTCAAAGATGACAATCTTTGTGCTACAAAGAATGAAATTTCCTCTATTAATTACACTTTTCTGCAGCTCTGCATCCTCAGATCCAGTCCTGCAGCCTCAAAGGTATTTCATTATCTCTTCAGCCAAGAAAGGTTCAGTATCCATTACCCAGTTTCCCACTGACAAAAGATCTTCCACTAATTACTAAGAGACTTTCCGTGAGTAAAGGTTACTGCAAAGTTTAAGTTGTTGCTACTCACGGTCACAGTGACTCTTCCTTTCTGTGATGGTTCTCTCATCACTCCACACACCTTCCCAACACACTGCAATGGTGCTTTGCAGAAGTGCAGCTGGGGGTGGTTACACATCCCTAAAAAACTTCAGTGATGCTTTGCAGAAGTGCAGCTGGGGGTGGTTACACATCTGAGTTAAGGGCTCAGTTCCCTTCAATGTCAATATGGTTGCAGGGAGTGTAATTCTGAGTTTCAAATCATGCAGTTATCTGCAGGTTCACTGTGGTTGTTTCCAAACCACAAGCTTTGAAATAGTAAGTTATAGTTGCTTCACTCTAACTAACAGAAAGATGCACTCTGACACTTGATTTGCTCTCCGGAGAGAGATCTCAAGCTACAGCCAGATGGCTCGGAGGCTCCTGCTAGGGCTGAACCATGCTGGCCAATTTATAGGAATTGGAGACCATATTATTACACATTTCACAGTCTCTGGTGTTGAAATTTTATATGAAAAATGTAACTGAATCAGCCAGTGACAGCATCTTTTTACATTTTATTGCGTTGTGGTTCTAATAGCGTTAGAAGATATTGCACTCAATTACTCAAAAGAGAAAATTCCAGTATGAACACTTTCATACACAAACAGAAAGTGTTTGAAGTAACTAGGGGGTATTAATGTGTAGGAAATCTGAGTTCAATACACTTTGTAAGCTGCTGTGAAAGAAGAGTTCTTTTTTTTCCCCCTGCTTCTAGTGATGAACATGATTGTTTTACCGAGAGTGGGGGAGAAAATGGAAACCAAGCAAACAACTGCAGTTCCAGAAATTCTCCTTCATAAATTATGCTGATAAGGAAAATGTAGTTTGGTGATTTTACAATACTTGCCTTTCAAATTGAATTGAAATAAGTAAAAGTGCTTTATGTGCATTGCAGAGCACTTTCAGAAGGCTGTTTCCTGCCTTTCATGATGCAGTTATCTTTTAATGAACTAGGTGTTTGTGTTTTTCACTAATGTGATGCATTTTATCTAAAAGATCTTACACTGCACAGGAATAGGGAATTCATAATTGAGCATCATGATTCTTTTAGTCACTTATCCTCACAGTGAGATCTCAAAGAAGAAAATTACTTTAAAAGCTTTTAGATTTTATCTTCTTTAAAATTTTCCTTCTCTAGAACACCTCCCAAGATGTCCAAGTTTATTATATATCACAAAATGCACACACAAAAGATTCTGCCTGAACTCAGCAAGCCTTGGATCCTTTTCACTGGAGAGCACAATGAGAAAAGCTGACCAGAAAAGATGCCATTGTGAATTCACTCCCATCTGCCTTTTGCATGTAAATGTAGAAAATTCCTGTCTCCCTTATTTCTGAAAAATTACCATAAACATCCTACTTCTTAATTTAAATCTGAGTTGTTTGCTACTTTCCATGAAAAAGTTACTACATATACTGGGAACATGGACCATGCTGTTAATGCCTTTGAGGTCCTCATCTTACCTTCTGACAATAAAACATTGATCAATTTTTAAGGACAGATGAACATTCTTCGAAGTGGGTCTCAGAATGTGTGACTAAACCAAAGCAAAATTTTCGGAGTGTTATGTTATTAACCATTCAGGTGTGAATGCTGCACCCTGGTGCTTTCACGCACCCAAGCCTGTGGTCGTTATTCAACCAACAAATTACTCATTTTGGCTTGTACAATCAGAATATTCTGTCTTAAATGTGTGCCCTTCACCTCCATTTATTTGCCTGGTTTCTCCATAGATGAGTAAGCTGCAGGACACCACTTATTTCACAAATCCCTTTGCTCCTCTATGAGCAGAACTTCTCTGCCTCGTGAGACACTGCCACACATCTGCATCATATGCCAAAAATGGCCTCCCTCTCACACAGTGGCTCTTTTGCAGAAAACTGCTTGAGGTAATTCAGTGCTCCTATACTAGTTTCAGAATTTCCTAGTGGGAACTTAGAAATAGGAAAACATCAACAGTACCACAAAATTCCTTACACAAATATTCTCTGCCTCTTAAAATTTTCAAGTGTTAGGCTCTCTGCAGTTTTAAAAATTTACAGCACTGTGGTTTACAACATAATATATTTTAACATCAAAGGAAAAGCTCTCAAATCAAAAAAATATGAGTTGCTGATGAATAAACTTAAATGAATATATTTTAAACTTCAAATTTTATTAATAAACAGGAAAATAAATGCCTGCATATGAGATATTCCAGTGACAGCCCCCAGTGTAATTCGGACATGAATTTAAGAAAATTGAGATTCGACTTTCACATTTCATAATGTTTTGTTAAGATTTCACAAAATTGTTTCTTGTCAAGGTCACAATTTGAAACTTCTTCCCTGGATCTTAAGGACTTCTAATACTTCCCTTGTTCCAGAAGGAAAACTTTAATTAGAACATGGGAAGTCCATGTTGTTTGGTATTTCTACCAACATTGAGCCTCACCAACTTTGCACATTCTGAGAGTTTCTGAGTCTTTTCTTAAAGTCTGACTCAAAGACCTCTGAAAGTCCACCTAAGAGAAGGATATTTATTGATTCAGGCAAAGGGTATTTGATGCTAAGAAATTAAACACACTTTTTGTGTACATTCCTCAAACATAATATCTTTTGGATGTCTCTAAGAGAAAATACCACTTAAATGTAAAGTTATAACAAGGAACTGAAGTTATAATAAGAAATAATAAGAGTTAATATTGTGCTGAATAAGGGCTCATGAGACACACATCTCACTTCTATTACAGTTTACCATCACTATTAATTTTATTTAAGGCTCAACTTGATGAATTCAATTCCCATTCTGATTCTAATTATTTTTTTCTTACATTGAAGGAAAATCTGCAGAATACCCTCATTCACTGTGATCCAGAAATGACCTTCCCTTCAAATATATTGAATTTACTCAATTTTTCCAGTCACCTACAATTACAGAGTAGCTACAACAGAGCTGATGGTGAAAAACAGCTGCTAAAAGCTGCTGGTGTTGTGATTGCTGCCCATACAGAGCCTTGAAGCCAAATGGACGAGGCATCAGCACCGATGCCAAGTGCTAGACAGAGATGGAGATTTGAGTCATGGATACACTCCTAAGGGAAGAATAAATACTAAATTGGACATCACAGCCCTTGCTGCTGCAGCAACGCCCAGCTGGATGCCTCAGGAAACGTCAGGGGGGTAGATCCTTGCCTGAGATTCTGTGGGTGGGAAAGAAGCTCAGGCTTCTTTCTTGGGGACAGGGAAGAAGTGGGGGAGTATCAGCTTACAGGCATCTTCTGACTTCCTTCCCAGCATCACAGAGGCCTTGAACAGGTGCTCTGCACCAGTGAATCAGAAGGCAGGGACAGCTCCTTTCGCTGCAGATTTTGTGGACTTATAGTCAGGTTGATGAGAAATCAGCTGAGATGAGTGGGACCTCTGGCATTACTAACCTGTCATAAATTCAGAGAACTGTTTTCAACCCAGAGGAAGAGTGAGTGACAAAGAGACGTGCACCAAGATATGAAAATATTTACAGCAGTACAGAAGTATTTACATCAGAGACAACTCTGTGACACATGACTATTCAGATTTACCCAAGTGGACACAGATAATATCTCTGTACCATTTCTCTTACAAGGAACATTTATTTACTCATTCTAATTAAACCTGTTTTCAAAACTCATTCAGGTCTAGAGAGAGCAATGCAAACAGACGTAAGAGATTTACTCTATAACACATCCTTAGCATGCGAAGTGGTCAAGCAGCACAAGGAAGTTGAGATACTCAGCAGTGGAGTAAGTCCTAGCTCTAGCTAGGTTACACTAGCTTGTTCTGACTGTCTGAAGAAAGAAACACAGAAGTTGCTTTATTTTGGAGCAGTATCTTTACTGAGTTATATTGAAACAGATGCCCATGGCTCCAGTGAGACTAATAGCAGAATACGGCTCATTTTGTTTAACCCCTTAGATATGCATGTAAATGACTTTGACTTGATGTGGAAACAAATAAGTTGGTTTTAACGAGATCTAGATTGCTAACTGCAATTTACATTGTTCTTTTTCGTAGACTGAGCACAGCAGAGTAAATTTTAATTGTGATGCTTAGGGATTTTCATTAGCAGTGAAACCCCTTGTGAGCTGAGAGTGTTCCCTGGAGAATGCAGAAGCAAGCAGAGAGAATATGTAATGAACTGAGCTCAACAAATGAAGGTCAGAGCCAACATTCATGCAGAAAAGAGGTCACCTCAGGAAGCTTTATTAAATATGACCTGGAATATATACACCTTGACAAGCAGCAGGAGGAAATCGCTACTTGTTCCAGACGTAATCAGATGATAAAATGCAGGTGAATTTGCAGTGGATTTGCAAGCCAAGATACATCTTAAGGAACAGGAATTTACTGATTTGCAAAACAGAATATGACTTTATTGGCCATATTCTTGGCTCATATGGCTGCCAAGTACCAATTCATATTGGTTCAAACTGACACAAAGAATTTTTGAGAAATACAGATATGTAAATTATTTTGTCTCACCAACCAAATGGAACTCAGCAGAGCTACTGCTACAGAATTTACAGAAGGGAGAATTTTAGCTTTATGTTGCAACAGAGCAAGAAACAGAGAGAGGTGTAAAATTTAAGTGAAATTGTTTTGGGGAATGAACTGAAAAAAAACAACAGGGGGGAAAAACCTCTCGAGACAAATCATCATGTAGACAAAAGTGGACAGAAACAAACTGGATGATAAAGACCACATGAGCTACCCCTGGGAGAGACGAAATCTGCTTCTGGACAGCCAGGCCCAAAGAGTGGTGGTGAATGGAGTCACATCCAGCTGGGACTGGTCACAAGTAGTGTGTCCTGACCCAGTTCTGTTTAATTTCTTTATCAGTGATCTGGATGGGGGGTTCAAGTGCACTCTCAGTAAGTTTTGCAGTCAACACCAAGTTGATCTGCTGGAGGGCAGGAAGGCTGTGCAGAGGGACCTGGACAGGCTGGATCCATGGGCTGAGGCCAGTTGGATGAG